>JADMLL010000012.1:3651758-3688172 GCA_016920875.1 Columbicola columbae
AAGAAGGAAAAATTTTTGGCAGTGATAGAGGTCAGCTCGATAGTCCGGAACGTTGCCAAACTGTTGCTGGAGATAAAGGTTGAACGCGAGCCAAGTTGAGAGGTGGAGTCATGGAGAAGGAAGAAGAAGAAGAGGTTTTGGTCATTTGTGTGCGTCTCCGGATGGCCGGGTAATAAATTTCAAACGAGACCATAAACAATGGGATGGGAATCGTGAAGATGGTACCGATGTGGGTTGTATAAGGAAGTCGCGAAGTCTGACTCGTACCTGTCTGCATGGGAGGCTGGGGACTTGGGGGTGGACAGACAAAACGGTCAGAAACAGTCGTTTGTTTGGTTGTTCGGACGGTTTTCCGTGTGTGTCCGTGCGCCTTCTTTCCTTCGGGTGAGACAACTTAATTTGATTCTATTCGGAGGCACATTTTCCGTGATGTATCGACTTGTTCTCTCGACTGGTATTTCCTGCCAGACTTCTTTTTCTTATTTAGTCCAAATAAGAAAGAAGTAAATCCGTAAGTCGTATTTCTTGAATCGAGTAGAAGATCGATCAAAGAGAGACAGAGAGAGAGAGAGAGAGAGAGAGAGAAGAGAAAGAAAGCAAAGATCAGTTGTCACGTGATGGAAAACTGTGAAGAAGACGAAAAGTTCATTTACGTAAGGTTTTATCTACTTACAAAGTTGTAGATAAAAGTAGATAGTGCTATATACAAAGTAGATAAATTGATAACATCTCTCTTTCTTTCTCTTACTCTCTTACATTGTTCGTTGTTCTCTCCCTCTGCCGTTTTCTAGTTCTTTCACACATTGTGTCTTTCTATTTCTCTTTCTGCTTCTTTTCTCTCTTTCTTCCTTCCTTCCTCTTTCTCTCTTTACCTTATACTGTTCCTCTTTCTCTTCCTCTGTCACATTCTAGCTCTTCTAGCTCTCACACTGTGCTCTTTTTCTCTCTGTGACTTTCCGTCTCTCCTTTTTGAGCATTACCTCTCCCTTTTTCTCACTTCCTTGTCTCCTCTTTCTCTCCCCCTCTTGCTTTCTGCGTCTCACGCTATCTCTCTCTCACTGTCTGTCACTTATTATCTCTCTTTCTTCCATTTTCAATAACTTTCTGTCTCTCTCTCGTCTTTCGCCTCTCTTTCTCTATCACTTTTTTCTCTCCTTTCTTGCTTTCTACCCCTCTCTTGTTTTCTTTCCGTCTCCCTCTCTTTTCCTCTTATTCATTATCATCCCAGCATGATACAACTTTTTATTGAGCAGAAGCCATTTTGAGTCTTCCTAAAACATTTAGAAAATTGAGGGAAAAAGTCAGCAGCAGACAAAAAGCTTGAATTCTATCAGAATAAGGATTTGAGAAAGGGGTTGTTGGAATAATGACAAAAGCTACCCTCTTTGTATGGGAACCGACAGCCTCATAAGTTCACAAAACCTCAGGTACATATGGAAGAATAAGGCACCATTCAGGTGCCAAAAGAAGAAACGAAAACTGTCTGGGGGATCAGAAGTATATATATACAGAGCTTAAATTGAAATTAGCACACAAGTCCAAAGTATAAGTCCTGGTTATACTGTATAAGCTTGTAGCATCCACTTTATTGTGTTGCAGCTGTTTGGATTTATGTTGAATGTTACATTTTGTTCATTAGGTATACTGTGAATTTATACTGTAGATTATATTTATTATTATTTACTAAAAATTTTGTTTTATCTCTATTTTCAGGTAAGTTTCATATCAGATAAGATGAAAGGTGATGAAAGATGTTCCGAAGGTCCATTCGCTTGGAGGAGATTGCCGAAATCGAAGTCCCGAAGAGTTGCGCCAGAGAGACAGAGCACAACCATAATTACCGGAGCTAAACATGCAAATACGCATACACGCACCATCATCCACCAATCAGGTGAAAGTTCACAAATTTAGTCGAAAGCCATCAATACGTCCTCGCATAATCAATTAAAGTCGTCATCCTTGTTCTCTTGCAATACAGGTGACAGACTGGCCAAATTATTTGGGGGCATTGCGGGGGTCGTGCCACTATCAAAGACCTCTGTCGGTAGGCCTCTGGAGTCGGTAAATGTTCACCATACGCGGTTCTTCTCTAAGAGGACGATGTTACCAAGGAGAGATAAGAGGAGGCTGTGATTACAGCTTTTGATAAATTTGTGGGGGATGATGAAGGGTTTGGGGGTGGGGTTGAGGGATGAAAAGGATTTTTATAAATTATCTAATATCAACATTGAGAGATTTTTTATAAAATCGTTTTTTGACCTAAAATTGGCCCGGGGGCCCTGTGAAAGGGAATTGGGAGCTTTAACCAAAGGCGGAGAGTGGTTTGGGGGGTTGGGGGTTGCCGCTTTGGGGGTGGGTCGAAGTGGAAAGTCTAATTTGCCGACATTCGTTCTCTCTTTCTCTCATCGATCAAAATTTTTCATTAAATATGGCCGATTCCATGTCGTGGGCGTTTTGTCAGATTTGAAATTTTTTTGAGGGTTGTTTCTGGTGTCCTGTTGTTGCTGTTGTTTTCGAAAAAGCTTTTGGGGGCTTTCTTTTGTCGACAGCAAAGGTTTGTTTTCTTTATTCTTAAGTGAAAAACGTCTTTTTCGGCTGCCTGAGTGGTTGCTAATTGCTTTTTTGGATTAATGTCGTTTCCTCTTTCTTTCTTGTTTCTCTATTCCTGTCGTTTGATGTTTCTTTAGCTCTTCTTCTGCCTTTGTTACACCATTTTTCTCTGTTTTCTCTTTGTCATTCGTTGTTTCTATATGTCTCTTTGTTTCACTGCTTATTTGTTTGTCTGTCTCTTTGTTTTCTTATTTTTCTTTCTCTGTTCCTTTAGCTCTCTCTCTCTCTCTCTGTCTGCATCCCTATTTTTCTGTCATTCGCTGTTCGTTTATACCTTATTGTTTCCTGTGTATTGTTTATCTCCCTCTTTGTTTATCTGTTTTTGTCCTTTTTCTGTTTGTTTCTGCTTGTTAATCTCTTTTCTTATTTTCGCCTTCTTTCTCCTCTTTCACTTTCTCTGCTGTATCTATCTGTGCTTCTCTATTTTTCTCCCTTTTCTGACTTTCTTTCCTTTTCTTTTTTTACCTTTTTGTGATTCGATGCTTTTTTCTGTTTCACTGTTTTTGTTTATTATTTTTCTCCTTTTTCTTTCTGTTTCTTGATCTCTTTTTCTTGCCCTGTTTTCCTATTTTCTTTTTCTCTCTCTCACTTTCCTGTTTCTTTATCTCTTTGTCATTTGCTGTTTCTATATATTTCTTTGTTTATCTATTTTCCTCCTTTTCTGTTTGGTTTCTTGATCTCTCTTTCTGTTTCTCTCCCACTTTTCTGTTGTTTATCTCTTTTTCACTCGTTGTTTCTTTGGTTCTCTCTTAAATTCTTTGCTTGTTCTCTCTCTCTCTCGGGTTTTCTGTTTTTACTTCAGTCATATTTTCACACTTCTGTCGTATCGTTTTAGATTTTCCCTAGCTTCCGTCGTTTGTTTTGTTCTGTTTCAAGCTCTACATATACATTTTGCTTTGTTCTCTGTCTTTGTTCCCGTTTTCCTACTTCTGTCGTTTTTTGTCTCGGCTAATTTGTACTCATTTTTCATTCGTGACTTGTCTCAATTAAATTTTTCCCTCTGTTTTAGTCTCTCGTGTCAAAAAACACGATTTGGTGAAGGAAGGTAGGGGGTAGGTGGGGATGGAGGGAAGGGGTAAACAACCGCAATTTTTCCCGTTTTTGACATGAAGAAAAATTTCGATAATTTCTTTTCAATCATGTTAAAATAGCTACGCAACACTTGTGGAAGGAAGAAGGAAGAGGATGGATGGGAGTCGGGGGTGTCAGGGGGTGGTTAAGGGTAAAGGGGGTGGAGGGAATAAAGGAAAACGCCCTGGTTTTTACGACGGACCCAATTATTTTTAGTGTGTTGATTATTGATCGACAGCCGAAATAATAGCTGACGTATTTAGCCAAGATGGCGTCGTTTTCTTAAGGAAAATGGTGGGTATGGATGGGGTGTCGTGGACCTCCGACCTAGCATCAATCTTGAGTGGATTTTGGTTTTGGGGGGTCTGGGGATGGCGATCGTGACATTTTTAAGTTTCTGACCTTTTCGATTGCCACCTTCCTATTGGATGGTGGTGAAGTGCTTGAATTATTTTTTGTTTTGCTGTAGTTCCTTTTTGTGCTTGAAAAAGTTTATTTTGGAGGGAGGCAGGGGAGGTAAAGGAATGCGAACAAAGAGAAGAATGAATTCCATGATAAAGACGAGAGAGGAATGTCAAAGGAATGAGAGGGAAAAAGGAAGGGAAAAAAATTCTTGGCTTGTTCTCGGTGTTGCGGTTGTTGTTGTTGCTGCTGTTGCTGTCGTTTTTTTTCCATCCTTCATCCTGGGTCGAGTTAGTTTCCTTACTTTATGAACGACCCTCACATAAATCGCGGTCACCAGACTTCAAATACAGTCACCACTTTTTACCGATAACTTGTTTTGTTTTTTAGAGTTCTGTTGGCTAAGCTGTAGGACGAGAAAGTTTTGAAAGCTTTGGGGTCTCTACTTTAAAAATAAATTCTTTTTGAGGGGATGGGGGTGAAAAGCTTAAGTCTATCCCTTGGATGTTTGGAGGAATTTTTCGTTGTTTCGAACATCAACACAAACATCCGGTGAAGCACATCCAGGAGGAAACGGTCGAAGCATCTTCTCATCTCTGAAAGCTCTCGTCGTAAAGGAGAAGATCGATTCGTATTGATGGTGGAGGGTTTGGAGTCGGTTGAGGGGGTAGGGGGATGTAATAAAATGATGCAGTCTGCAGGCTTCGTTTCGTCGTCTTTGATGTTTGGAGTTGGTGTCCGAGTCGAGCTTTTCGAAATTTTTTTTTCCTGTCCTCCAGACGGTCGTTTCTCCTCCTTCCACTTCTTCGTCTAATAGATGTCTTCTTTCTTCGGGTATTCGATATTTCAATATTTCCCGCCAAAAAGGAGGAGGATGAAGAAGATTAATTTTAGACTATCTTGACGTGAGGCACGGAATCTGGTATGACAAGATTGATGCCCCTCCTCCTCCTCCTCCTCCTCCTCATCCTTCTCTCGTTTGTAGGTATGAGAAATTTGGTCGAATTTGTCATTTTGAAAAATAAGACAGGAGAAGGAGTGGTGGTGGTATGGGGGAGATTATGAAGAAGAGAAATCGGGCTGCGGGAATTAAGAGGAGGTCGAAACCAGAACAGAAACCTGTGTTATACTAATCCTGAGGTTCTATGGCTTTGAAGTTTTGGCGGGAAGGAGTGGAAGAGAGGAGGACAGCTTTAAACCACCTCACCCACGATCGTGTACTCCTATTCAGGTTAAACTCTGTGTTCTGGTTGTTATCAATCAAAGTTGTACGTGGTCAACAGATTTGGGGAAATGGCTCTTGTGTGAGATAGAGAGAGGAGGAGGCGGAGGAGAGGGCCAGATACAGGAAAGATATCATTGTTCTCTGTTAATCCTTCAAAGATATTTCGAGACGATTCTTAAATAACGTGAGGTTATGTCTTTGTGGCCTTCGGTTTTTCCCTCTGATAACTTTTCCTTTCATACAGTCGTTTCCAAATTTTGAATTTTGGGTTCCTTCCTCTCCCGAAAAGCCTGTGGAATATTTTATTGTAAACTTCGTTTCAAAAGTAGTGCACACTTTTGTACAAGTGATTGAGGATCGATTTCAATTATTGCTATCACCTGTATGGTGGGTTACATTTATTTATACTGTTCACACTTTCAAGAAGAATTCGTTTCATAAGTAATGCACGTTTGCGATTTAATTTTTTTTTTCATAAATGATGCACACTTTTACTTAGAATCCATTTCATAAATTGGGATTGAGAGCTGGCGTCAATAATTTTGTGTCAGTTTTGTGGTGGAGTCATGTCTTTTAACGGTGTTCAAGTTTAACCGAAATTCATTTCAGAAGTACTGCACAGTTTTATGAACGTTTAAATTGATGAATGTAGCACCACTGTTTAAAAATATCTCAAAAGTAATGCACAGTCTTAAAGGAGTAATTAAGAGCTAATTTAGAACAAAAGTTTTTTGATGAATTCAAAACTTTATACTGTACCCAATTTCAGAACGAATTCGTTTCAAAAGTAATGCACAGTTTCATGAATATTTTAAGAGTGCAACACAGCGCACTGTTATTAAAAATTTATTTCAAAAGTGCTGCACACTTTTACACGAACAATTAAAAGCTGATTTCCTGAGTTGTTTTGTGATGAATTTGTGCCTTCAAACTATGAAAAGTTTCAGAAGGAACTCATTTCAAAAGTAATGCACAGTTGGATGAATATTTTTTTTTCATAAATAATGCACACTTTTACCTAGAATTCATTTCATAAATAGTGATTGAGAGCTAGTTTCTATGTTGTTGTGCCAGTTTTGTGGTGGAGTCATGTCTTTCAACCGTGTTGAACTTTGACCAAAAATTCATTTCAAAAGTAGTGCACACCTTTACGCAATAATTGAGGACTAATTCCAGACAAAAAATGTCCAGTAATTCTGAGTAGTTTTGTGATGGATCCAAGCTTTCAAACCTTTCACTTTGAGATAGAAATTCATTTCAAAAGTAATGCACACTTTTACACAACTAATTAAAGCTAATAGCCTGAGTAGTTTTGTGATGAATTCAAGCCTTTCTTCTACTCTCAGAATGAATTCATTTCAAAAGTAATGCACACTTTTATAGGATTGATAAAGAGTTCAGCGATGGAGCTAAGTTTGATTAAAATTCGTTTCAAAAGTACTGCACAGTTTTATGAACGTTTAAACTGATGCATGTAGCACCACTACTTTCAAAAATATCATCTCAAAAGTAATGCACAGTCTTAAAGGAGTTGTTAAGAGCTAATTTATGACAATCCTGAATAGTTTTGTAATAAATTCAAGACTTTATACTGTACACAATGTCAGAACGAATTCGTTTCAAAAGTAATGCACAGCTTCATGAATATTTGAATTGACCGACTCTGTTATTAAAAATTTATTTCAAAAGTATTGCACAGTTTTATACAAACAAAAACAAGCTGATTTCCTGAGTGGTTTAGTAATGAATTTGTGCCTTGAAACTATACAAAGTTTCAGAAGGAGCTCATTTCAAAAGTAATGCACATTTCGTTTCATAAATAATGCACACTTTTATCTAGAATTCATTTTAACTGTTAGTAGGATTTCAGATGGTGGTGAGGATTGTTTACATCAATTATGGCTATCGTCGCTGACTGAAGGTTGGTTGGGGGGCCGGGGGCGAGAATTTTCATTTCGGTTTTGAGTTTTTTGCCGCGTTTGTAAGCGATCGTGGAATCGGTTTTACCAACCTAATATCCTGAAAAAGGTTTCTCCCCTCAGTCATGGAAAAGAGGGACATAAATTATTTATAGTGGGCGCATGCGTCCTCCGGGTTCCTTTCTTACGGTTGATGGTCGGGAGTCGGAGGTGTCGTTGGGCCCCCCTTCATGGCTTTTCTCATTACTAATTCTTAACGGGGCGTGAATTTCGCCTCAAAGGCCGTCCGTTTTCCTGACGTTACTTGGATATCCCCGCTAGATTACATTGATTTTTATTCAGGGGCGTATCTCATACTCGGAACTCGTATCCTTTTCACGTCTTTGGCGGAGGTTTGACAAAAGCCCTTTGCTGGACCAATTTTTTGCTCTCTCTCTCTGGGGCTGTCTTCTTTGTGGCGTATTTAATGGATTTCTTTGGTTCTCATTTTTTCCCTCAAATGGTAGTTGCTGACCTTGGCCATTGAGTCTTTGTTTTTGTTTTGCTTTTCTGTGTTCTTTTGAAGTTTTCCTTTTTTGTTGTTGTTTTTGTTATTGTTTTTGGAGCGTCTTTTGTTTTGTTGTTGTCATAGGCTTCTGGCTTTTTTCTTTGGCTTCTTGTAGTCATGGCGGTAACTTCGTAATTCACTTACTGGCCCTGCTTAGTGTTACAACTTTGTTCCCAGTTTTTCTTTGTCTTTGTTGTTTTGGAGGCTTTACTATCCAAATTCTTTTTGTTTCATCTATAACAGTTTTCTTTTGGGTCATAATTTCCGACTACGTCAGCACTGCTTCTTATTCTTGTTAGTTCCCGCTCTGGCACCACACTTCACCTGTCTCCAGCTTGGTTTTAGTCGGGAAACCCTGTGGCTGCAGTTTGTTTTTCATACTGTCACGCTGCGTGATGTCTTTGTTGCAAGATTCCCAGATCTTTATAACAGTGTTACCATCCTCCGACAGTCTCTTTTCAAATTTAGAAGTTATTCATCGGTCTTTGTTCTTACTTTTCCATCTTTCTCTCGAGTTTTTGTCGGAGTGTTTTGATTTTGATTGTCTCTCGAAAGCTTTTTCCGGAGCCGGGAAATTTATTGCGTCGAATAGTAGAAAAGCAAAGCTGCGTGTCAGTGGCTTCTCAATTTGCCACAGCGGTTGAGTGGACGAAACGTCCAAATATTTAAGATTCAAACAGTCACCTTGAAACCTTGTGTTTGTGTTATATTATGTGGAACGGAATAGAATATTGTGGTAAAAGTGATAAATTATACGAATTCATATACAATTTCTGACGATTGTTCATATTCACCAAGTAAGTTTGGTAAATGTGAGAAATTACCGAATATTTATCTCATTGACCGGGTAGTTTTTGAAATTTTGGGTTGGTTTTGGAGAATTTAATAAAGTTGCCTCAAATATTTTACAAATTAGCCGGTAAATCTGAAAAATATTCAGCAATTTATCACATTAACCAAACTTAGTTGATGATTGTGAATAATTGTTGATGTAGAGAAGTGATACTTGCTTGCCGGAAATTCGGCTCGAACTACCAAAATGTAGAAACCAAAACTGAATCTTGTCTCCGGCAAATCCGGTTCTTCGAACCGGACCTCCACTTCGAAGGACCATACAAATGTCGATTAAACTATAAAAAGAAGCTTAGCTCGTTGGACTCCGGTTATCTAGTTGTAGTACCACTAATAAGTGTCCCAAAATCCCCAAATGAGGACAGAAAACTCAGGACAAAGGTACGGGACTTAAGGGATAGGATTCCTTACCCCAACTAAGCATTGAACTGCAACGAGTAAAATTTTCCAAAAAAACTTGTCGCGGCAAATCTGCACAAGCATTAAAGGAGCGGAAACTAAAGACGATAGCAGCAAATCTGTCTAAACGATAACCTGACCAAATGCGATATAACCTGACCAAATGCCTGGCAATAGAACAACAAACTTAAACTGTGGCTGAAACTGTGCGAACAAAAAAGGGAAAACGGAAAGCTGACCAAATGCCAAGCAATCGAACCACAAAAAGCGAGAACTAAACTTAGTAAAGGCGATCAAACTACAACTACAAACTTAAAACTTTGCAACGACTCCTTGGATTTGGGTAGTAGGGAAGTTGGGTATGTTGGACTGATTTATCACTTTTACCGTAACGTATATCAACACGTCCGGAGGTCTAATTTAAATTTTTTCGTGTGGATCTGACTCTCATGCTGCCTGAGCACCAATATTTCAAATTCACAACATATGAACGTCAGTGATAATCACCCACATAAGTATAAGATCGCCAGAAATAATTCCCGAATGTGACGTCACCGGTACTCAGCCAATAGTGTTTGTGGCACCACCGTGGGGTCACCGGATGCCGTTTTTATGACCCCACAGTGGGGCCAGCGGACGTCATAAGTGCCGATATCATTTTCCGGCCCATCTTTATGTTAAAATGTTATCATCAATGCACTACAGCATGTTTCTTTGTGATTATGTTGTTGTTTATCAGAAGTCGGCGGTCCTCACTCTCAATGAACCGTTGTGTGTTCGAATCTGACTGAGATTTCAGGGCCCTAAAATCGAAATCACGTGAGTTTGATTAATAATTCGCATCGACGCTCCGTCCATCTATAGTAACTTAATTTACATTGACACACCGGTCCAGAGAGGAAGAGAGATGGAGGAGGAGGAGGAGAGGGAGGTGGAAAAAACCGGTCTCAATAAATTAATTAATCAGATTAATTAAAGAGGAAAAATTTGATTGTACAAATTGATTAAATTAACAGAAATCCTAATTAATAAGCAACGGGAGGAAGACGAAGAAGAAATTTTTTTCTTTTGCGAAACATTTCCCTTTTACAAGTTGGCGCTGACTGAACAAGAACATAAAACACTAATTTTTACGACGTAATCAAATAAATAAACAAATAAATTGTTGAAAACCATCCGAGAACTATTAAATAAATAAACGACACGTCATAAAAATAGTGGAAGAAGACAAAAATCCGCGTAAAAAAAAAGTTTAAATTGATAATTAAACGAAATAAATTTTTAATGAGTGTGGAAACGAACCGAGTTTAGGTCAAAGCCTCTCTCTGGAGTGTGTCTTTATTAAGGTGTTTAACTCATTTTCAACGATGACAAGATGGCGGTCAAAGAGAGAAAAGTGGAACGTGGAGAAAGAAGTACGCGAAGGGTGTCCAAATCGGTGGGTAATCGAACCGCGCCCTTGATGATGGACCCAAGTTGGTGACCTGATTTTTGGGATGGAGGCTTTTAAAAAATTTATTTTGAATTATTAATGAGTACAGGACCGAACGGAATGCGTGGCATGCGAGGAAACATATCAGTGTCATTAGATGGAGGGTGGGGCGGGGCGAGACGGGACGGTTTTGAGATTGAAGGACGAAGACTAAAGCGAAAGTAGTTTGTGTGTTGTTGGTTGTTTGGGGGTAGGGTGGTGGAGGTTGTTCGTCTCTTTGGGGAGGTGGCATGTGTAGTAAGTCCTTTTGGGATGAATAGGGTGCCTAAAAGGGCCCCCCATCGGACTTGTTTTGGGATCTGGTCTCCTTCAGAATAATCAGAAGGAAGGGAAAGACGTAGGGTCACGTGACAGAGGTTCAATACCTTCTCAAGAGCCTGGGGAAAGACTTGAAATGGATCCAATTTCAGATTTTCAATAAAAATCCAAATTCAAAGGGAGGAGGGTGTGGCGGGGTAGTAAACCGACAATCGGGCTCGAAATCAAAAGAGAACGCTCCCCCCCAATCCAGATTTGCCATCAATCAATGCGAACGTAATCGAACGAAGCTCCGCCGTTTTTGATCATCGGGGCTTATCAAATCTGATTGAAAATAGAGTCGAGTGGTCTCAAATTGCAATCACGGAGGCCGAACGTGTCAAATTCTCGTGACAGAGAGTTGATGGCCGGACTGGAAGTGGGATTAACGGCTGCGAGTTTTTTGCTGTTCCATCTGGTAACTGGAAGGTTGACCAAAACCTTCAAAACTTGGTACCAACATCCGACCGGCCGACACTGTTACGAAAACCAAAAGTTTTTTTTTTGCCCGGGCCGAAAAAACAAGTTTTGGGCTTCCGCTAATTACAAAACGTTGAGGTTTTAATCTAATTAGTCAATCAATCAATCAGTTTGATCAAATTTTTTTTTTGTAATCGGTTCAGTGCTTGTTCTCGTTGTTGGTTTCGATGGAGTGAATTGTTGGCCTTCGGGGCTAACAGGGCTTTAGTTAATTACCTGGCTATTTTTATCATGGACAAGACACCGATGGACCCAATCTTTGTAAACAGGATTTGTTTTCCTCTGTTTATTCGCTGTTATTAATAATATCCATAAATAAATAAATAAATAAAATTTGAAGGTACTTGAGGGCGAATGAAGAAACCCGGGATTTGGGAAGTTTTGTTGAGATGGAGGTGCTGGTAAGAGACGAGGTGATTAGGTTGTAAGCGTCTGGGTCGGTCTCAGTTTGATGGTTTGTGTGTGTGTTGGGTCGTTTGAACCGGTCAACCAACCGGAAGTGGTTGTGAGATGGACGATGCAGCTTTTTCCCCTGACACAAGTTTGTGTGACTTCTGTTGTTGTTGGAATCGTATCGACACATTACATCACAAGATACCATCTTAGACAGATCAAAAGAGCCGAATAAAACTGTCGTGAGTGTTATATTATGCAAACCGGAAGTGATGTCGTATATAGGTTACAGTAAAAGTGATAAATCGAGGGAATATACACAATCCCCGGAGATTATCCATAATCGCCAACTAAGCTTGTCTGATATTTATCACAAATCCGTAGGATTATTGAAATCGGGTCTTAAATATTTGTGTGAAGGTGTGCATTACTTTTGAAATGAATTATTAATTACAGCGTGCATTATTTATGAATTAAAACACTCCTCCAAGTGTGCATTATTTTTGAATGGATTTCGTTGGCAACCTGGCAGAATTTAGTGAAATTATCAAGCTGTGACGGATCAGAGTGATTATTACTACTAAAGCAGTGTGCGTTACTTTTGAAATGAATTTTTAATTACAGCGTGTATTACTTATGAATCAAAACAATCACACGAGTGTGCATTACTTTTGAAACTAGATATTTTTCAAAGCTTTTGATGAAAGTGTGCATTTATAATGAAAAGAGATCTTTAAAGTGTTACAATGTTTTATTCCTCTAAGTGTGCATTACTTTTGAAATGAATTTTCAATTGTAGCTTGCATTGCATATGGATTGAAACATTCACGCGAGTGTGCATTATTTTTGAAACCAGATATTTACAAAACCGTCGGTTACTTTTTATATAAACTTTTACGATGGTTTCTTCCTCCAAGTGTGCATTACTTTTGGAATGAATTTCGGTTGGAAGCCTGGTAGAGTCTGGTAAGATTATAAAGCTATGACGGACCAGTGTGATTAACTCTTAGTTATTAATACTAAGACAGTGTGCATTACTTTTGAAATGAACTTTCAATTGTAGCTTCCATTACATATGGATTAAAACATTCATGCGAGTGTGCATTACTTTTGAAACTAGATATTTACAAAACCGCCTTTTACTTTTGATGTAAACTTTCATTCATTACAAGTGTGCATTACTTTTGAAATGAATCCTTAATTCACCGTTTACAAAATAGGTGGGTCGATGATTAACGATTTCGGTCAAATGTCTTCTTCCAGCTACCTTCCAGACTTTCCCTTCCTCCTTCAGTTTCCTTTAAAGCCTTTTCCTCCACTTCTGTCTCCCTCTCAACCTTCATGAGAGTGTTTGTTAGAAAGAGTTTTAGGAGTAACAACAGGACACTCCAGCAAGTCTGAAACAAGTAGACAGTCTTTCCGGTCTAATTCCAACTACCACGTGTGGGAACTCAACTTTTGCCCATCAAACGATCACAACCTTCCTCCATAAAGTCAACCTTCGTACATAAAGTTTCCGTTAAAGCAATAAATTTTTAGACAAAATAAAAATGCCGGAGACATCTGCCAGTAAACAATAAAAAATAAATAAATAAATAAAACGAAAAAGGAATTAAACAAAAAGATTTAAGGTACGAAACAACCGAAAAACGATGACAGTAGATGATAACACAAACAAGAGTCTGAAGATTCATTTCCGGTTGCCAAAGGCCGTCATAAAATCATCAACGAAAACCTCCCAAGATTCAGAAAACTAAATTCGGAACATTAAACGACATCTAAAAATAATAAAAATAAATAAATAAATAAAAAGAGGCGGCAGAGGGAATTTGGAAGCGAAGAATCCAGTCACGCGATTGGTCCATTCACGTCACCACATCTGGACGTGAAATTTAAATTATTAATTTTTCAAATTTGGAAAGACTCGAAAACGACTCGAGTCATTAAAAGCGAATAACATAAAAAGTCTCACTTCCTTCCTATGAAGCCCCGCTTCCCCTACCCCCAGTCTCAAAACGAGTTCTGTAAAACATTAAAAAGCCCAAAAAAACTTTCGATGAGCATAAATAACAGTTTGGAAGCTTTAAAGCTTCAGTTTTTATTCTACAAAAAACTCTTTTGTTTATGTTTAGAAATCACGTAGCGAAAAAAAAAAGTTCGAACCGGAAGAAATAAAACACGAACCGAAAAAAAATTCCGGCGAACTTTTTTCGAAAGCTCGGAAAGTGATATCAATGGAGTCAGTCGATTTTCACTTGGCGAGAATTTCCATTTGGTCCGCCAAATCCTTGTGTCACTCATTCAATCATTCCCGGATGGTGTTCTGGTACGGGGAGGAGGGAAATCGGGTCTTCGGGGTTCGACATCGCCGAAGTTCATTAGATCTGTGGAGGAAGAAGGATGTGGCGGTGGGGGTGGTGGTGGGGGTACGAAATTGGCGTTATCTCGTCGACCAAATATTCCGGATTTCGAGTGTAGATTGGAGATAACTCGAGTGATTAGTTCTGGGAATTGAAGGACACGTCAACCATCTTCTCTCGTTTTCATCCCTCCGGTGTGATTCTTCTTCATCTGACTAGAAGACCAATCTGTGGGGGTGGTGTGTCAGCATAAATCGAAAAACTCGTGAACCAGGCTCTGAGCGCCAATTACACCTTCTCCTCGACGGTTTCTATTCACTTAATGTTGGTTGATCTGGTGACGTCACAATCCGTGACGATTTGGCTCAGGTTAGGTTAGTGTACACACTCCCATATCCTCCTCACATAGGTTAAGTTGGTAATACCGATTCTAACAAAATAATATCGCAACTGTGCGTTACAATTAATATATATGTTACGGTAAAAGTGATAAATCAGGGGAATATATATAATCCCCTGGCGATTATTCATAATCACCGACTACGATTGACAATTTACAAAATATTTATCATATTCGAAGGCGAGGAAACTCATCTCTGAAGGCCTTTCTGTCTGAAAGTATACAACAAATACGTTGATACAAGTTCCAACACGTCAGAGAAGAAGAATATTACCGAACAAACAAGAACCGGAAGTAGAAGATGTAGAAGATACCCGGTGGTAATGTTAGTTTTATGTGAAAGTATTAGACGGGCCCTAAACCAGTGTCGGTTCTATACGTCACACCTAATATATATGCTACGGTAAAAGTGATAAATCTTCAGGCAAATGTATATAATTTCCTGGCGGTTATTCATAATCACCAATAAACATAAATAATGCACGCTGTAACTAAAAATTCATTTCAAAAGTAATGCACATTGCTTTAGATATAATAATTAAGAGCTGATCACACTCATTCCTCACAGCTTGATCATTTCACAGCCAGGCTTCCAAACGAAAATCATTCCAAAAGTAATGCACACTTGGAGGAGTGTTTTAATTCATAAATAATGCACGCTAGAATTAATAATTCATTTCAAAAATAATGCACACTTTTACACAAATATTTAAAACCAGATTTCAATAATCCTGCGGATTTGTGATAAATATCAGACAAGCTTTGTTAGTGATTATGGATAATCTCCGGGAATTGTGTATATTCCCTCGATTTATCACTTCTACCGTAACATTGAAGTCAAAGGTTATCACATTCGCCGGGTAATTTGTGAAATATTCTTCTCGTAATGGGGAGTTTGATGAAATATTTTCACAGATGCTTGGCTTCTGTCACTTCTTCATCTTCTTGTTGGAAGGTTCGTTCACTGTTTTTCGCGAGAATAGCTTCTTGGATTGGCTGCTTCTTTTCAGATAAGTGACAAAGTCAAGCCTGTGAACAAGCTTTCATTACGGATTGGAGAATTTAGAAACTAACCGGTAAATTTGATAAATACTCAGTGATTTACATAGCTTAGATGGTGATTATGAGTAATCATCGGGGATTGTATTGTATATATATATATCGTCTGATTTATCACTTTTACCGTATTTTTATCACAGTTTCAGGCTAATTTATAAAAATCTCCAACTAAGCAACGGGAATTTGATAAAAGTTTGCTCACATGCTGTCACTTTTCTGTCTAAAGTCAAGCAGCTGTGTCTCGCCAGTAACAGTAAGCGAACCTTCCAACAAGATACGATCAAGTATGTGAGCAAACTTTTCCTGATTACGTTTTGTTTATTTTGTAAAATAGCCGGTAAATGTGATAAATACTCAGTAATTTCTCATATTTACTGAATTTAGTGGTGATTTTGGATAATCGCCGGGGATTACATATATCCGACTGATTTATCACTTTTACCATAACAAAATTTTGTCATATTACGAGCTAGATA
This sequence comes from Columbicola columbae, assembly GCA_016920875.1. Lineage (NCBI taxonomy): Eukaryota > Metazoa > Arthropoda > Insecta > Psocodea > Philopteridae > Columbicola > Columbicola columbae. The sequence goes on from JADMLL010000012.1 coordinate 3,667,741, forward strand.
CTGTATAAACTAACCGGTAAATGTGATAAATATTTTTTTATTTGTCACATCAACGAAGTTTAGTTGGTACGGCAGCGAGGGTTGGACGCTAACACTGAACCAGAGGATCTACGCCAAACGTTTAAGACCGTGTGGACCGACAGAATCAAGAACAGCGAGGTCTTAGACCGAATGGGCAAGGAGACAGAAGTTGGACGGAAACTTCAATACTTAGGCCATTTGATCAGAAATGGCTGAAGAACCCGCGGGAGTGGTTCCAGTTGGACTCTGCATCTCCCTGTTCAGTGGTCAGCGTGATGATCTTCAATCTCGGGATAGGAAGAAGACGTTGGTAATAATGGGGTGGTATTAATTCGCCTGATTTATCACTTTTACCGTCACACATACGGTATTACGTTTAGTTTCATTTAACACATGGAGATGAAGAGGTTGGGTCTATTTAATCCAAACCCACAATCGAGTGAGAAACCCAACCCAATGACACGGCCAAGGACCAAGAGACAAATCTAGTCGGGCGACTTTGGTACCCAAAAGACGGAACTCGGTTTGGGTAAAGATAAAATTTGAAAGGAGGCAGATAAAAAAGGGAAATCAATAAATCAAAGTTATCAGCGGAAAAGTCGATAGGCTCCAAATTACCGAACAAAATTAATTGGCGACAAAATTCTGTTTTTAATTGACAATCTGGAGGAGAGAAGATGAAGAGAAATCTTCTTTTTTTTCCCGAGCAGTAAATCCGGCTGGAAATTAATAGTTTTCGATTATTATTTATGTATTTATTTATTATTTATTAAGGAGTTTTAGATTAATTGAAGAAAGACATAAAATATTCAATTAGCGCTCGTGGGCGAAAGATGTTTTGGCCTTTTTTTTATTCTTTCAGGGACGTCCGCCAAGATTCTTTGAATAGATTTCATCTTCTTTCTGTTCTTCCTAAACGTTGTCTTCTTTCTATAATTGTTTAGGTACCGGAAGTTGAGGGTTTGGAGATTTCGAGTGCCTGAATGGTATCTACATTGTTTGGATGGGTTTTGGACGTCTGGTTAGTGTTTTGGTTGTGTGTAGTACCTGGGAGGTTGAGTTTTGAGGTGGCTTTCTGCTTTCTGTTTGAAGGTATCTATTCTTTGTCTGTTTTTCGTTAAAATTTTGTTGGAATAGATGAAGAGACGTTCGAAAGATGCTGTAGGAAGATTTTATTTTGATTTGTAAGGGAAAGACAGAAACGGAAGAACATAAGACGAGAAGGAACTGATAGAATACAACTAAACGATGGAAGGAAACTGAAAGAACAGAGCCGATATAGGAATCAAAGGTGTAGAAAGAACAGATTATAAGAAAGGGAGGAACGGTAAAAGACTACTTCAATGAAACCAAGAAACAGAAGAATAGAACACAAGAAAGGAAGGAACTGAAAGAACAGAGCAAGATAGCAAACAAAAGGTGTAGAAATGCAGAGCAGAAAACTTGTAGAAAGAACAGAATATACAGAAGGGAGGAAACAGTAAAAGACCACTCAGTAAACCAACGAAAAACAGAAGAACACAAGAAAGGAAAAAGTCAAAGAACACAATTTCTGGAAACAAGGAAACCAATAGTAATAGAGAGTGAAGAAACGGAACATGGCACCATAAAACGAAGGAGGAGATAGAGCACAACTCAAGAATATGAAGAAACACGAAGAACAAAAGACAAAGAGGGAAGAAACTGTGGAGTACAGGTCAAAGGAAGAAGTAGGAGTAGACAAAACTCAAGGACAAGAAAAAGTTGAGAGAACAGAATCATCATCCGGTACTACAGCCATTTGTTCAAGCCCTACACCCAGCCTCCAACCTGAAGGACGACCTGGCTATACTTTGTCTGGCTCATAAATACCCTTTGACCTATCTGCCTACGAAGTCTAGCCAAGCGACTAGCTACGAGTCTAAGCTCCCGCCAGCATAGTTCTCCGGGTATTGACAACAGTCAGATTCCAGAAGAACGAATAACAGAGTGTAAGAAATGAAGAAAGAAAAAAACACAACAGCACAACTGGAAACAGAACAACTACTACATAACTTGTTGGTACACACTCCTTCTTCTCTTTGGAAATCCAAACGGCACCTGGAAACCCCCCATCTAAAAGAAACCAAAATGGATCAAATCCAGAACGAAAAATTCACCCCACACTTAACTTACGAGTGATGCCATCAAATAAATTACCAGAACCAAAGAGAGGAGACATTCTTCGAGTTACAACATTTAACCCCGATAACCTTTTCTTCTTCCTCCTCTTCTTCTATTTGTCAGGGATACCAATTGATATTAATGGCGTTAAAATTAACACTTACAAATATTGGTTTCTTGATTTTAACTTTTTTTTTGTTTTAATTTATAGCGGGGGACACGACAGGGTTAAGGCCGACAGTGACAGTGACAGAGAAACGCACTCAAGGTACGGCTGTGTTGGAATATTCGAAAGAGAGACTAAACGGATCGAGAGGAGACTTTTGCTGGTAAGTTTTTAGAGGATAAGGTTGGGAGAGGGATGATGTCGGGTGGTGGAGGGGGTGGAGGAACTAAAACGGAACTAAACAAAAATTAAGCGAGAACTCTGGGAAATAAAAAGTTGGGAGCTGACTAATTAGCATCTCACAGATTAGATAAAACGCGTCTTGTTGGTAATAAAAAAAAATTCTCGTGTGTATGTTGAATGAGGGTAAGCTGGGGTAGGAGGGGTAGAGGAGTTTAAAATAAAATGGAGGCCCCCGGGGAGATATTTTGATGAATTGGCTCTTAAGAAGAGACGAGAGGAGAGAAAACAAACTCGGGGATTTCACGGGAGGACACGTGATTAAAGTCAATATCGGTAGTTGTTAACGTAACGTTAGAATTAAGCCAAAGGCTGACTTTGATTGGGTAATTGGATGGCGGAGGAGGAAAGTGGTGGTGGTGGTGGAGGAGGAAGACTCGGTTAACACTTCTTTCGGACACCCGGTTAATGATTTCGAATTTTTTTTGTTTTGTTTATTAATCCGGAGGATTCGTTTTGGGATGAATTAATCACCACAAGAATTCAGCTTATGAAAGAGGAGGAGGTGGGGTGATTGGGGAATGAATGACTTGGAATGATTTGTTTGATTGTTTGGTTAATGAGTGCCACATTGAAACGATCCCCCCCATACTCCACAAGCTCTCAATCGAATTTCGAAGACCGATATATCCGCTATAAAAATCCCACAGACTCTCGATGAACTGTTTCCGAGAAGTCTGATCTGGTAGGAAGGTGTTTGGGGAGGTTGGAGGGTTTGGGGGCCCATCTGACTAATTTTAAACTTGGTTTCTCCCCCTTTTCTGTACGTCAAAAATAGCTGTCGAGAGTTTCGAACAGGAAAAAATATTCGAGATGACTGTTTCTTTGGAGGATGTCTTTCGTTTCTTGTTTTGGTGATTTAGGAGGATGTTGATGCTCTCCCCCCCCCCATCCTCCCGCATCCCCAAACAACTAGAAGATGCTGGTGTGGAAGAGAAACTGTCAACGCTTCCCCCGGGTGGTAGAAGGAAGAATCTTTTAATCGGAACCAGATGAAGAACAAAACGAAATCGTTTTAAAGTTCACACTAACCGGAAGTAGAGTTAATTGGTCGCTATTAGCCTCGACAGGAGAGTAAAAAAGCTCAAAAGCTCACACTTCACACCAAAGGGGAGGGGAGAGGGGGGGTGTAAAGCTCGTCTATAAATATTCATAAATAAAAGCGATACACAGTAACAGGAGAACCAAAACAAAAGTCGAGAGTAATAATGGAGAAAGGTAGAAATGGCGAGAGAGGGTAGGGTAGAGCGGGGAGGAGGAGGAGGAGAAGAAAAAACAATTTCAACAAAACTCATAATCGCTCCATGCCAAGGTTGATTAATAGCGCTACGGGGAAATCATCACCGAGTCGACCTTTTCCCCGTTAATTCCGAATCCCGTAACTGGACAGAAATCAGCGGAAAACGGTTTCCGACCGGTAGTCGGGAGAGGTAGCAGGACGGGGTTTCTAATCGAAAGGAAGGAACGAACGAAAGAATCGGATTATTCTCGCGTTCGGTCATTTGTAATCTATTAAAATGATTGATTAGGCAGCTTAAATCCCGCAAGAAGCTGTGGGGGGCCGCAAGGGGAGGGTGGAGGATAAGTAGCAGAGCGTGTAGGTGCTTGCTGCATCTTACTTATGCAAATGTTGTCCGTGTGACAGTGTCCGGACACTAAATACTCGTATAGTGTGTCAGGTTTTATCGAAAGACACGATCGTAGAAAATCGATATTTACAGGTAGATGCCCTACACGGTACACGGTTGGTGTGGTAGTCGGGAGGGAGGTAGCAGTCTCGTTATCCGGGGTAGCGATGAGTTCTTGGAATTATTAAAACCGTAGCATGAGAGAGAGTATTTGTATTAAGTCATCGAGGCGAGTAATTAAAATGGAAATGGATTATCGATAAATAATGGGGCCCCCATTAAAAGAAGGAGTCCCGATGTGGGGGAGGAGGGGGAAGTTGGCTACGTGCCCCGTGGGGCGTCGTGCCTGACGGCCATAATTCAAAAGGAGAAGTAAAATGAGAAGGAAAACAAAAGCGAGAAGTCCGAATAAGTGTAAATGAGGTGGTTCATGCCTGCGGGAAGGAATTGGTCTTGGTGGTAGCGGTGGTAGTGGGGGGTTGGTAGGTCGGTTGGAACGATAGCCGATAGCTGGTTAGGCGGGAACGTGACTATCTTCGACTGAAATCAGAGACAAGTTTGTGTTTTGTCTTAATCCGGTGTTGAACTCTCTTCGGTCTGTTCTGGATGGTGTTGGCGTTTGAAAGAAGCTGGGCAGAGCCCCTCGAATGTGCGAAATTGTTTTCTTTATTGCCACCGCCGCACCCAGAACAATCCTTCCTCGCGGTATCTCCTCCGAAACCCGACAATCAGTCCTTTATTCCTAAACCACAACAGCGAGGTGAAAGACCCAACTTTGATCCGACCTCCTCAACAACGACTTCACACATGGTATCAACACCCTCGGATGAATGGAACCATTTAAACGGTGTACACCAAAGAGGAAGGATACAGCCTCACCACCGTTCAACAGACACCGAGGACTCACAACAGCCGCAGATCGCAAATTCGGATCGATGCCGACAAAGTGAAGATTCTTTGTTTTGCAATTCTAACATTTAATTGGTTCGTGGAAATTTGTTTTGGTGAGGCAACAAAGAGAAGAAGAAGAAGGCGGTGGTAGTGGAGGAGAGAAAACGACAACAATGGATTCCGTTGTGTGGTGTAGTCATCTTTGTCAGAAATCTAGGTTCACACGTGTGATCATGTGTCGATGCGTCATCTCATTTTTTTATCGCTCGATTTGGCTCTTGCAAAATTTTTGTTTTGTTGCATGTCTGAACTTGTTCGGGTTTCTTTATCTTCCAACGCAGCCGTCAAAATCAGGGTCGGAGATAAGAGTTAATTTTTCCTTCTTTTTCTGGGTGTTGTGGGAGCGGTGAACGGTGTTTTGAAGTGTCTTTCGGTTGCGGGAGTGGATTTGATTGGATGTGTTAAAGGTTTCGGTGGAGGGTGTTTAGTATAACGGGAAATGAGAATGAATGGATGAGCGGGTACAGGGTCGGAGGCTGGAAATGGAAGGACGACAAATAAACAAGAAAGCTACAAAACAAATAGATTTTGTATGAGAGAAAACAAATTCAAACGCCAAAGCCTTTCAAATGGAATGACAGACAGACGGACAGACAGACGGACGGGGCAGGAAACCGTACGAAGGCCTCTCTCTCTCTCTCTTTACTGAAAGCACGAACGACCGTTTCAAAGTGAACACCTGAGCCGGAGAAAATTCCTCTCGTTTGTTGTTTGGCTCCATATTTCTTTCTTTGAATGGCAGCTTTCGATTTTTATTTTTTTTTTGTTTTGTATCGCATAACCGGAAATGCAAATCCAGCAAGCGACAGGACGGGAGGGGGGGCAGTAAAAGAAGAGAAATAAGGTCCGTTTCGAATTGGAAATGGTCGTCGACGGGAAAAGTTTTTATTGTCGCAGTCAATGAAATAAGCAAAGGCACGGACGGGAATTTAATGATTCGTGAAAAACCGTAACATAAACGATTTGGGGAGGAGGAGGAGGTGGTGGCGGAGGAGGTGAAGGAGGAGGGAAAAGTCACATTTGCTTGACCGAATGTAATTATACCCCGGTAACATTCGCGATATGCGAGATGAAGAAGAAAGGAAAAAAGTGTTTTTGGGCCGAATATTTGCTTGAGGAATGTTTCCTCCCTCCCCCACTCCCTCCTCACTCTTCTCCTCTTTTCCTCAGCCTCCCATTCCCGTCCCGAGAGTATTAGGAGACCGAAATTGGAAGGCTGATGAGGCATTATTAAAAAATGAGAGAGAGAGTGAGAGAGAGAGAGGGAATTTCTTTTCTTTTTGGCGGAGGAGGAGGAGGAGGTGGAGAGCGGGGCAAGAGGGGCAGGGAGAGGTTCTAATGACTCGTGACTAATTAAAGAATTTTCGCGTGGCGCATGATTCATCGAAAATTGGATTAGAACAATTCCCCGAGAGTGGTGGAGGAGGCAGCGGAGGAGACCGTGAGGGTGGCCATTTCGTGAGGTTGTGTGCGTTTTTTGTATACATACGTGGCTTCGGTTTCCGGTTTGGGATTGTGACTCTGCTTTTTGTTTTTACCTTTGTTGACTCCCGAAGGATTTGGGTTACCGTTCCGGAACAGGATTAATTCGTGTTATTGGGTGCAGCCGGAATAAATTTACAGTGTTGCATCTACTCATCCGACAGTAGATGGTCTCTCAGTCGCTGCAAAAACTCTAACAAATCCAAAACCTGCCACCAGAAATGAACAACGCAAAATATTTTGCCCTTAAGTCGAGAAATCCAATGTACCTTCCAGGTAGAACAAGGTACCCGGTTTCTTTTAATCTCATATCGTAGACAGGTAGCTACAGATTGCCATGAAAACAAATTCGATCGCCTGATGGCTTTGGGGCAATTTTTAGAAGCCAAATTAACTGAGGAAAAGTCTTCAAATAGGACAATGGTACGAAATAGGTTATGATACTGGCGCCGTATTTTATCAAAACAAAGATTTTGATCACGTGTCATAACCGTCAAACACAGGTTCTTGTCTGTTTTAAACCTAAACTCATATCACGTGACCAAGGCTGTTACTCCTAAATCCTGACCTCTCTTCTTGAACCGATCTACCACATCGTACCGGTGTGCTGTTTAGAGAACGGTTGGAATAAATTCGTCGTGTCGGTTCTACTCATCCGAACAAGATGAAACTTGGCGTTCGGATAGTTGGGTAGATGGCTTACAAGACCTGAGTCTCTGAGTTGCTGAGAACGACTATCACAGGTCTAGCTCAACCACCCAGCATAAACAAGGCCAGATATTCGCTCCTAAGTCACGAAACCCAATGTAGCTTCCAGGTACGACAAGGTACACGGTGGTTTTCCATGACAAACTGCTGACAGATAACTACTGAGTGCTCTGTAGGCTAGTTCGATCACCTTATTGCTCGAGAGAAATTTTTCAAGAACCGAACTAGCTCAAAAAAAGCTTTGCTGTCTTAAAAAAAGGACAATGGGACAGATAGATCACAATATTTGCGCTTCATTGTACGTGACTAAACTATCTTTGCTATGTTCCTCCACCAATTAAACCCAACCACTCAAGAAAAATTCCTCATGAGGCAAACTAGCTAAAAGACAGTCTTACTGTCATCAAAAGAGGACAATGGTACGCGATAGGATTACCATCAAACACGTATGACAGCCAGATAATTGAGTGATGGTAATTCGATCAGTCAAACACTCGAATGAAGCTACACTGTCTTCAAAAGAGGACAATGGAACGAAACAGTTCAACAAATCCCTTCCCGGCTTCCCACCACCAAACTCTTGTGACATACATCCAAAACCTCACAAACACCCTGAAAAGAATTTATACCCAACCGGAAATTATGGCAAAACACTCATTTAGGTGTAGAAGAGGATTAGAGCGATTAGAACAACAAGTCATCTCGAGAAGGATGTTCTAGATAAAAAGGAAAGACAAGGACGTGGGTACCAGTGAGTAAGGAAAAGCGGATTAGACAACAGATTAGAGATACAAGAACGGAATCCGAAGGTTCGAACTCACATTCCCCGACTGGAATGACGACAAGGTCAGGTTCTCCACGTCGGAATCTGCGGAAGTGGTCTCTTTATCCAGGTCTCGGTTTGTAGATAAGACACATCGACGACGGAAACCTTAAAAAAGGAGAACCGGAAAGAAGTCACCGGAAATGGACAAATTTTCCCTCCAAAATCCCCCGATAATTCAGAGACGAAGAAAGGTTCGCTGGTGATTTATTACCGTCGATGACTTCCGTTAACAATTCTTCTCTTCATCCAGCTGAGTTTGGATGAGTGTTCGCGCAATTAACCGACTCCTCCGCATCTTCTCCTCCATCTGGACGACGAGTTATCAGTTTGGAAGAGAGATAGATGAGACGCTTATAAAAGATAAAAGATGGTAGTTAATCGGAAAGAGGTCTTCGAGGGCTCCGTTCGGAAATAAATTTTTCTTCTCCTCAACTTGGAGGCACCTACTTCTTCGGCATCTGCCCCCGCTGCGAATAACACTTCACTAAATTAACATGTCTTCGACGGTTTCTTTCCTTGCACACAAATCACTTGTTGAAGAGTCTCCTTGTTTATCTGCTCCTTCCTCCTCTACTCCCACTTCCTCTTCCTCCCTCCATCCCTCTGGTCTCTGTGGAATAGTCAACCTCTCAACGATTTTACAAGTTGGCCGATTAACTGTCACGAAGGGACGTGTTCGTTTCATTCCGATTTTTAACGTATTCCTGGAAACGTCCCTGAAAGCCTAAGTACGACTTGGGACATCTTAAAATCAGAATTCACCCCCGTTGCATGCGAGGTCTTTTTTTACGCGAACGAACCAACGGCAAAGAACTAAGCTTATGTTTCATAGGAATAAGATTCAACAGCCGAAAGTTTGTGCAATATTTTTGAAATAGATTTCTAGCTAAAATGTGCACATATTTATGAAGTGAATTCCCTACAACAGTGTGCAGAATTTATGAAACGAATTCCTTACAAGAGTCTGTAAAACTTATAAAATAGATTTTGTAAGAGTGTGCAATATTTATGAAATGAAATTTTATAGGAGTGTGCAATATTTATGAAGTAGACTCCTTATAATTCCCAGTGTTGACGAAAATAATTTTGTACGAGAGCGTGCAATATTTTTGAAATAGATTCTTGGTCATTTTGTGCAATATTTATGAAATTGATTTCGTATGGGAGTGTGCAGTATTTTCGAAATAGATCCTTTGGCAAAGACTCCAAATTTTGAACTTTATGAAAGTGTGCAATTTTAATAAAACGAGCTTTGTCAAGAGTGTGCAATATTTTTGAAACCAATTCTTGGTCATTTTGTGCAATATTTATGAAATACATTCCCTACAATTTTGTGGCGGTAATTATGAAAAACGTTTCGTATGGGAGTGTGCATTATTTTTGAAATAGATCCTTTGCCAAAGCCTAGCAAATATTTATGAAATTGATTCCTTGCGAACGTGTGCAATATATATGAAATGAATTTGGTACGAGAGCGTGCAATATTTCTGAAATATATTCTTGGACATTTTGTGCAATATTTACGAATTCGACTTTATGGAAAGTGTGCAATTTTAATGAAACGGGCTTTGTATGATGAGTGTGCAATTTGACCTCAAACCCATTTCCGGAAAATGTATACAACCCGGAGTGAGCAACCTTCTTCTCACCAAACATATATACAACACACAGTTTGTACAACTTCAAACCTGACAACTCCCGCAGTCTCATCTGACGTTTCCGATCTTGTCTACATCCACGACCAGAATTCTGAGAAACGCTCATCTTTCCAACTGACCTTCTTCAACTTCCAACCTTCCAACAACTTTCTTCTTCGATTGAGTAACCGATCCGCAAGACATCCAGTTACCAGTTGTAACTGTAAAACCGCGCAAATTTCGGTTCTGTTTCTTGACATAATCAATTTATTTATTTAAATTAATCTGCAAAAACTATAATTACATAGCATCTAAATTGGATTCCAGTGCCTTTAATCCGCTCCTCTTCCTCCCAACCTCCTTCTCTGTGGGGAACTGTCCCAAACAAGTATTCGCGTAGCTAAAAGATTCTCAGATAACACGGTTGGCGGTGTCATTTTGTATACAGTTAAAAGAAGTGTAGCGAATAAATCTCGACTAATAAAGGCTCCCCCTATGTACATAAATAAGAATAATAACAAAAAAAAATTAATTAATAACTTTATTAATTAAGTTTATGACTCTCTGACCTCTCTCCTCGGTTCTTTTAAAGCGACGGTCTTTATGTGCGTGTAATGCGTTTCCCTTTCACGTCTAAACTGGAGGTGAGGGGGTGTCGGGAGGAATGTCGTGTGACTGGAAATTGACGGGAAAAAGGTGAAGACTTTGACCCGAACGGGACTGGAAGGGAGAAAGAAGACAAAACAATGAAACCCAAGGTGACGACTGGTGACCCGCTCAAATCGGATTTGCCATTTCCACTGCCAGACAGAAAGGATACAGAACCTGAATTCGGGGGTGGGGTGGAAGGGGGTAGATTCGGATATTCCAGCCAAATGAAAACAATTCGAGTTGTTAGGATGAGGAAAAATCAAAACAAACGTTTTGCGTCGCTTTTCCACGCACGTGATTGGTTTTTGGTTTTCTTAGGATTCACCCGACCCCCGCGCTTCCGGTTTGTTAGTCCAGTCACCCGGAAACGAACGTTTTCGATTCGAAAGCTCCTTTTGTGTCATCGTTTACCCTTCTGGTTGACTCTCGTTAAAACGAAATTGTTTCCGTCTTTCACCCCCTCCCACCATCCCTTTCGACTCTCAGCTTATTCCTCCACTTTTTGAAGTTGCCATGGAGTCGTCTTAGTATACGAGATGTCTCCTCTCACCCCCTCCAAAACCTGCTCATTTCACGAGATAAAAGGAAAAATTCAGGTTATGTTTAAGTGTCTTCAACCCCCACCTCCACCTGGGTCGGAACGAGAATGTCGTTAACGATTTTCTTTCTCCATCCTTCTTCTCCTCCTCCTTCTTCTTCTTCTTCTCCTCTTTTTCTCTCATCTTCGCTTTAATTTTAAAGAGCTTCTCCCCATAGTTTCGGTTTTCGTTTTGAACCTCGTTACATCCTCAAGTGTTCTTAGAATCCCTTTTTGATTCCTTAATAGGAGGCTTCCACCCACGCTCTCCTCCGCCTCCTCTTTCACCTCTTTCCTCTCTAATACTCGTTTGAAGGATCAAAAGCTTTCGACTCTCGGCTTTTCCTCTTACTTTCTGTTCTACGTCGCTTTTTTTTTATTAATCCCAACTGTTGGGCTTTCCTTCCCCGCCCCCTTCTTTCTTCTCTCTCTCTGCATGGTTCTTCGGCCTTTTCAGAGTCCTCTGACCTTTTTTCTTTTGCATTTCCCTCATCTCTTTTAATAAATCCGAATCACCGTTAAGAGAAGAATGTCGGTTGTCATAATTCCCTCGAGCGAATCTTTTGTATAAAAAAAATCTTTTCGCGCTCCTCTGACTCTCCAATTCCTTTTCATATCTCTCATCTCTTAGTGATGGGTATCATGACCGTCGAAATTTTTAAAAGCGGAAGGAATAAATAAAAGAACAACAACAACAACAACAACCGTTCTTCGATCAGGACCGTGTTAATTAATTCAAAAACCGAAAACTCCATTTCCCTTCGTAATAACATCCATTTGTCATCCATTTTTGAGAGAGAATGGAAAGCTTCGAGCAGCACAAAGACTGTCGCACAAGCCAAAATCAACCTACCCCCACCCAACCGCCTTCTATTATCTCCGGTCTGACATCCGAATAAGACATTGTCCGATTATGAGAACCGTGACAAAAAAAAAGAAAATCCGAGAGAATATTAATCGCTTTTGTTCTTCTTATATCGATCTTGTGTCAGGCGAGGAGGTAGGTACGCAATCTACCCCCTCCTCCCCGGTTCAAAACCTGTACCACCTCCTTCCCCGAGGGCTATGCCGCGCAAAAAAAAAATCGAGACACCCGATCTGAAAGAAGTTGCCATTTTTGGTCAAACCCGTGATAATTCTTGCATCCAACCTTTAAAAAAATGAAAATTGTTACGAAATTTTAATGAAAAACGACGCCATGACACACACACACATACAACGCACACATACACATTCTGAGTTTCTTAACCTTTTGAGGAAAAATTTCGCAACTAACCCCCTCCCCTGGAAACCCTCCTCCTCCTCCCCAAAAACGGGAAAACAAAACGAAAATCTTTTCTTTTCCAGTCTTTGTCCTTTTTCCTTGAATATTTTTTTTTTCGAAAATGGAAGGTGGGGGCGCAAGATTCCTTCACATAAAAAGAGAAAATGTCAACTCCAAGCGGTGAACTTTAGAAATGAGTCGATAAAAAAACAACGAGACGGGAAAGTGGGGAGGAGAATCCTGTGAGATCCATTTTGAAAATTTCCAATAATCCCAGAAAAAAAATTCTGGGCTGCCCTGAAACACTCCCTCTACCCCCCCACAGAATTGTATCACGAGATACAGGTTTCCCTCGATACATACAATAAATAAATAAATATTCCGCTCTGTCAATAATTAAAATAACAAATAATTATTGTAATAAATAACTTTTTTGTCGTAACTGTTTTCGTAACACCGAACGAGTTATATGTTAATAAATCCCCGGACTCGATTCCGCCATCTTGGATTCTGAGATTGTGAGAGGTGACGGAGATGAAAGCTAACTTTTTTCAACTGGTTATTCCATCGTTACGGTCACAACTATTTCACGTACTGGTGATAGGGTTATCTCTAAAGTCGACCTTGAATCTACTTAGTTCGCCAGATTCTTTCTTAAATAGTCATCTCGACTCCGGTCCTTACGCAGCATCCCTCCTCAGAGACACTAACCAAACAATCCACTCGACACTCGTATCTCCGACTTCATCTTCTGTTTTATCCATTGATTCCTCCTCTAACTCTACAAAATCCGTTTCATAAATACTGCACACAATTGTAAGGAGTCCACTTCATAAATATTGCATACTCTAGTTTGAATCATTTTTGAGGAGTCAATTTCATAAATATTGCACACTCCTCGACAAAATTATTCTCATAAACACTGCAAGCAATTGTAAGGAGTCCACTTCATAAATATTGCACACTTTCATGCAGAGTTCATTTCATAAATACTGCACACTACTGCGAATCAATTTGTTGGAAATAAATTTCATAAATATTGCACAGTGTGGTTTAGAGTCTATTTCAAAAATAGTGCACACCCTTATAAGAGCTGCAAATCACCGTGAAGTTCATTTCGAAAATATCGCACTCTCCCGTAGAAGATTCAAGTCGTAAATACTGCAAATTTTAACCGGAAATCTATTTCAAAAATACTGCACACCCTCAAAATACATTTCATAAATACTGCACACTTGCATTGAGTTCAAGTTCATAGATATTCCGCAGTCCTGTACGAAATTCATTTCATAAATATTTGCACCATCTGGCCTAGGGCTCATTTCAAAAATATTGCACACATTCCCGACGAAATCCATTCCATAAATCCTGCACACTCTTACGAGAAATCCCCTCATAAATACTGCAAGAGTTTTCAATTCATAAATATTGCACATTATTTTACAAGTTCATTTCAAAAATATTGCACACTCCCGTTCAAAAACTCATTTCATAAATGCTGCACGCTATCGTAAACAATTCATTTCATAAATATTGCACAAAGTGACCTAGAGTTTATTTCAAAATACAGCACACTCGTACAGAATTTATTTCATGACTTTTACAGACTCTTGTCAGGAATTCGTTTCATAAATGCTGCACACTGTTGTGGGAAATTCACTTCATAAATATTGCACATTTTGACCAGAAATCTGTTTCGAAATTACAAAACCTATTCCACAACCTTTTGAAATTCCGATTGCCTTTGGGCACTACACTACTTCCCCACCAGCTTCGCAGCAAAATCAAAGCACCACCCTCTACCGAAACAACCCCTAACAAAACCCACCACCATCTCGATTCCATTCCAAAAACTCTCTCCAGAAAATAAAAATCTCGAACTCATTTCTAGGTCACCGAGTCAAATTCGAATTTTCATCAGATCGAGGTTTTTGACCCTCGACATCTCCAACCCCCGCCCTCCGCCTCACCCTCCAACCCTTCGACGGTCTTATTAATATATAAAAAATAAGGTAATAAACCATAATTGAATATAAATTTATTTATTAATTACGAGATAAGATAGATAAATGAGAGTGATCGGCACGCAACACCAAAGAAAAGGCCAAAAAAAAGGTCGAGAGAGACGGGGGTAGGTGGGTGGGGTTGGGGGAGGCGAAACGCAAGAAAGAGATAAAAGACCGCAATAAATATTAATAAATAATATAGTATACATAAAAAAATAAAGCTAATGGAAATAATTAAATAAATAAAGAGGCCGATAGGAAGTGGAGGACATAAAATAAGTTGAGAAGATGGTAGAAGCCGCCATTTTGAAAATCTTTGGTTATCGATTAGAATGTCATGACGGAACAGGGCTTTGGGGGATAAGTCTCGAGGCGTTCGAAACTCATTCAGCAGTACTGCCAACCGTCATCACCGCGCCTTGACTTGGGTTTCTTCGGAGACGAAGACCTCGGGAAAGTCACCGACAGATTCGTTCTGCAGAAAACGGAGCCGCCATCGCCATCGACGACGCCGACTACCCAGAAACCGGCGATGGAAACGCGCCAAAATGACGGCTCCATTCAATTTTTTTTTCCTATACACTTCCACCCCCTCCGGCAGCTTCCTGCATTAACGGAAACTTTGTTTTCAAGGTTTGGCTTTCTGGAGAGAGAGAGAGAGGGAAAAGAATTACCAACTTTCGAAAATTTATTGCGTCGATGTGTGCCAGCAGTTTCCAGCAGAAAAGCAAACGAAACGAAAGGAAAAATAAAATAAAATGGTGATTAGCGTGCTTCGGATTAATTAAACCCACCCCAACCCCGAAAAACCACCTCCCCCGGCACTCCTTCATCTTACTTCAAAGTTTCATTTAGCATGAGGAGAATCCACCCCCCAACCACCACCCCCAACTAACTTATTAAATCTCGAGTGTTTCTCCAGACAAGAAAGTTCTTCAGAAAATTTTCATAATCTTGTTCTAGAGATTTCCTTTCTCACCCCCAACACCACCAACCCAAACCATCCCCCATCCCGGAAAATTCGAAATTCAACGGTAAAGCTTTCACGCCTGAAGTTTTCGAATTCTTTAATAAACTTTAATGAAAAATTTTTGCTGAGGAGTGGTAGGAGTTGCTGGAGTTTCAGGGGTGTGTGAAGTGGAAACTTTTTGAGTGTGTGCAGCGCGCGCCTCCTTTTTGAAGTTGGTTGTCTCTCATGGAGTTGTTTGCGGAAAATCTTTTGAGAATCCCCCTCCTCGCCCCTCCATTCACCTTCTTTTGTCTTCGGTACCGATCTTCTCCTTTCTTTTCGAATTCTTCAGCTTTTCCTTTGAAAAAGTTCTTCTCATTAAACCCGCCCTCCTTTCCTTCTTTCCCTGTAGAGCTTCCATGAACCTTCCTCTAATCTATTGACACGACGAACAATTATACCGCTGACGATATTCAACGAAAATCTAATTTCATCGAAACCTAAAACCTTCCTTGTTTTTCCCTTCTCCGCTGTTGCTGTTGCTGCTTTCAAAAACACGAGAATAATTTGGCTGTTGGCAATATTCAACCCGACTTCCGTTCTGATGATAACCGGAGTACGTCTCTTGTCACCTTCGTATTTGATCTGAAAAATTTTTACCCACAAAGTCTGTCCCAAAAGTCTCCGGACTGATGTTCGTAGCAGGCAGTTGAAACGTTGGTGGCTATTTAAACGTGAATACAGGACCGGCGTCAACCTTTTGTTGAGCAGTTCAAAGATGGTGTATAAACCGATTTCAAATTTCGATTTTCAAAAATAATTCGGGAACTTTGGAACAGAACGTTTGCTGTTTAGCACAAAGTCTGTTCCAAAAGTCCCCGGAATTATTGTTTTATTTAATTCGTGTATTCGATAGCGACTCATACAGTCTTTTTAAAACTTTTCAAAGAAGGCTGACTGACAACGGTCCTGTTTCGAAGCTCAGATGACCATCATCTTTTCTTCTGCCTGCAACAGGAAATAAATCCGGAAACTTTTCGAACATATCGTCTAAACATTTCTCAACAGTTTGCTGTTTAGCTCAAAGTTTGTCCCGAAAATCCCCAGAAGTACCGTCAATTTAACATTTCCGCTGTTGGCATTATTCAATTCAACTTTTTTTCCTTCTGTCCCAAAAGTCTCCGGAATGATTTCCTGTAGCAAGCAGAAGAAAAATGGTCATCTAAACTTCGAAACAGGACCGTTGTCAGCCTTCTTTGACATGTATCAAGGTATAAGCCGCTACCGAATTCATGATTTCAATAAAGATCATTTCGGGGACCATCAGCTTTTCTTCTGCCTGCTGCAGGAAATAATTCCCGGGACTTTTGGGACAGAAGTATTAAAAGAAAAAAAGAACTGAATCATACGAAGGTGACAAGAGTCGGAGAACGCAGATTTCAGGTATCCTCAGCACGTAAGTTGAATTGAAAAATGCCAACAGCGGAAATGATAAATTGACGGTACGTCCGGGGATTTTTGGGACAAATTTTGAGCTACACAACAAACTATTGAGGAATGTTTGGATGGATCGTTCCAAAAGTTTCCGGAATTATTTTCTGAAGCAGGCAGAAGAAAAGCTGATGGACACCAAAACTTCGAAACAGAACCGTTGTCAGCATTCTTTCAACAGCTCAGGAACCATTGACTCAAAATAAAGAAAAAATTATTCCGGGAAGTTTTGGAACGATCCATCCAAACATTCCTCAACAGTTTGTTGTTTGTGTAGAATTAAAACAAAAACTGCTGACCGATTTAATTTAAGGTTGACAACCTTTCGATCAGCACAACAGTCAGGTGGACTCAAAAACCTACATTTTCAGGTCGGAGTTTGCTGTTTTAAGCTTTGTTTCTACTTCGAAACCGAAAACAACCAAAAACTCGGTTTCTTTTATTGCTGAGGTAATTGAAGCACGACCACTTTTCATAATTGCTGACATCCTGATTGTGACAATGTCTGTAGGACTTGACAGAAGACAAAAAGAAAAATCGACGTTTTCATTGTGCTGACTCATTTCCTCTTCAAACTCGAGTTGAAGTCATTCAGTGAGGGATTAAGAGAAAGGCTCGCAGGATGGCCTAGAGGTCTACGTCAAAACCGTTCATCTTTAGCCAGAAAGCTCGACTCTCTTCATACAGGTTCATGTATCCGGTGAGGAATTTTCCCGCCATTTTTCAAAAATCAAACAAAATCCAAACACTCACCACTCAAGTTTGCTGTAACTTTTGTGACTACAACACTGTAATCACTGATCTGAGTCTAATTGGGAATGGAAACTGCAAAAATAGTTTAATCGCTTACAATATGGCACCATTATCTTAACCTATCTCGTCCCAATGTCCTCTTTTGAAGACAGTGTAGCTTCTTTCTCAGTCAGTTTGGTTCATGAAAAATTTCTTTCGAGTGTTTGGCTCATCGAATTTGCTACCACATCACTCAATTATCTGGCTGTCATACGTGTTCGATGGTACAATATGGCGCCAGGATCTTAACCCATCGCGTACCATTGTCCTCTTTTGATGACAGTAAGGCTGTCTTTTAGCTAGTTTGCCTCATGAGGAATTTTTCTTGAGTGGTTGGGTTTAATTGGTGGAGGAACATAGCAAAGATAGTTTAGTCACGTACAATGCAGCGCAAATATTGTAATCTATCTGTCCCATTGTCCTTTTTTCAAGACAGCAAAGCTTTTTTTGAGCTAGTTCGGTTCTTGAAAAATGTCTCTCGAGGAATTAGGTGATCGAATTAGCCTACAGAGCACTCAGTAGTTATCTGTCAGCAATTTGTCATGGAAAACCACCGTGTACCTTGTCGTACCTGGAAGCTACATTGGTTTCGTGACTTAGGAGCGAATATCTGGCCTTGTTTATGCTGGGTGGTTGAGCTAGACCTGTGATAGTCGTTCTCAGCAACTCAGAGACTCAGGTCTTGTAAGCCATCTATCCAACTATCCGAACACCAAATTTCATTTTGTTCGGATGAGTAGAACCGACACGACGAATTTGTTCCAACCGTTCTCTAAACAGCACACCGGTACGATGTGGTAGATCGATTCAAGAAGAGAGGTCAGGATTTAGGAGTAACAGCCTTGGTCACGTGATATGAGTTTAGGTTTAAAACAGACAAGAACCTGGGTTTGACATGTGCAGAGGCTATGACACGTGATTGTAATCTTTGTTTTGATAAAATGTTTCGCGGTCCAGAATTGGTCCGCGGACTCAGGTATCGCGCCTAAGTGACAAGCGTGAGGAATGAAAACATTATCTACGGTTATGAATTAGTTTCGAGGATAGATAACTCCACCGGTGTGAGAATATAAACGTTTTATGTTTTCTAAATCGTTCTAGAAAGTTTTTGTTTTTAGAAAGAACTTTTGTTTTCGAAAACTTTTTCTTTGTAAACAAAATTTTCTTTCTCTCATTTTGTTTTTTCTTTCTTTCTTTCTTTCTTTATTTCAAGACATTGACACTTGACACTGACACACACAAAGACGAGGTAGATGGATGGATGGATGGATGGATGGATAAGCGCCGGCGGCGCTTGGGTCTCTGACAAAAGGTCAGGGTAACCGTTTGAGTCAAAGAGGAAATTCCTCGATGGTTTTTGAAGACGAGATTGCTTTAGTGTGTTCCTCCTGCCCCCCCCCTCCATCTTTCCCTCTTGCACCTGTTCCGGTTTGGAAAGTTAAATCGAACAAAGAAAGCTCGACGATGATGGATGAGTCGGTGGACTGGCTGTCTGGGAATTTTCTTCTTCATTCCCGGGGGTTGATTTATCCCACCCATTCCATCATCCCCCGCCACCGCCCCCACGTTTTTGGGGAAAATTTCTTTTGGCAGGTTTTTTGTTGTTCTTGGGTCTCTGTCTCTTTTTTGTTGTGGTTGTTGTTGTCCTCAGTCGAGTGCCAGATATCGGGATTTTTATTAAGTATCATTGTGGACGGATTTGTCGAGGTCTGGCAACGACATTTCGTTTAAAAAAAAGTTTCACAATCTAGATAAAGAGAGATGAGAGAAAGAGAGAGGGGAGGGGCAGAAAATTGATGGGAACCATTTCGTTATCTGGGTAAACCGGTTCCCCAAACGGCATTTTTGTTGTTCCAGCCATTATTGCGGATCCGTGTAATCGTTTAATAATCCTTTAAGGATCGTCGGCTGAGCTCCGGGAAAAAAATTTTTTTTTGTTTGTTTGGAATTGCCCAAAGAACTCGGAACAAGCTCTCCTCCTCCTCCCACGCACTCTCATCCCTGGAGAAGAAAAGATTTTGCTTCTTCTTTCAACTCTTCTCCCTCCGGTTCAAGTTTTAATTGAAGCTATTTGTTATAAGATGGCGAAATGTAGTTTTGGTCGGATGGAAGTCGTGGGAGTGCCAGAGATGACACCATGTTTCTTGGAAAGTTTTGTTTCGCCCATCGAAGCCCTCCTCCTCCTCCCCAACTCCTCTCGATATCTATCATCTTCTTATCTATCACCTACCATGTGTTTGGGTTTAGTCGTGAAACGAACGATTGTTTATGTTGTTTGGTTTTTGTTTCTAAATCCTTCAACATCCTTCAGTTTGATACAGTACGTTCTGTAAGAGTCTGGAGGTGGTAGGATGGTGGAATCCGTTGGGTTTGTTGATTCTTTTGAATCGACATCTGTGTGTCTACGGTTTGGTTTTTGTTATGACAGCATCCAAAGCTCTGGTAAGTGGTTTTGTGGTTGTGGCGCCGGGAGAATCGTAGATGAAATTCTGCTGGAGTGTGTCTTTTCCAGAAGGTGGAATGGAAATGGAGAAAACAAAATGCGGGGGAGTAGTTCCTGTAGGAAAAGAAGAAGGAAAACATTCAAAAACATTTGACGTCATACGTGGGAGAAGCCTTTGGGGAAATTTTGAAAAAAGCCCGAGTCAGCAAATGGAAGGAGAGTAAAAGCTCATGGAAATGTCTGTAAGGAATTCTTCTCTCTCTTCCCTGTCTCTCTTCTTCTTTCTCTTCCCGTCCGACCTCAGAAAAGTTTGAAACGACCAAAAAATTCAAACGAATTTTTTTTAGTTGAGAGTTTTTAGTTCTTCTGGTGGAAGAATTTTTGGGAAAGTCACCGGAAGTGTATCTCCTCAAAAATTGAGTTATCTTAATCACGTGATTGGGTTAGTACGGTCGTTC
>JADMLL010000012.1:3688272-3717007 GCA_016920875.1 Columbicola columbae
AAATTAGTGAAAACACTTTTTTCTTTCTTTCATATTTGTTAGTGAGTGCGAGTGAGTGAGTGCGTGAATGAGTGAGTGAATGTAAATGATTTAACAAGGATTAGCACTTACTCGTCGTGTACTAAATGTGTTAGGCAAACATTTCGTTAACCCATTAACAATGGGTCTTTTGTCACCGTTATAGATAGGATAGTTATGCAATTTAAAAAAAATACCGAAAAAGTTCTCACCGGGAAAAAGAACCGACTTTTGTTTATTTATTTATTTCGTAAGGTGGTACGATTGAATGAATGAGATCTAGATAATTTTCCTGGTGATTATCTATCAGTTTTCCCCTCTACCGGACTCCATTTTGGTTTTGATTTCCTTTATTGACAGTCGAAATGGTTTGTTTAGTGGGTGTTGTAGAACCGGTATTCTCTTTTCATTCCTTCTCACACAGCCTTCTAGAATGAGAAGTTGGGTGGAGCATTCAAGGAGAAGATGGTGACGAAGGTTGCTTGGTAGTTGGTCGTTTGGGATGACTTGGTAACCTAGAGTTGGGTTGTTGGTTATCCAGATGACTTTGTCTGGGTAGCTTGGGGTTATCCATCTTGTCCAAGCAAAAGTTTGTCACGTGATTGGGTTACCAACACCATTTTGCAGGATAACTATGGGTTTGGGACCCGGACTTTTTAAAAAAATTTTCCTAATGCTGTCGTTGAGGTTCTGGAAGACTCAATACTTTCCAGAAGTCCTCGGCATGGCGTCCTTCTGTCTCTCATTTGAGCTTGTAGTCGTCATTGGTCAGGAGAGATTCCAGTCATTTTATTCAGCAAAGAGTTGGGCTACATTTAGGACTCTAATTCGAATTTGAGGGTTGTGTATCACTACTCTTTCAAAAATATTGCACACTTTCATTTAGAGTCTCTGAGGATGTTTCAAAAATATTGCACTTTCGTACAAAATCTTTTTCATAAATATGCACATTCTTGTAGAAAGTTTATTTAATAAATATCAGCACACTTTAGTCAAGTATCTATTTCAAAAATATTGCACACTCCTGTAAGAAATTCATTTCAATATTGCACATTTTGGTCAAAAATCTGTTTTAAAATTAGAGTTAAATTCATAAATATTGCACACTACTGTATTAAAACATTTATTGCACAATTTCACTGAGGATGTATTTAAATACTGCACCCTTTCGTACAAAATATTTTTCATAAATATTGCACAACTTGACTAAAGATCTTCTTGAAAAATACTTTCGAATAGAGTTCAATTCATAAGTATTGCACTTTTCTGTTGGAGATTTATTTCATAAATATTGCACGCTTTTGTAGTAAACTCTTCATAAATATTTTTATTTATTTAAAAATGGTGATATTTCTTTAATTTAAAAATACTTTCACAGCTTCCGTAGAAAATCTATTTCATAAGTATTGCACACCCCGGTATAAAATCAAATTTTTTAAATATTGCACACTTTCGTAAATAATTCGTTTCATAAATATTGCACAGTTTGACTAAAGATCTATTTCAAAAATACTGCGTGGGCTGGTGGGAAACTCATTTCATAAATATTGCACACTCTTGTAGAATGTTTATTTCGTAAATGTTTTCAATTTAAGCCAAGTACCTATTTCAAAATTATTGCACACTCCAGTATGGAATTCATTTCATAAATATTGCACATTTCGGTCAAAAATCTGTTTAAAAAATTTTGCCATTTTCATCTTGAGTTCGATTCTTAACTATGGCACTCTCCTGTTGGGGATTGATTTCATAAATACTGCACACAGTTGTGAGGACTCAATTTCATAAATATTGCACACTGATGTAAAATCCAGTTTATAAGTATGGTGTTAGGGCTTCATTTCATAAATTCTGCACAGTTTGAGGAAAAATCTGAATAAAGGAGAAGGTAGACGGAATAGAGGGAAAAATCAAGAGCAAGGAAGAAGGGAAAGGGAAGTAGATGAGTCGAGGAAGATAGAAAGCAAATAGATAAATAGGTGGAAGAAAGAGAAAAGACAGCAAACACAAGAAAAGTTTCAACAAAAGACTGGGTGGGTGGGTGGGGGATGAAAGACACAGGAAAGGAGACAACATCCGAAATGCTGACTTTGGTCGAACATGCCTCAGGACAGAGAGGATGATCATTAACTTCCGTTCTCTCTTAAAAGAGTTAATTAGTTCTTGAGAAGAAGTTTGAAGGAGATGGGAAACCGGAAAAACAAACTTCTTGTTCGTCGTCTTCTTCTTCTTCTTGTTAAATTAATCAAAGAATGTTAAGACAAAAGACGGAGAAGAAGAAGAAGACGACGACGAAGAGAAGGAGTAAAGGTGGTGATCTATCCCCCTCTCGTTTCTTTCCATTTCCGGTTTGTTGTCTTCCCAGTATCCAATCAAAATCCTTCTCCTGCAGGACTACAACCATAACAAAAAGAAAATTTTTGGAAATGAGATTCAAAAAACTCGTTTTGAAGAGGAAAATCAAAAATTTTTCAATCATTCGTGGGATTTGCAATTAACTTTATTAATTGGAAAAGTTGGGAAATTCCAATTTGGTAGATAAATGGGGGGTGGTGGTGGTGGTGGCGGGGTGGAGAGAGGACCAAGAGACGAAGGAGAGGATATGCAAGTGAGAGGCTGGGTGGATGAACAGACAAGCGAGGCGGGGAAGGGGTTTAGATAACTTGTATCTGATTTGACAGAAATTATCTACACGATCGAGTTTTTTGAATTTTTATGATGTTTAAGACCAAAAATTTTTGTACTGTATGACTTTCTGTATGGGTTTTGGTTGTTGCGTTTGTTTTCGGTGGGTGGTTGTGAGTTGGGTGAAGCTTATATACAGGCGTATACAGGCTTTGTTTGGTTTTGACATTTGAACCATGAACCACAGTGTTTTGGGTCTGCCTGTCCCAAAAGTTCCCGGAATGAATTTACTGTCTTCAATACGAAGGCTGTGAAGCTTTGGTGAGAGAAGTTGGTCTGGGCGGGGGAGGCGGGAGTGGATCTCCGAACGTCTTATCGATGTTAACGTTCCTTCATACGTTGAGAAAGTTCCGGAAGGATTTTAATATCATACTGTATGATGAGTTAAAAAGAAAAGACATCATTCCGGTAACTTTTGGGACAGATAATATTCGGGTCACAGACAGAGAGACCACACGGGGACAGATAATTGAATTGTGATCCACTATTGTGAAGCTTTTGCTTTCTGAGGTACTGGCTGTCTCGGATGTTGTACTGTATGATGAGGTTAAAAAAGGAAAGGAATCATTCCGGGAACTTTTGGGACAGATCCTGGATCAGGTGTTGTCCGCCTTTTGCGAAGCTTTTGCTTTATAAGTCGTCCAAAGATGCCGGAAGTCGGTGCTTCTCTCAGGTTCAACACTTCTTGTATGCTAGGTTCGGTTTGATTTGTGGAAATCTGAAAAGTCTGAGACGATCATAAACTGATATTAAATGAATGATATGAAGAAAATATCATTCCGGGAACTTTTGGGACAGACCCTGTGTCAAATTTTCGTCTTCCATAGAAAATCTTGTGGCTACTGGCTGTGCTGGAAGTCAGTGCTTCTCTTAGGTTCAACGCTTCTGTTTCGGTACGGTATCTAGACCACGTTGTTTCAACACCTACCGGGCCTATTCTAAAAGCTTCCGTAATGGTTTTTTCTGTAGTTGGTAGCACTGGTGGGAGTTAAACCGGAGTTGTTGGGAAATATTAGGTTCAAAACGAGATCTGTGTCAGTACAGTTTGAAAAGCTCTGAAGCGATTACAAACTGATTTGAATGAATGATTTAAGACAATATCATTCCGGGAACTTTTGGGACAGATCCTGAGTCAGTGTTTGTCCGCCATTGTAAAAGTTTTGCTTTCGAAATCGTCAGAGGTACCGGAAGTCAGTGCTTCTCAGGTTCAACGTTTCAATCTTCTTCTTTGTTTCGATGTAGTCTGAACCACGTTGCTTGTCCACCTACAGGGCCTGTTTCAGAAGTTTCTTTGTAGTTGGCAACACTTGCCGATTCAAACTGAGTGGGGAGGGGAGTTGTTGGGGATCTAACCTTTCGAACGAGACTGATGTCAGTGTCTTCTGAAAAGCTCTGAAACGATTAGAAGCTGATATTGAATGAGTGATTTAGAAGCAGAAGAAGAAGATCGATCGTTTTGGGACTGATATTGTAGACAATCCTGTCGAACTACTTGAAAATCCTGTTTGTAGAAACAAGTTTGAGTTGAAATATGGTTGTAGTTATGTGAGTCAGGGATCTTCTCTTAAAGGTTACCAGGTGGGATTTGAACCCGCGACCTTTGGCTTGATAAGCGAGTGCTCTGACCCTCGCCCACTATCATAAGGAGACTTTGTAATTTTTTGTAGTTTTGTAGTTTTTGTAGTTTTGTGTAATTCCTTTCTTTTGGTTTGTTTCAGGTGTAGTGAAGGAGGAACTACCCGAACAGGAGAAGAAGGTAAGTAAGCCAGGTTGTTTGGTGCGACTGCCTGTGAGAGAGCGGACACGTGTGGTTGCCATTTCCGGGAAATGAGTTTCCCACAACCTTTTCAAATTGACGGGATGAAAGGGAAGAAGGGTGGCTGTCGGGATAAAAATCGGCAACAGTAATTTTCCAGAGGGTTTTTAAATGTTAAAAACTTTTCTACCCTTCGCAGGGAATGGTGGCGGATGGGGTGGTGGTGGTGATGGTATGGCACATCTCTTTGCCGCCATCTTTTTCATCGCTGTCTTGTTTCCCTTGACTCAAATAGAAAGCCATCTTCGTTCGAAGCTCCCGTCCCTTCATCTCCCTTTCAGTTCGCAGTCGTCCTAATTTCATTATCGATTCATGAATCCTTTTCTCTCCTCCTTTCCTCCTTCCTTTCGTATTCAAAGGACGTCTCTTGTTCAAATTTTAAATACAATTGTGTTTCCCATCTGTGATACTGGCGGCCCCGTTCGCCCGTTCGCCGGATTTCGCCTGTGTTCTCGTCTTTTTTTTCTCTCTCAGCGGGGGGCTGATTGAAAGTTGAGATTTTTGGAAGAAGTCAAGCCCGAGGAAGGGTTAACAAGGAGTGGATGGATAGGTGAAAGAAAATTCGAACGAAGATATAGAAGAAGATGGGTTTCTCTTTCAGTCAGGAAGAAACAGAGAAACAGTGAGAGAAGGAAAAGAAGATGCAACAAGGAGAGAAAAAGATAGAGAAAAGAGAAGGTAACAGACAGAGAGAGAGAGGAAAAGGGAATGAGAATAAAGAGAGATATACAGGGAAAAGTAAGGGAAATAGAGAGAGAAACAAACAGGGTCAGAAGAAGACAAAGAAAAGAGGAGAGAAAGCGGAAAAGAAAAGTTAACAGTGGAGGAAGGAGAGGGAAGAAAAAAAGAGAGAGAGGAGAGAAAAGAAAAAGGAGAGGAAAAGAAAAAAGGAAGAAAAGAAAAAGAAGCTTTATAAAAAAACAAAGGGAAAATAACAGGGAATAGAGAGAGAGGAAAGGAAAAAGAAGAAAGAACAAAGAGAGGTAGGGAGAGAAGGAAACAGAGAGAGTGAAAAAAGACGCGAAGAAGGGAAAAGAAGAGTAAAATATTTTCAATTAAAAGGAAAGAGAGAAACACGGACTGAAAATAGGAATAAAGAGAGAAATAGAGAAAAAAGTTGTATTGAGAGAGAGAAGAAACAGAGAACCAGAACCAAGAGAAGAAACAGAAAGAACCAAAACAACCAAAAATAAACCAAAAACGAAAACAGAAACAAACGTAGAGAGACAGAAGGGAAAAAGAAAGACCCAGAATAAGAGAAACAGTGAAAGAGAGACTGGAAGATAGAAAAGAATGAGAAAAGGAACAGAAGGAGAGGGACCTTCATCCTCGATTTCATCCTGATTGTCTAGACTAGATAAAACTAGAGAGGAAGACTTTTTTCTTCCCTTCGGTTTAATGAAAGCTTCGATTGTTCCTTGCACATTGAGGATGAAAATCAAAAATCAAATTTAGGGGATGAACGGGGGGTGAGCTGGGGTTAGTCTCTTCGTCTCTTTTTGCTTTTATCACCGTCTGGATGATGAGAACTGTTAATCGAGTCTTCCGGAGCGAAGGTCATCGTCGTTTCCTTTTAAGAGAAATAAGAAAGTCGGTAAATGGGAGAAAGGTGTGGTGGGGGGGGCAGAAATCGTTCTGTAGAAGGTAGAACAAGGCGGTGCTTTGTGGAGAGGAAAACGGAAGCGGAGGAATGGGTTTCCGGAGCCAGAAATACTTGGAACAGTTTGACCCAATTAAATTTTTTTGTTCTTTCTTTTTGGGGAAAAGTTCCCGAAGGAAACAAGACCCTCCCTTCGGAATGATCACGTGACCTTGACCGCGTTTTTGGAAAAATAATTTGGTTTTGCTGTTGTTGGGTTTGGCTCCATTTTAAGAACAGACAGTGCTTCTGAATACCATGGGATAGGGGAAAGGTTGCGGACTGGACCAGAAAGGAGGAAAGCAATTAAGCTCATCGGAAAAACGGAAGAGGAAGTGAGGTGGTATTGAAAATTGACGAGAGGATTGGGAGGAGGGAGGAGGACGAGAGGAAATATCGAGGAGGTTGTCCGCTTTAAATTATTATCTTGGCCACCCTCCTCCTCCTCCGGTTTGGCTCGTTCTTTTCAATTTTTTTTAATTAACGACACCAACGACCGTTTCTGAGGCCCGAACACCCTCCTCTCCTCCTCCGTAACGAGACCTCAGGTGGTTGGTTAAAACTTCAGAAGAGTTGGAACGACTCCCTCGGGAGGACAACCTAAAATAGGTTCGGAACTCGGAGAGATATATGCGTTTTGAATATTCTGCTTCCGGAATTTACATCTTCGGGTTTCTCCTCCGTGGGTCTTCCTTCCATCCCTCCCCCTCCTCGGGTATGTGAGCACGTCTCTCTCCCTGGAGGGTTGGAAAAAAAATGCTGTAGCGGCGTAATGTTAAAAACAATTTGAGAGTCCTTCCGCTGTCGTCCCTCCTTCCTCCGGAAACATGTGCTTTGGTAGTAGTAGAAGCGTGTGCTTGGGGGTAATGACGACTTATGGGAACTTTGACTAACATCGTTAAATTCCAATTTTGAATGGGATGGAAGGCGGGGGGGCAGCAGTTTGTCACATGGGTGACAAATTCCCCGGGACACCAGATGGCGGGTCATCGTTTGAGTTGGAAAAGCTCAAAACCTGAGAAAAGTCGACAGAAAGGAAGTCGGATTAGATTTTTCGAAAGTGTTTCCGGTTTTTGTTTGTTTTATTTGTTTATCACGTGATTGATGAATGGGCTATGCCGTTTTTGTTTTTTTGGTTTCCGTGTCTTTTTATTAACTTTTTAATTAACTTCCGTTTTCATTATTTTTTTTTATTATGTTTAATTTTATCTAATTTTGTTTTGTTTTGTTTTTTTTCCGCCGTTCGTGACTTTTGTTTGAAATTTTCTTTTTTCCCTTGAATTGGGGGCTGTTTTCCGTCTTTTGATGGTGACAGCTTTGATGTTTGATGTTTGTACCGCCTTCCTATACCGTTTTGGAGTTTTTGGTTTTGATTACCTTGTCCTGATTTTTTTGGTTGCTGTTTCTGTTTTGTGAGATATTAACTACTATCAGATACCGAAGAAAAAATTTGATACGACACTACAATTGTAGTTTTGCTTCAATAATGTAAACAGTCTGGACTAATACCAAAATGCTAACTAGAAGGCTTCGGTTATGGGTTGTAATTATCTACCTGGATGGAATCGATGGGTATTTATCTGTCTATCGCCAGTGAAGGAATCTTCGGCTTTGCGTCCTTCTGACTATTTCGTGGTATTGTTTCTCTATTTTGGGTTTTCCTGTTGAGCGCGTTCGTCGTCTTCTTTGGATTCTAGGTCTCGTGTGCAGAATT
This sequence comes from Columbicola columbae, assembly GCA_016920875.1. Taxonomy (NCBI): domain Eukaryota; kingdom Metazoa; phylum Arthropoda; class Insecta; order Psocodea; family Philopteridae; genus Columbicola; species Columbicola columbae. The sequence continues at coordinate 3,696,145 of JADMLL010000012.1, forward strand.
TTTGAAAGATCTGTCACTTCTTTGGTGAGTCCAGAAGGCCCTGTGTGATATTATCTATGTCGAGAAGTGAAAAGGTTTGTAGACCTGAGTGGTGGGTAGGATGTTGAGAAATGCTGATAGAATGAATCAACAGTATTCGATGACAGTCTTTTAGGTCTACTGCAGAGGGTTGTACGAATTATTTTCTCTGTGAGTCTACAATGCTATGAAAACGGAAGCGGAGATTCGGTATCTGCGATAACTACTTGCTTATGAAGTAGAAGTATCATGTCCGCCATGACATCTGCACACTATCGTCTGGATAGGTGACAAATTTTGCTTATCTCACACTACTACCCCTCTTAAACTATGTCTATCTAGGTCGTGTGTGTTTGTTCAGTGCCTGTTCCATGCCCCTACAGTTTCTTTCTTAAAATTTTAACCCAAATTATCTGCCAAATTATCTACCATCCTTGAAAGGCAGTGTTCCTAGTAAACTAACTTCATCCTCGACAGTAAGTTGTTATCAAAATACTTCCTCACTTTCTAACCTAGATAAATCGTGGGATTATTTATCCAGAGAAGAGTCTTCTTGGTGCATAAGATGATATGTCCCTCGTCTTATAGATCAAAGACAGGATAGGCTAACACAAGAAGAAACCTACGAAACCACTTTACTTCATCACTAGGAGGAGCTTTGACCTGTCATGCTTCAGGGAACTAGATAAAGTCCCACGTTTATCACAGTTTTATCACCATTATTGCTACCCGTATAACATAAAATGGTGGCAGAGGTTTACGCCATCGAAGATAAACCAGACGAAACTATAAAAATGAATATTCTAGCAATAACAAAACGCTATACACCAAAACCAAGAAAGATTTATGGCGGAACACAATCAATACCAATCAATACTACTCGGGTACCTCACCGACCATCTGTTAGTCGAGTTTCGTCAGGCAGGTTCGAATCTGTCCATTTGCAGAAGAATGGAAGAGGAATAGATGAGAACGGTTTGAGCATTCAAACGACTCGTGACTACATGAGCCGTTTATTTTGAAAGTGGCCTAAGTTCATTCATCTTCGAATGAAATATTTGCGTTTCAATAAATTTTGTGGCAGTCTTCAAGTAGATAATCTGCGATTTTTATCTAGAATGGAGTTAGACCACTTTCAAAATCAACAACCGGGATTCTTTATAAAATTTGAAGGTGCTTAAGTCCATTTGGGATACTTCATATTGATAACAAGCAATACTGTAGTTGTTTTACCTACAGCATCTTTACAACACTTCGAAAACATGGTATATGTGATTCAAAACATTTTTTAACTACAAAATTACAAACTTAAATTGATTACTAAACAGTTTACAACCTCATCTACATTTTGTAGTGAACGTGTGAAAGGGATTCGAAGAGATCATGATGTCCCCGGTGGTATATATCGTAATAGGTCGATTGTGTCCTTGAATTTCGCTGTTGTAATTTAAGTGTGAATGGAGTTACGCCACTTTCAAACTACACGGTTCTGTTATGAAAACATTTGGGTATTAGGGCCTTATATGAAGTTGTACAGGTAACCATGGCAACCGGAAAATGGAGTTAGGCCACTTTCAAAATAAAACGACTCGTCTATATAGTTTCATAGGTTAACAGACTCTCAGGACAGAAAGATGGAGAAAGAACCAAACCAAAGTCTAAAATTAGAGAATATCATTTGGGGGCCGGGGTGGGGCGAGGCCACACTCCCTCCTCGTGGTCCTCCAAAAGACACCCAATTAAAACTTCCAAATTCCTTATTTGGACGGATTGTCTGAGACATTAAATCGTTGTTATCTTGGAGATCGAGACCCAGTTTCCGAGACCGCGGATTTATGTCTTTTTCTCTCTTTCTCTCTTTTTATTTTATTTATTGGGAAGACAAAAAAAGAGAAAACAACTTCTCCGGTTCGTTGGTAACCGAGACATTTTTTTTGTCTGTTTTGCTATTTTGTTGCACATGCGCAGAATGTGTGTTTCATCCTCCGCGTTGGAGAGACACTGAGACCCCACGAGGGCTTTAAAAATTTTTACTTAATTTTATAGGTTGTTAAATTGGCTTTACAATACACTAAATGTCATCTGAATAATTTATTTTTATCTACGGAGGAGGAGGGAGGAGGAAGAACGAGGAGGAGGAGGGAATGAAGGATTTCTTGTCATTTTTATTTCTCTTTTCGATAAATTCAAAATTATTCAAGACGGAGAAAGAACGGGAGGAAGATGAAAGAGGGAGGGAGAGGGAGGCTGACTGACTGACTGGCTACAGTCAGCAGCCTCCCTCTCCCTCTCACTCAGACTGGTTGGCGTGAAATCTGAATAATGGAGTGTTGTTTGGAAAAGAAAAATAAAAATTAAGTCAGCGATTGAGGGAAAGGAAGGAGGACGAGAGGAGGGGAGGAGGAGGAAAGGGACAGAGAGAGGAAAAGATTTTTAAAGAATTTCTTTGAGAGTTTTCCGGGGAGGGGGAGTGGCCCGGAATAAAAATGGAAATTTAAATTCGAGAGAATTTATTTTCGAAATAATTTGTTTTGGAATTTTTCCTCGAGAAACGAAGGAATTTTTTCAGCAGCAGCAACAGCAGGAGAATGAAAGGAGATTTTTTTATATGTATTTGGAAGGAATAAAAGAAAGGAAAGATGGGAAAGGTTGCGGGTAAGGGAAAAAACAGTGAGAAAGATGAATGGGAAGGAAACAGGAGTCAGAGAAGAGGACGTAAGCGCGTGGGAGTCAGTTAGTTGAGAGGAAACGCGACAGTTTCTAAAAGTCTGGAAAAAGGAGTCAAAGCCACCTTAATAAATCTAAAAGAGAAGAGTGGATGGTGGGAGAGGGGTGAGGGGGTGAGTGGGGGGTGGTTTTTTCAAAGAGAAAAATGTGCCACGAGAAAATTATCAGGTGTGTGGGTGGGTTTTTGCTCGACGAGGTGTCGAATGAATGAATGAATGAATGAATGAGCTTTGGAAGAAGTCGGATTTGCTGAGGGTGAATAGATGTCATGTAGACTAGTCGTATATATGTTACGGTAAAAGTGATAAATCGATAAACGTCATAAATGAATATAAACTTGGAGGTTAGAACACTCAGCTCTGATGGTAGTTCCGTCTGAAAGTATACAGCAAAACACGTTCAACCAAAGTTCTTCTACCGGAAGTAGAAGATGTAGAAGACAAGAAGATCCGGTTCTAATGTTAGTTTGATATGAAAGTATTAGGTTGGTCTTATAATAACATCAGTTGTATACCCTACACCTAGTGCCAGTCACGGTAAAAGTGATAAATTGGACGATTTTTATAATATTCGGATATTATTCATAATCACCAACTAAATTTGGTTAATGTGACGATTACCGATCACTACTGGCTAATTTGAAAAATCTCCAACTCGTGATCTGATCAAACTTTTATCAAATTCCCCAACACAAATTGGAGATTTTGTGAACTAGACGGTAAATGTGATAATTGTGATTAGATATTACGGTGGAAATCAGGGGTTATATATATAATTATTGAAGAATAATCACAATCGCCAACCATGTTTGGTAATTATGATAAATCATTGAGTATTTATCACATTTACCGGTTAGTTTGTAAAATATTTTACTCGTGATTTGAGCAAACTTTGAATAAATTCTCCATTTCGAGTCGTAGATTTTATAAACTAGCGGGTAAATGTGATGAATATTTAAAAATTTATCACATTTACCAAGCTTAGTTGGGGAATATGAGTAATCGCTGAAAACTATATATGTTGTAACACATATTTATCACATTTACCGTGTTTACAGGCTAAATAAATGTAACAGCAGAAGTGTTGAATTGGTCAAATATATATAATTCCCGGCGATTATTCATAAACACCAAATACCCGTGGTATATGTGGCAAATAACTCAATATTTATCACATTTACCGGTTAATTTATAAAATCCCCAACTTTTAATAGAGAATTTAATAAAAGTTTTCCCAGATTACCTTTTGGATGTTTTATAAGCTAGCCGGTAAATGTGATAAATATTCAATCATTTGTCAATTGCAGTGGTGATTATGAATAATCTCCGGGTGTTACATATATTAATGTATTCGTTAAATTTATTACTGTGATGGTAACTTATTTTTGTTATATTCACTCTCTAGTTTATAAAATATAATATCTAGTTCGTGATTTGCGTATTATTAAACTTTCTATTAGTGTTTGGAAATTTTATAATCTAGCCAGTAAACGTGATAAATATATGTTACGGTAAAAGTGATAAATCTGAAGTGAATATATATATAAAACTTCCAGCGAAATCGCCGAAAATTAAAATTTAAAATATTCGCCAGATTTATCACTTTCACCGTGACATGTATTTAGCTCATTTATCAGATTTACCGTTTATAAAATCTTCTACTTGTATTGGGGAATTTGATAAAATTTTGGTCGGATCACTATTTAAATATTTTACAAGCTTGACGGTAAATGTGATAAATACTAAGTTATTTATCAGATTAACTAAATTTAGTTGGTGATTATGAATAACCGCCGGGAATTATATATATTTGCCTGATTTATCACTTTTACCGCCACATACGTGTTAAGTGTAATGTATGAAATCGACATTAGTTTCCGGTTTAGGTGATAAATAGACAGACAGACAGGTGGGTGGTTGTACAAAATGGGATTTTGGGAATCGAAGGAATGGAACTGAAAAATGACAAATTTTCGTTTGGCGGATTTAAGGGTTTGTGTCTAAATACCCAATGCGAAAGGAATGAGAGGGTGAAAGGGGGAGGAATGGGGTTTAAGGGTTTAAATTTCATCCCTTAGGTCTTTGGTATTTTAAAATATTTTGGTCGAACCTTGAACAGCCTCTCGACCTTCTTTCTACCTCTCCAGTCGAAGTGCACACGTGGCAACTTGTAAACTCAACCACACCCAACCCAAATTATTTATTTCAGTTTCTCTCTCTCTCTTCTTCTTCCTTCTTTCTTTTATTTCCTCTTTTTCTCTTCTCTGTTCTCTCTTTCTCCGGTTCTTTTTCTTTTTCTTCTTTCTTTTTCTTTCTTTCCTTCCCATTTTCTCTTTATCTCTTTTTCTTCACCTCTTTCCTTCAGTCTTTCTTTCATTTCTTTCTTTTTTCTGTTTTTCTCTTCTTTTCTTCTTTTTCTCTTTTTCCCGTTCTTTTTCTCTTTCTTTCTCTTCTATTCTTTGTTCTGTTTTCTTTATTCTTTTCTAAATTATTTCTTACTTTCAATCTCTTTTGTTCCTCTCTTTCTCTTTTTCTTTCATCTTTATTCTCTTTCTTTCTCTTTCTTTTTCTCTCTTTATTTTATTTTCTTTCTTCTGTTTTTCATCTTTTTCTTTTTTATTTTTCTTCTTTTTCTCTCTTCTTTTTCTTCTTTCTTCCTTCTCTCTTCCTAAACTTTTTCTTCCTTCCTTCCTTCTTTTCTTTTCCTTTTTCTCGTCTTCCTTCCTCTCTCCCTCTCAAGTGTTTCACAGTCTCTTCTCGCCTTGAACAATTTTTCAAGTTTGTGTTAAACCCAAAAGAGGGAAAAGCTGTGGAATGGGAATGACATTTGTCGTGGCAAAGAGTTCCTCAACTCAAAAAGAAGCGAAGAAGCAAATTAGGAGAGGAGATGAGAGTAGATGAAGAGAGAAGTGGAGGAGAGGACAGCCGTCAAAAGATATTTTTAGGTTCGTCATAAAAGGGTTCTCCCGTGAAAACAAAAACAAGACGCAAAAAAAGCCGAAAACTAAAAATAGAAGACAAGGTTTCGGCTTGTAAACCTGGTGTTCACAGGTCTCTTCACCTCCCTCCTCCTCCTCCTCCTCCGTCTTCTTCTTGTTGCAGATGCCTCAGGCTCGTTTCTTTCTCCCTTCAAAATCAAACGTCAGCTTTCATCGACGTCGAGAACAAAAGCTGTCTTGTGGTGGTGACAGCTTTAGCCCGGAGGTTGCTAGGTTTTACCATTTCTGCGGGGCGAACGGAGTTTAGTCTATAAGACCGAGATGGGTGAAAGTAGATGGGCTGGTGAAGGGGGGGGGGAAGGAAAGACAACAAAAGATTAAGAACGAACAAGGATCCCGTCTTGAATATTTCCTTTTGTTTGGGTTCTTGACTTCCGGTTTTGTTACTTTTCGATTTTCGTCTCTTTCCGAGTTTCCGTACCGGAAGTGACCGCTTTTGCTTTTGTTAACTTTCTCCGGCTTCCTTGAAATCTCTCCGTCTTCATCGTTAGAAAGCTTTTGACGTTTTTAAAGCTCGGGAAAGGAAAATTATGTTTTGTGTGTGTTTCTTCGATTTTCCTTTTTTTGTTTTGTTTCCCATCATCCGGTACAAAAATAATCCGAAAACATTTTTCAAATGTCGCGATATCCCGGCCGGTTCACAGTCACGAGACGTTCGGTGCCAAGTTTTCGGCTGGCACTAAACGGTTTCGATCGAACGTCTGTCAATACCGAGTATTGGATTCGAAAATAAATAAATAGATAAATAAAAGGAGAAAGGATTTTCGGTTCGGGAGCGGTGGGAGGAGAGGGCCACCGGTGGGGCCTGGTGGGGCGGGAGAGCGGGGAACACCGTAACACGAAAGAAAGTCAAAAGGTGGGCGGTCGAATTAATTATGTGATTTGTCCGAAATGACGTCCCCGAAAATTTTCCCGATAAATCCTTCCATGATTTATGTTATTTATTTGTTTAACGGGTTAATGGGATGCGGGTCGTTACACCTTCTTATCCCCCTTCCCACCCCTCGTCTCACCACCCTTCAACCCGTCCTCGAGTTTTTTCGTTTTCGAAAATTCGTTCCGTGAGTGTCTGAGAGTAACTTTGTATTCGGATTTGAAGGAAATTCTAAGTTTCTCTTGTGTCCCAAGAATGGATTCGGTAACTCACCTTCATGGGTTCTTGGGTTTCTTGAGAAACTCTTTAAGAAGAGATACGGGGCATGTTCCAAAAGTTCCCGGAATAATTGATTGTTGAATTAAAAATAATTTATTCCAATATCAGTAAACAATTTTTTAAACGTTTGGAAGTTTCTTGGAAACTTGTCCACAAACAGGTCAAATGGGTCTACAAGAAATCATTTCGGTATCTTTTGAGTCAGAAAATTCTAGAAGAACGAAAACGACAGGTGGAAGAAACCTAAGTCAAACGAAGGAGAATGTATAGGCCTAGGCAGGTTATGAATCAGTCATCCAAATTGTGTAAGCAGACATAGTCAGCTAGAGCTGGTGGAGTTTGATTGGTTTGCGTGGATCTTTGCTGATCATATTGAGTAACCATCTCTGACTTCTTCGTTCTTTCTTCTACGAATCTGTTCGAGGTGTTCTGAATCGACATCTCTCTTTCTCCATCGACTGCAGGGGTGGGTAAATATGGGCTCGATTTGACGTTTAATGAACTCTAATCTAGTATCGTCCACACTCTGTATTTCCTGTCAGTGTCAACAGCTCAACTTGGGTCAAGCTACTGTAAAAGGAGTGAATTCGAAAAGGAAACTGTTAGAGCAAGTGAGAGAAGAAAAAAGAAGGAGAAGAAAAGAGAGAAAGAGACAAAAAATAAGAGACAAAAAGGAAGAATACGGAGAGGAAGAAACAGTCGACAAAAGAAAAAAAGAGAGACAGGACGAAAAGGAAAAAGAAAGCCAGTCCAAAGCTAAGAAAAGAAAGGAAACTGAGAAGGAAGATAGAGAAACACAAAAAGAGGAAAGAAAGAGAGAAAAATAAAAGAGAAGAGAGGGTAAATCAGAAGACAAAAGAACTGGGACAGAAGAAAGAGAGAGTATGAAATGAAAAAGACAAAGAAAAATCAGAAATTAAAAAGAAAGAAAAGAGAGAGAAGAAAAGGAGGAAAAAGAAAGTGCCAAATGAAAATAAAAAGAAGGAGAAATCGATGAATATAGAGAGGAAAAAAGGGAGAGAAAGATCAAAAGAAAAAGGAAAAAAAGAAAGAAAATGAAAAACTGAAGAAACGAAAGACTCAAAAAATGATATAGAAAAAGATACATTGAAGAGAAGAAAAAGGAAAGAAAGAGAGGAAAAGAGAAAAATGAAGAAAGGAGAAGCAGAAGAAAAGGAAAGAAACAAAAATGAAGAAAAACAAATTGAAAAGGAAGAAAGAAAGAGACCGATAAAAAGAGAGAAAAAGAGAAACTGAGAAGGAGAGAGAAAAAGACAGAAAAAATACAGATAAATGAGAAAAAGAAGAAAAGAAAGAAAGAGAAGGAAAAGGAAAGAGAGACAAGAAGAGAACCAGGAAAAAGAAAGAAAGAATGAAACGAAAGAAATAGACAAAGAAAACTGAACCAAAGGAAGAAAAATGAGATATACAGAGAATGAGAGAGAGAAAGAAGAGAGGAAAGTAGACGAAGATAACGAAACAAAAGACGGAAAAAGGTTAAAATGGAAACAGCCATGAATTTCTCTTTATTACATCGATTCCTCCTCCTCTTCCTCCTCCCGGCGAACCTTAAAATTAGAAAATATTATTTACTTTAACGCAATTAGAAGGAGGCAGGAAAGAGAGGGAGAGAAGAAGGATGAAGAGGAGGAGGAGGAGAGGGAAAGAGAATCAGAGAAAGGAAGAAAGAAAGATGAAGGTCGAGCAATCCAATTCGAGTCAGATGGAATTCTCTGAGGAGCTATTGGGGGGAAAATTGAAGCTCAAAAGCTTCGATTTCTAATTTGAAGAAAGGGCAAAGAAAAAAATTTATCGAGAGGCAGAAAAGGATGCGTGTGTGTCTGTCTGTGCGTGTGGAGGAGGAGGAGGGGAGGAAGTAGAGAATGAATGGAAAAGGGAAGAGGATGAGATGTTCGGAAAACCCAGTCAAAGATGGAAAACTCATCTCGGGGAAATCAACTTTTCACCAGGAAGGAGGAGGAGGAGGAGGATCTAAAATCATTTCCTCGAGTTTTCCCGGATAGGAATTTTCTTTTTGAACCTTAACAACCTTTCCACCCTCCTTCCGGTTTAATGTTTTGTGAAAGAGAGAGGAGAGGAAAAAGAAAATTTCAAGGTGGTGACAAAACCATTTAAACGATTCCAAATTGCCAGGGAGGCTGGAGTGAGGGGATTGAAACAGAGTTTTCCGGGAGGAGGAGGAGGAGGAGGAGGAGTTTTAATAAGTCGGGATTCCGGAAAATGTAGCAAACGACATCCGGAAACTGTCTCCTTAATAAGAATTTATTCGGAAAAGTCGTTATTATTTATAAAACGGATATTTCGGAGCTTTTCCGTTTTTCCGGATCCGGAGGGAGGAGAGGAGATGGGGAGGGGTGGGGGAGAACGGGAGGCCTGACTAGGCTAATGGAAAGCGATTCTTTAATTTGTTTCCCTTTTTTTTATTTTATTTCAATAAAATTCAATTTATGAGACGAGAGAAAAGCAACAGCGCAACAGAAAGGTGGTTCCACCTCCTCCCTCCCTCCCTCCCGTCATTATCATCCGCCTGGCGGAACTCAAAAAGTATTTTCCTCGCATCCCGATATTCTCACTCTCTCTCGGGATGGTTGGACTCCCTCAAGACTCATTCTTTCGGTGGGTTTTCCCTATTATCCTGGCTTCTTGTTTTCCCGAGCTTTTCCGTGAGCTTTTATCCGGAAATTAGGGTCCGGGAATTTCTCTCTGATTACCATCTCTTATTCTGAATCAGAAACCATAAAGGTAGATTCCTGCGGTTGTGAGGAGATAAAAGATAACGACAGCGTGGAAAAGAGATAAAAAGAAACATTAAACCGGAAATGAAAAGATTCGAGGATGGTAGGAAGACTGCACACGAACGCACAAAGGAAAACGTTTATGGATAGATACGACAAAAGAACGAATGACCTGGAAAAGAAGAAGAAGAAGACGAGAGGATGGATCTTTTGTTCAAGACGACAACATAAAAACGTAAAACCCTAAAGGCTACTACCGATCGATTGGGCTGGTCGGACAATCAGGAGACAAAAGCTCAGGAGAGGAGAGACGGGAAATTTATTTATTGGAAACGTGAATAGATGATTGTAGTGAGTGTGGTGATGGTGATGACTCGTTCGAAATGAACACAAAAGAAGAACTTGACACGCAAAACACTTGGGCAGGTCTTAACCTCGTCTATTGACACCCACGTCAAAATTGGCGGGAAAAGTGTTTTAGGAGTTAGGCGAGAGGCAAAACATGGCAACGTGGAATGACAGGAAGATCCGTTTGGGGAGGAATAGATGAGCAAGGTAGATAGATGAAAATGACTATTTACAAAACACGTGTTTGTGTCATACTCACCTCTTTTTCTCCCAACAATAGTTTGTGAACATACGATTATGTTGATGTAATGACCTGATTCGTCTTCTTACAGTCCGCGAAATCAGTCAAATCCAAACATTATTACTGTTATCTGTAGAATGAAGAATGCAGTGTGCATTATTTATGAAATGGGCACTATATTTAGACAAATGAAACGATGATGAAATGACGTGGAACTGTGCACTATTTACAAAATAAGTTCCAACTTGTTTAGTTTCCATTTTTTATAAAATAAGATGCAGGTCTGAGTGCAATATTTATGAAATGAAATTGACATCAAAGTGTGCAGTATTTATGAAAGAACTGCTTTAAGAAAGAAATTTAATATTCGTGACATTCTCTGAAATTCTCTATGAAATGTGGAAGTGGGCAGTATTTATGAGATGAAATGTATATCGGAGTGTGCAATATTTATGAAATGGATTCTTCAAATTTTGCAGTATTTAAGGATTTTATTGTACATCGATGTGTGCAGTATTTATGAAACGATTTCTTGCAAAATATGTGTAAAAGAATTGCTACGATACAATGATATCTATGTGGAGGTGTATTTATGAAATGAAATCTGCATCAAAGTGTGCAGTATTTATGAAAGAGGTGTGTATGAAAGCATGCAATATTAATGAAATAGATTCTTCGTGGAATTTTTCAGTGTTCATGGAATGAATCTGATGGAAGAAAGTGTGCAGTATTAATTTAAAAAACATACATCAGTGTGTGCAATATTTATGAAATGAAATCCACACCAAAGTGTGCAGTATTAATGAAAGAACTACTTTAAGAAAGAAGTGCAATATCGTGACATAATTCTTTATTGAAATTGTGGAATGAAATTTACGTCAAAGTGTGCAGTATTTATGAAATGAACTCTGCATCAAAACGTTCAGTGACATGTATTTTTCGTAAAATTGTGCAATATTTATGAAAGAACTTCCTCAAAAACGTGTGCAACATTTATGAAATGAAATTTTCCCAGTGATTGAGTAATGTATTTCATCTGGAACTGTGCATTAATTATGAAATGGATTCTTCTTGAAATTTTACATTAACACTATGACCGTCGACGACCCCACAGTGGTGCCATGAAATATCCACAAACACTATTGACTGAGCGCCAGTGGCGTCACATTCGGAAATTATTGCGCATGCGTCACTGACGATTTTATGGTTATTTACACATGTGGACGATTACTACTAAAGTTCATATATTGTGAATTTGAAATATTGGTGCTCAGGTAGCGTGAGAATTGGATCCACCGGCACCAAGACGAAAATATTTACATGAGACTTGCGGACGTCATAGTGTTAGTTTTGAAATGGAATCTACATGAATGTATATTTATAAGATAGAATGCACGTTAGGGTGTGCAATATTTATGAAATGGATTATCCACGAAATTATGGAATAATTATAACACGAAGTCGACATTGGAGGCGGAAGGTTTGCGGTGTCGTGGTTGACTAGAGTTGGAGACATCTACCCACACCTCCAGTTGCACCCCAGAGTGAGAGACGAGATTATAACTCAAATGTATAAGTAACAAAATATACAGTATAGTATCGACGAAAGAACTTCCTCACGGAAGTGTGCAATATTTTTGAAACCGATTCCTCGTGGTTTTACACCGAATATTAAACAACTCTAAAGTGTTTATGTTAATACAATGAAGTGAATCGTCTTCTTACGGTGGATGAAACGAGTCAAATACAGACGGAGCAGGAGAGAGAGAGAGGTCTACTAGTCAATAAATAAAATTAATTTTTGATTGACTTTTTGAAAAGGTTCGATGAGGAATAGACTTCAGACTCCATCCAAACCCCGCCTGCCCACCCCCTCGTCTTCTTTCTTTTCAGTGTGACGTGGAAGAAGAAAGTCCGAAGAAAGTTTTTAGAAATTAATTTTCTCCTCCATTTCATTTCCAAGGTTCAAACACAAAAGGACCTTTTTTCCATCCCCTTTCAGCATTTTTTTTGTGTCTGGAGAGACACGAAGGGCTGTGAAGACACTCAAGGGTTGAGTTCCTTAATCAAGAATTCTTTTGTTTAAATAATGCTTTCCCACCCCTGCCCCCACCACAGCGAAGGCTATGCCCTCTGTGCCCCCGTCTTATTCCAGAGGAAAATTTTTGTTAAGCAAACGGTTTTTCCTTCCCTTCGTTCATCGGGTCTCCTCGACTGGAAAAAAGTTTTTGGAAAAGTTTTTCTGTTTTTTTATTATTTCATTTCTTCTTCTTCTTCTTTTCAAATGTGCTTCGTTGCAGAAAATGCTGCTGCGGAAAAACAATAAAAAGTATTCTGAGAAGGGGGAGGATTGAAGCGGGAAGGGAGTTGAAATTTTCCAAAAGTTGGAATTTTTAATTTCGAAATTGTACATGCACAAAAGAGAGGAAGAAGAGGTTTTTGTGTTTTAGTGAGAGTGTGCATTAATTATGAAATAAGCCATGTCCATGATGGGGTGTTGGAGGATATGAGGAGACGACTCGAAATCACGACTTCGGTAATGGGAACCACTTTAAATAACACAGACCTCCCACATTGTGACATTTGACAAATGAATTCTTGGTAAAAGTGTGCAATACTTTTGAAATGACGTGGTCTTTTGCGAGTGAGTAGTCCCAGTGAGAGTGAGCGGATTGAGTGCTGTCTGAAAGTGTGCAGAATTATTGAAATGAATTTTTTTTCCATAAAGGTGTGCAATATTTATGATAGAACTCTACTCCTGGGTGTGCAATATTTATGAAATAAGTTTTGATAAAAGTGTGCAATATTTTTGAAATGACCTATTCTTTAAGCGTGACCAATCTCGACGAAATGAGTACTCTAAAAGTTGTGCAGACTTTTGACTGAATTCCTTAGAGATGTGTGCAGAATTATTGAAATGAATTTTTACAAAAGTGTGCAATATTTATGAAAGAAGCTTTTGATAAAAACGTGCAATAGTTTTGAAATGCCGTATCTTTTGCCAGTGAGTAGTACCAGTGAGAGTGACTGCAATGAGTACTGTCTGACAGGGTGCAGAATTTTCAAACTGAATTCCTTACGAGCGTGTGCAGTATTTATGAAATGAGTTGTTGATAAGTGTGTGCAATACTTTTGAAAGGACCTCTTCTTTAAATTGTGTATGACTAACGAAATGAGTTCTGTATGAATGTGTTCACTTTGTAATGAAACGAGTTCTCAGTTAATAGTGACCGAAATAGATGGAGTGAGCAGTTCAACAAAGCGTGCAATACTTTTGAAATGACGTGTTCTTCTGCAGTGAGTAATCCCAGTGAGAGTGAGTGGGTGCTGTCTGAAAGTGTGCAGAATTTTTTCTTTCACTAAAGTGTGCAATTTTTATGAAAAGAGTTTTTGATAAAAGTGTGCAGTACTTTTGAAATGACGTATTCTTTTACAGTGAGCAATCCCAGTGAGAGTGAACGGAATGAGTGCTGTTTGAAAGTGTGCAGAACTTTGAAATGAATTTTTCACAAAAGTGTGCAATATTTATGAAAAATTTTTTTGATAAAAAGTCTGTGGATGTGCAATACTTATGAAAAGAGTTTTTGATAAATTTGTGCACTACTTTTGAAAACGTATTTTTTAAGGGTGACCCATCTTGACAGAATGAGTGCTCTATGAAAGTTGCAGAATTTTCGGACTGAATTCCTTACCAATGTGTGCAATATTTATGAAATGAGTTGTTGATATAATGTGTGCATTACTTTTGAGACAATAATTTCTCTGAATTGTGTATTGTTTACGAATCAAACTGTTGTACGAAAGTGTGAAAATATTTTTGAAATAAATCTTCCCTCTAATGTGCAGTATTTATGAAATGATCTATGACTTAAGAAGTTGTTTCAAAAATACTGCACATAGCGATTTCGATTTCATTTCTTAATATTTGTAAAATGTCAAAAATATTGCACACTTGGATGTAGTGCAGGTTTCGTTTTGTAAATATTGAACCGTTACGCCTGGAGTTTATTTCATAAATACTGCACACGTCCGAGTGGATTTCATTTCATAAATATTGCACACGCCGACGATATCTCATTTTACAAATAATCCTCGCTTGTAAGGAGGCGCTCATTCCGATTTCCCCAAAACAATGACAAAGCATTGTATCAAGTTTCTTTCATAAATAATGCACAGTTTTATGCAGAATCGATTTCAAAAGTAATGCACACAATTAAATTTGTTTTTGGCAAGTCCAAAACCCAAACAAAAAATTTTATAAAAAGGACGAGGGCACGAACTGGTCTCGAGACGAACACACACAGACACCACACACAACACGAGTGGGCACCTAGGAAAACAAACAACGGGCGCCATTTTTAATTCTTGGCCCGTGGCACCAGAATAACTTCATTCTTATTAAACCAGTCAATCTAATAAATAATAAATTAATTAATTAACTTGCCATGGAAGAAAAAATTTATTCAGAGCTAAGAACAAAAAGAAGTTTTTGCTGAAATTGTTCTTCTCGGATGATAGAATTAATAGAAAGTTTTTTCTTCTTCTTCTTCTTTTGTTCGCCTCCATCTATTTCCAGTTTCCGGTTTGATATTCAATTGTTACCAACTGTTTCGTTGATTAGTTTTTTTTTTCCTTCTCCAAGAATTAATTTCCAGGATTCCAGCTGAGAAAACTGCTTTAGGCAATTTGTAAGAATTTTAAATTAAAAAAAAATGAATATGCGCCATTCAAGAAGTAGAAGAATAAGAAGAGATGAACAAATACACAAAGAAAGTGAAGAATCAAAAAATAAAGAAATAATAATAAAAGAAAAAACGACAGAAAGAAGGACAGTATAGAAAATACAAATGAAAATAGACCAGGAATGAGGGGGAAAGAAATGAACGAAGGAGGAAGAAGTAAGAATAAAACAGAAGCAAAGAAAAGAAAAATGAAGAAAAAGACCAAGGAGGAATGAAAGAAAAAAGGACGGGAAGAAAGAAAGAGGAAAAACACAAGGAAAAAGACAACGAATAAAGAGAAGAAGAAACGAAAACAAAAAATGGAGAAAGAGAAAGAATGGCAGGAGAAAAGAAAGAAAAAGGTACAAACTCGAGAATGAAGAGAAAAAATAAACAAATGAAATGAGGTAGAGAGAAAATCAGAAAGAAGAAGAAGAAGAAGAAATTGAGAAAGGAATTGAAAGAAAGAAGGAAAACAGTAAAAAGAAAACGATAGAAGGAAGAAGGATTGAAAATACAAAGAGAAAAAGACTAAGAATGAAGGTAAAATAAATATAAAAAAAGTGGAAGTAAGAATAAGAGAAAGAATGAAAGAAAAGAAAACGAAGAATAAAAAGAAGAAGACCGAGGAGAAATGAAGAACAAAAGGAAGAAGAAGAACGGAAAAAACACAAAGACAAGGGATGAAAAATATGCAAAAAAAGAAGGAAGAAAGAAAACTAGACAAAGAAGAAACGAAAGCGAAAGAAAAGAAGAGATAAATATGAAGGAATGGAGAAAGAAGAAAAAGAGAAAAGGAGAGGCAGGGAGAAGGAAAGGCAAAAAGGTAAAAACTCGAGAATTAAGAGAGGAAAGATAATAGAAATAAGGAAAGAAGGAAAAGCCAGAAAGAAGGAAGAAACAAAGAATAAAAAAAAACAATCAAGGAATAAAGGAAAGACGAAAAGGACAGAAAGATGAATGGAAAGCATCAGAATACAAGGAAGAAGGAAGAGCAAGAATGAAGGAACAAGAAATATTCAAAAGAAGAAGAAAGTAGAGGCAATAAAAGAAGAAAGCAAGAGAATAGCAAACCAAAAATGAGAAGAAGAAACGAAGAAGAAGAAGTGGAAGTAAAAATAAGAAAAAGAGAGACTGGAAAATTGAAAAAAGGGAAAGGCAAAAAGAAAAGGGAAAAACCTACAGAATGAGAAGAAAACAAAACAAAAAAAAATGAAGAAAGAGAAGGAAGGAAAGAAAACAAAAGGAGAATGAAAAATAGAAGAGAGAGGAAGACAATGACACAAAGCTCTAAGTGTGCAGTATTTATGAAATAACATCTCCACAATCGCGTCTTTTTTGTCGACATGAATCAAACATACAAGTGTGCATTATTTCTGAAATGACTTCCAAGGTCGCAGACATCCCCCTTTTAACCCGCATGTATGTTTTGATTCAAAAGACCTCCGCAAGACAGACGGAAATCAGGAAGCGGCGGGGAAAGGGATGCCGAAGTAGAAGATGAAGGTAGAAGAGACGGGGAAGGGATGAGGGATGAAGGCTGTGTTTCTTTAAATCATTTGACACCCCGTGTGTGCGCCACCCTCGACAATAAGCCAATTGCGTTGATTTATGTTATCCCGAGTGTTTTTTTCTTTTCTTTTTACGCCCCGACGTGACACCCCGGTGCTTTTGTCGATTTGTAGTCGGGTTTGTTTAGTCAATTCCTTATCTTTCCTTTCGGCTAAAAATAAACAGACGAGGACAGGAGTGACAAAAAAAGGAATATAAAACATCATGGAAAGAAGTGAACGTGAAAGGAAAAAATGGATGAATAATGGCAATGAGGAGAAAGAGAAGAAATGAAAGGTGAAAAGGATTAAACTCAGGAAGGAACAAAGCAGTTAAAAATAGAGAAAGATGAAGAAGAGAGTAAGCAGGCAAGAGAAAAAAGCGAGAATAAAAAAGAGAGAAACAGATGAGACGGAAACAACAGAGAAAAGAAAAGAAACGAAAAGGAAAAACAGATAAAAAAGGAAAAAAGAAGAAAAGAGAAGATGAGAAATAAAAGAGACGAAAATAGGAGAGACAAACGAGGGAGATAGAAACCGAAAACTAGTAGAAATAGAAGAGAAGGAATAGAGTAGAGACAAAAAAGAGTGCATAACAACAGTAGAAAATGTGAAAGAAAAAAGAGAAAAGAAAAGCAAAAAGAGAGACGTACAAGAGAAGTTGATAAAAAGAAAATCAAAAACAGAAAAGAAGAAGACAGAGAACCACGACAACTAGATCTCCCGAATATAGTGGCAAGGATAATGGAAGATCCCGACAGCTGGACAACGTTCTCTGATTTCTGCAAGGAAGTCATGAAGAGAAAAGAATACGTCGAGCGAGAGTGTCAAGGCCAACCTCACAAGAAACCCGGCCGACAGTAAAACAGCGGAGGATACTTCAACTGAGGCAGAAGAAGCCCGGACAGTAATGCCTCACTGCGGGTCTCTTGACTTCCTCAATGCCCCAAAGATGCAGTGGTCAGGGGGAGGAGGGTCTAGTCGGTAAACCCTCAAGAAGGGTAGTCCGACACTACCTAGATATACAGGAGTCATCAGGTGTGCATGAAGCATTTTCCTGCGGGCAAAAAGACAGAGAACCAGAAGAAAAGAAAAATAGATAGAGAGGGGAGAGAAAAGTAAAAAGAAGAAAGAAAAGAGAAATAGAGGGAAGCAAAACAACAGAGGAGAGAGAAAAACAGGAAACAAGAAAAGAGATCAGAGAAAGGGTGAGAGAAAACCAATCAAAGAGAAAGAAAAAGACGGAAAGGAAGAGTGTATGGCATAATAACAGAAAACATGAAAAAGATGGAAACAAAAAATAAAAGAGAAAAAGAAAAGAAAAGAAGAAAAGAAAAAGAAAAGAAGACAGGAGAAAAGAAAAACAGAAGGAGAGAGAGAGGAAAGGTAAAGAAAAAGAAAGAAAAGAGAAGTAAGAGGAAAGCAAAAAAGAGAGGAAAGAGGAATGAGAGAGAGAAATAAAAGAAAGAAAGAAGGGAGAAAGGAAAGAAAGAGGAAAAGGAAGAAAGTTGGAGAAGTCATTTGGAAAGGAAATTTCTCCGTCAGGTGCGAAATAATTCATCGTACGTGCAATTATGTAATTTCCATAAAGACACGGTGTATAGCACGTGCTCAGTTTTACAACCTTTCCTTCCGGGGGGTAGAAGGAGGAGGAGGAGGGGAAGGTTTCCACGGAGCACGGGGGTGGTTTATTAGTTTTGTTTCGAAACTTTATTAAATTTCACCCTGAATTTTAAATTAAGAACATTTTTTCCTGTCGAGGGGAGGGTGCGAAAACGGTAGACAAGGATGCTAATTCACGAAAAAAAAACGTAACGTCAGCAGAATCTGTCGCAACCAACCCCTCCACCTCCCCTCTCATCCTAGAAGACGGTATATCGACACAAGTCTTTTGAGACAACAACCAAAACCCGAAGGAAACAAAAGGAGAATCGATGAGGAGACGCGAACTCTGAATGATTATTAGAGCGTAAGGAAAGATGAAAAGAAAAAACATCAAAAGATGGAAGGAGGAGGAGGAGATGGAAGGGAAGAAGATGGGGAATATAAATAAACAGAAAAGGAAAAGTTTAATTGAAGGAGTAGATGATTGGAAAGAGGTTTTTAAGGAATCGTGACCGAGATAAGAGGGTGAGAGACGGCGGGCGGCGGGGAGGAGAGAAGATGAAACAAAGTTTGAATAGAAAGACGGGATCATCTACCGTGAAAACCTAATCGAACAAGAAATTCTAATTAGAAAAAGATTTATAATTAATAGAATATGTAAACAATATTTTTTGGGAGAAGATCGGGGAGACCCAACCCACGTGATCATGTTCGAAGACAAAGGAAGCACAAGGAGTTCGGATGTTATTTAAGACTTTCAAGTCCCTCGAACACACAACACACACACACACGTGGTATCGGGGGGCCATAAAACAAAAACAGAAGATTGAGGAGAGTTGAATGAGAAGATGAAACCGCCTCCTTACTCTCTCTCTCTTTCTTCTTCTTTCGAAAAAGACGCCAGGAAAGAAGTCGGGATTTTATAAATGAGTGATGAGGAATCGTCTCCTTTCTTGGGGGTGAGAGTTAGGGGGTGGAAAACACCGGCAAACCTTTTTTGAGTGATTTTTGTTTGATTTGATAGTCAAGATGGAAACGGAAGGATTCGGAAAGTCGAAAATTGATTGATTTGTAAAAATGACTAAAAGATGAGATGGGGAGATATAGAAAGAAGGGAAAGATGAAGGAAGTAAAGATAAAGAAAGAAGGGAGATAATAGAAGAAGAAAATACTGAAAACAAAATGGCAAACAGACAGATTAAGAGGAAAAGATAGAAGTGCAGAAAGGAAAAAGGAGGAACGGAGAGAGTTGGAAGAAAAGAAGGAATGAAGAGACAATAGAAGGAGAAGGACAAAGGGAATAATCTAAACAAAGAAGAAGAGAATGAAGAGGGATGGAAAGAGAGGAAGAACAAGAGCAACACAGGAAGGAAGATTGAAAGATGCAAAAAGAGAGAAATAGAAGGGAAGTAAGAAAGAAAGAAACAAAGAGAAGGAGATTAACAGAGAGAGAAATGAGATAAAGAAAGCCAGATAGGAAATTTGGAAGTGAAAGACACTGAGTGAAGGAATTAGAGATACAACAAGAAACAGTGAAAAGGCAAAAAGTAGAAAATGTACAGAAAAGGAGAAAATGGAGAGAGAAAGAGATGAGAAAAACAAAAAGAGAAGAAGAAAGAAAAGGAAAAAGAAGAGAAAGAGATGAAAATAGAAAGAGAGAGAGAAAAAAAAACAAAAAAAAAAGAAAAGACAGAATAGAAGAGAAGACTTGGACAGGAGATAAAAAGAAAGGGAGAAGGAGAACAAACCAAACACAGGAAGAGAGAAGAAGAAGAAAATTCAAATAAAATGAGAGAGAAAAAAGAAAAAAGAAAAGAGAAAAGAAGAGAGAGAAAGAAGACAAGAGAAGATAAAGAGAAAGGGAGAAGGAGAAGAAGAAACGAAGAGAGAGGGAAAGACAACAAAACCAAAAAGAGAGAAGATAGGAGAAAGACATAGAGAACGGAAGATAAGGACAGAGAGAGAAAGAGGACCAAAATCTACCAAAACCTCAAACCTGAACTTCATAAATAAAAACTACGAGTAGATGGAAGTAGACGAAAAGACTGAAAATCGCAGGCGTTGAGAGATGAGCGATAGATAACTCGACTCAGATAAAGGTTCCGGACAATCCACGAACAGATCTCCGCGGGAAAAATTTTTTTTCTTCAAAAAGTCACGTGACACAAATCGTGACACAAGACGAAAGATTAGGAAGATGGATAGGAAGGTCCTTCGAAACTGACCAAAATGTCACGACACGTGTTTCGCATGTTATCTACCAAAGACAGCTTCGGAAACACACGATGGCGAAAAACCAAACACCTCTACCATTAGATAACGGAAGAACAAGAAAACCGGAAGTGTAGTCATCTTCCAGACAACTCGGCCTGTTTTGGACGGACAGAAACAGCGACCAAGTCCCACGAAACAGTTTCGTGACTCTGACCCCCCAACTATCTCGTCATCGACAACTGTCATAGTTTTGCTTCTTTTACTTCCGGAACAATGAACATCTGATATCGTTTCGGTTTGTGTCTTCCATCCTTTTGTTTCCTTGAGTTAGGTTTTATGGTTTTGATCATTCAGGACCAAAGCCAATTTGACCGGAAACAAGTTTTGAGCTACCCAATGGAGCGTGGTCAAGAGCTTTTACCAGAAGACATTTTCAATGTTGGGTGTCATTTCCGGTTTTGATGTTGGGTTTTGCTTTTGTTTCAGGAGAGGAGGTAACCAGAGGTCGTTGAGAAGATGAAAGAGTCTGACG
>JADMLL010000012.1:3717107-3808196 GCA_016920875.1 Columbicola columbae
TTTTCGAGATCCGATGAGTTTTTGGCGGTTTTTGAAAATTAACTGTTTCCGGTTTTCGAGATCCGACTAGATTTTTGAACGAGTTTGTTTCTGGTTACTATCAACCGTTTCCGCTGTATCGAATACCGTTGGTATTCTTTATACCACTCACTTTCTCTTCGTTTCATAAAGCTATGTAGTCAGTGTCTTTCAAGGTTTAAAAAAGATAAAACAACAGGAATACAGAGATTTTTATTTAAAATTATTATGCTACAATAAATTAATACAGCACACAACAACATTTCTGTCAGGGTCGGAATCAGTATTCCCATCAGAATGAGAAACAAGGTGACAACGCTGCCGCCATAATGGAATGAACGTGATGAAGCTCCCTCGTCGTCAGCGTTTTCCTCTAAAGATAAACATTACATCAGAGAAACCGAGTATCCCATCTAGTTAATAGATAAATAAATGAGGAGGGAGAGGAGGGAAAGAGTGAAAAGTGAAAGCTGTCATCAGGAGTAGTAGACCTACATCCGTCCTGTAGTCGGATTAACATCGCCACCAACCCGTTTTTCCGAGCCTTTTTAATTTGAATTTGTCAAGGTCTAAACAAATAAACACGTCACACAATAAATAAATAAACAAATAAATAAAAAGAGACGGAAGAGAGGAAGAGGGAGGAAGAGATAAAAAAGAGGAAAAAGTAAAAATGATGGTTAACAGCCGTTAAAACGTTAAATCTCATTTAACAGCAAACGAGGCAATAAACTCTCCCGCAACCATAATTTAATTTATGGCCTTTTTTCATTTGCTTACCGAATTAATTTCTCTTTTTTTTTGGATTTGAATTTGTCGCTGTCGTCCGTATTGCCCTCCCCCTCCCCCTCTCATTCGTCCGTCCACACTCCCGGTCTTGTACTATGATTAATCGATTATCGTAGTCGCGTGTTGAGTGTGGTCTTTATGAGTTACTATGGCGACAGAAAGACCCCCCTCCCCATCCTGCTCCTCTATTACGTCTGCATCTTGTCATTGCTGACCTGTGTTTTGCTGTCGTTAACTTCTCCCTTTAGTTTGACATCTTCTGTCTGTCTCACTCATTTTCTGACATCCAAAAATATTCTTTAGGTTGTAGGTAGCCTTGCCGTCAGACCTTAATACGTCACTGTTTAAAACATGGCAATGAAACCTCGATCGTAACGATATACTTTTCGGACCTGTGTTTTGCTGTCGTTAACTTACCTCTTCACTGTGACACGGCAGTCAGTCACCATCTCTCAATAAATTTTGCTGTGGCTCTCTATCTTAATACGACACATTAAAAAAGAACAAATCTTCTGTCAGTATACAATAAGGCCTGTGTTTTGTTGTCGTTAACTTATTCCTTTAATTTGCCATTTTCTGTCGGAGTCACTCATCTTCTGACATCCAAAAAGTCTTTAGGTTCTAGTTAGGTTTGAATTGTTCATTGCCGTCAGTCCTTAATACGTCACTGTCCCTCCTCTGTAGTCTGAATAAAAGGAATATTTAATGCACACTTTGTGGCCAGACCTGATAGAACGAACTCCAAATTCTTTAAGAGAGACTGATTAACTCCAACAGAAGCTGTAAAAATTAGACACAAAGTTAACGACAGCAAAACACAGGCTCCAAAGTATTATATAATGACAAGATTCGGGTGTTGTTCTCCTTTATTCAGTGTCGTATTAAGGACTGAAACACAGCGAAACTTTTTAAGATACGGTGACTGACTCCGACAGATGATTTCAAATGAAAGAGAGAGGATAACGACAGCAAAAAACAGTTCCGAAAAATAATAATGCGATCGAGGTTTCATTGCCATTTTTTAAACAGTGTCGTATTAGGACTGAGGGCCACAGCAAAATTTTTTGAAAGGCGATTGACTCTCACAGAAGATGTCACAGTAAGGAGAGAAGTTAACAACAGCAAAACACATGTTCGGATATCTCATTTTTTTAATTCTCATCTTTTAAACAGTGTAGTATTAAAGACTGTTTGCCGGAAAATTAAAAAAAATCCATTTCATAAATTTTGCACACTTTTGTATTACTACCAGTGAACTACAGCAAAACTTTTGAGAGACCTCGATTGACTCCGACAGAAGAATTCAAATTAAAGGGAGAACAAATACAGTAACGACAGCAAAATTCAGTAACGAAAGTATAGTGATGTGATCCAGGTTTTGTTCCCGTCTTTTAAGCAGTGTCGTATTAAAGACTGACGATCTTGTGTGACAACTTCCGTGGTCTTATGAGTTGGTATGGTGACAGAAACAAGGACTCCCTCTGTTAGCCCGGAAATGAAAGGAAATCCATTTCATAAATAATGCACAGTTTATAGTATCAAGTTAGACAGCGAACCATAGCAAATTTGACTCCGACAAAAGACGTAAAATCAAAGAGAGAAGTTAACGACAGCAAAACACAGCTACGAAAGTATAGTGACACAACACAGGCTTCATTCTCATCTAATAATCAGTGCAGTATTAAGGACTGGTGTCAATAAACCACCCAAAAACGACCTAAGGTTAAAGAAAAATCATTTCGGATGTTAAAAGATGCCTGTCAGGAGCAAAATGGGGGGGAAACCCTTTCCGACAGCAGAACAAACTCAACTACTATAGTGGGAGTGAGTGATTGAACAACCGAAAAATTTCTTTTAACTCCTTCCACGGATTCTATTCCCGTGATGAAAGGCGGCGGAGAGGAAAAGTGAGAATTATTTGCTGCGGAAAATTTGAAAAAAAGCGGCTAAGGTTCGATATTGACTCTTCCTCCTCCTGCCGTGCTGTTGGAAAATGGAGATTCATTGAAGAAAAGCAAATTTTCTATTCACCATATATTACATTACACACGTCAATGATAAATGGTTAGGTAGCTCCGTCATATTTCATGTGTTGAAAGTCAAGAGGCCGGTGGTGGTGCTGCTGGGGGAGGAGGTGGTGGAATCGAAAATGCTTTTTCCGATTTCCCGGGGAAAATATTGTATGCGACGTCAACTCTCCCGCTGTCGATGGGACTGGGGGGATTCCCATGTCGGCTGTTCTTCTTCACTCCGGTCCCGCAAATGTGATTCTGCGGATAACAACGTCCGGATGTATCAGCGTTCACTTCCGGTTCGATTCATCCAACGATTGACGTTTGTGTCACCTCGCTCTCTGGTCATCTACTTCCGGTTAACAGGTTACCACCCCCACCCCATTCCCATCCACCGTTGGGGGGTGAAAAAGTTGCCGGGGAGGGTTTTAAAAGACAGTTGGAAAGTCCGAAACAAAATGGCGGAATGTTTTCTCCCTGTCACGTGGGAAGCATTAAACCGTGAAAACTTTTTCCTTTCCTGACGTGGAAGACCCGGGTTTCAACCCCCGAGGTGTGTCCCCGGAAATTTATAGCCCTTCGAGTCTCAGCTTTAAATAAAAAAGAAATTTTTTCCTGTCGAAAGCTTTCCTGTTGTGTTCACGAGGATATGTGAAGGTTGTACCAGTCTGTGCCTGTCCGTCTGTCCTCTTCTTTTCGCATTTTCGTGTTTACGTCTCCTCGTAAAGTTTTATTTGTAGCTTCTTGTCTTCTTTATTGTCATCTTTTCTTTTTGCATCTGCTACATTTCCTTCTTTCCGTGTTTTGAAAATTTTGGGGGGTGAATAGATGACGGAAGGTCTGTGCTGTATTGGTTGAAACGGCTGAGTAGTTGGAGTTATGACTGTGAGTTCGAGTTCAGTCGTACTAAACCAAAACCAACAGACGACTGATGATGAGGAGATGACTGTTAGAAGACACACGATAGAAGAAGATGGATAGGGAACAAGAGTAGATACTTAGAGAAGACTGAAAAAGACTGTCAATCCGACTAGAAGACGGTGAACTCGACTACGATGACAAGAAGGTGGACAAAGGTGACCAGGTGAGTTGAACAAGACAGCTAAAGACAACAAAAGATGATAGAAGAACACATCAGGACAACAAGAGATCATCTCCTACGACAGGTCGAATTACTTCCCGGTTAAACAAAGATGGCGGCTCGATATTTCGGTCGCGTCCGAATTATTAATTGACTCTGGTTTCGGCGGAAGGCCCTTCAAATCCCGCTGGTCTGGGAAACACCCCCTTGAGTCCTCCACCCCCCCCCCAGAAACTTCTTTCCTTTCCGACCGGAAGATGATGGAAGCATTAAAATTGAAACGGTTGGTTTGGGAATAGGAACCTTTCTCTTCGTTTCCTTCTACTCCTGTAGTCCGAGGCCCTCTACGCCTCCGCCTCCACTCAACCTTTGTTCTGTTTCTCTGATCCCTTTTTTCCCCGAGCTTTTAGACTCCATTTCCGGTTGGCGTTTTAAAACTTTTCCTCGGGTTTTGTTTTTTCGGAGAGAAAATGGCGGCCGGTTTCGGTTTTTGAATTAATCAACAAAACAAAAGAAAATTTTTTTATTCTTTCTTTTGACTTGTGGTGGCGTCTCCCGTCTTTCTTTCCTTCACTTCTTGTGTAGGGGTGTGGTGGGGGTTGAAGGGCAATCGTGCTCGAGATCCGGCGGGGGAGGAAAAGAAAAGAATTTTAGTTTTTCAATAACCTTAGAAAAAGAAGAAAACTCAATTTCGAAATGAAATTTTCATTCATCTTTCATCCTAATTTAATTTAATCTATCTTCCGTCTTCCTCATCTCCCTCGGAAAAAAGGAAATTTCTCTTGGAACGTTTAACGTTCGCGAACGCACACAAAAAACCCCAGAAATCTTGGTTCATCATTTCCAACCTTCTCTTCTTCCTCCCTTAAAAAGGCGATCAATCTTAATTCCAAGGCTCCGATTAAACGGCCTTCCAGACCATGATGTCCGCCATCTTGATTATCCCAGCTTTCAATTAGCAACAACCAAATTTTCGGGTGTCGGGGGGTGGGGGTGCGAAGACTTCCAAAACCACTATGACACCCCCAATGAAATGTTTATGTATCGACAAGAGAGTATAATAAAAGCGGAAATGAGGAAAATGGCGGGAAATTTTCACTTTGACTGAGAGATAATTTTCAAACGAAATTTAAAACTTTTCCCTTTATCCTTCGCTTATAGCCTCCGGGGTTTTCTTATTATTGTTGTTAACTTTTCCTTTTCATCATTTGTCTGTCTTTCTTTTGACTCTCTAACACCTCCCTCCCATCTTCTTCTATTCTTTCTTTTAACTCGCATTCATTTCTTTTATGACTTCAATTGTTTCTGCAATGTGATCAGCTATGAAAACTTTCGCGATTCATCTTGTCTTTAGTCTTCCAACATTTTCCCACCTCACCTGTCTCCTACAGGAATCGTACTTAGTTACCTTCTATTGATTTCTTTTAAAAATTCTGCTGTTGGATGATGGAAGTTGACTCTAGAACAGTTGACAGGAGGAAAAGAATTAGAACAAATGGAGAGGATAATAAGAGTAGACAACTGGATAAGACAGTGGATAAAGAATATGACTAAGTTACAGTGAGGCGAATAAGAAGATGAATAAATGGCAATTTGTGTCAGAGAGGGAAAGAAAGAGCAACAGATAAGAAAACAGATTTGGGAGTACGGTTGAAGTTGAAGAAGGACAAGAAGACTGAAGGAAATGATTTAGGAAGAAGATCGATAAAGATGACTCAAAAAACATGACTACAGAAGTAGATGTCTTAAGATGACAGAACCATAGGTTTCAAGATGTTACTTACAGAAATAAGGTAGGAGAAATGACTAAAGGTGAATCTAGAAAAACTACATAAACGACGGCTGTAGAAAACTATTGAAGGAGATGACCAAAAGAAAAGAGAAAGAAGACTACAGATGATGAGAAGAGGAGGAAACAAGGTCAAAAAGCTGACGGGAACAACTGAAGAAGATGACAAAAATAGCGGAAGGTGAGCAAAAGACAAATATTAGGTGGACCAAAAATTATCCCCGATATATGTTACGGTAAAAGTGATAAATCAGTCAAATATAAACATTTATTATGTGGTGATTATGTATAATCACCGCACCAATAATAATCACGAACTAAATTTGGTAAATACGACACATTAATGTGTATTTATTACATTTACCGGCTAGTTTACAAAATTCCCAGCTCTTCTACCAGCCCAGACTTTTATTAAATTTCTTAGTATAAGTGTGAGTTTTCAGACTGTCAATGGGATAAATACTTATTAATTTGTCGCACTTACCAAATTCAGTTGGTAATTATGAATAATCCTATATATATATATATATATATATATTTTCGACTGATTCATTACTTTCACCGTAACATATACTTCTCAGATTACCTGCTAGTTTATAAAAAATCCAACTCGTACACTGAGCTAACTTTTAGCAAATTCTTTAATACAATTTGTATATTTTATAAACTAGCAGATAAATCTGAGAAGTATATGTTATGGTAAAAGTAATAAATCAGCCGAATATATATATAATTCCCGGCGGTTATTTATAATCATCACCTGAACTTGGTAAAATTCGACCAATTAATGAGAATTTATCACATTGACCGGTTTGTTTTCAAAATCTAGTCCTCATACTAAGATATTTAATAAAAGTTTACGCCAATTTTATAAACAAACCGGTAAATGTGATAAATAGACATTTATTTGTCGTATTTACCAAGTTTAGTTGGTGATTATGAATAATCCCCAAATTATATATATTTGGCTGATTTATCACTTTTACCGTAAAATAAAAATGGCGACTAGACAAAACGGGTGAAGTAAATAAACGACAAAGAGGTAGATGAATAGAAGGAACGAATCGAATGGCGACTGTATAGAAAGGCTCCATAGCACCTGGCTCACTCGGGTGTAATATGAAGGAAGGACTTCAACTCATAACCTGCAGTCAGGCCCTTCAACCACTACAGCGCAAACCTCCCCCAAAGATGTATGAAAGTAATTAAAGAGAGATGACTGGAAGAGTTACAGACCCAATATAATTAAAGATGAATGGAGAAGATGGGGAGGCTGGAGAAGATGACCGAAACCAAAATTCTCTTCCTCACGTCCATTGAGGAGGAGAGGGGTCGTCACAGGATGGAAAAGAAAATTTTTTCTGAGGCTGTCGACGTAAAGGGATTGAAAGATTGAATTATTGACTACCTTTCCTTCCTCCATTGACCTCCTCCTTCGCCCTCCGCCTCCCTCCCTCATCTCCTCTTCCCTCCTCTCAATCAAGAGTTTATTAGTGTTGCCGCAGTTTGTAACTTTTAATTACAAAGCTCCTTCTTCTGATGACGTAATCAGCTTAAAAAGTTTTAAAGAGTTTAAGTTTTCTCCTTTATTTACATAGCGTTAAGCGTATATAGAGACAGAAAGACGTAGACAGGAAGGAAGAGAGTAATTACAGAACCGGTGGCCCATCAAGACAGCAGAACGTTTCTGACAACAGGAACCTCGCTGACGAAATTTATTTTTCTGTTCCTCCATTAAAAAAAAGAAAAACGTCAAATGATGGATCACACCTCATTTGCATACCCCCCTGGAAAAAAAGGCAACAATAAATATTCCACCCTCTACCTCCAACAGCACCAACAGCACGTCACTCTATTTACTTTAGCTTAATAACATCGCTCCCGATTCTTTCCTTCATCCTCATCATCTTTCACTTTCCATTTCTTTGTGAGCTCTCCTCCTCCTCCTCCTCACTTTCTTCCTTTTTCCATCCGGTCCAGCCCTTCGAGCTCATACATCTTCTGCTGTTGGGGTGGTGGTTGTGGCGATGGGGGTGAGAATCCAAATGGAATTGGATAAACCTCACGGCGTCGGTGAATTTTCATAAAGTGCATGTAAATCCCAATAGCGTGATCAGTCTTTATCGGGCTAGATGTCACCCCTTCCTCCATCTTTCAAACATCCCTCACCCCCGAGTTGAACTCTCTTTCACCCCCTTCACCCCTCCGACACTGCCTCGACGTTCTTTTAAACATTATTATGCTTCATCACGACTTTTTTCTTTCCTCTTCTGTTGTTTGCTGTTGTTGTTGTTGTTGTTGAAACTTCCAATTGACTCCCGACTTTTTTTTCTTCTCTTTTTATTTTCTGTAGGTCTGTAGGTGGGGGGGGGTAAGCGATGGCATCGCTTCGGGGAGAAAAACAACCCCCCCACAAACAAACGAGGTCATTTGTACTTTCCACGAGACATGCGACAACATCATTTAAATTATTCTAAATGACTTTTTTCCCTGTCAACTTTTTGTCATTATCGGAGAAATTGTAATTTCCCCATTTGTTTAGATAATGATGATAATCGGGAGGGGTTGTTTCCACCCTTACGCCCCACCGCCACCCCCAAAATTAGAAATGCGGCGGAATTGTTTTGCGCCGCCTTCTACCACTTCGTCCTCTCCCACTCCGACCGATTATGGATTCGGGTCGATTATGGTCTTATTTTAGCCAGATGTGACTAACAACCCCTTATCTATTGCATGTCGTGTGTAAATGTTAGGGGATGATGAGGGGATGGTAGAAGAGAGAACACCTTTCTCTCCGCCGCCTTGGAAAGAGGTGACAAATATAGACGCTGATGGATTTGTCCTCGAGCTTTTTAAGCTAAAACGTTTCTTTCGTTTTTTGGGACGATTCCGGTTTTCCTGGTTTCCGGTTTCGCGGATTTCTTCAGACTTGAAGTAACCTCTTCTGTTGTCGCTTTTATTTTACTCTAACTTCCGGTAGGGGGGTTACATTAAAAAGGGTTGTAAACTGCTACCCAAAAACCTTCCCTCACTTTTGGTTATAACCGGTCGTTAAAAAGGAACCGCCGCCATTTTGGAAAAAGGAAAATTCTTCTAAATCAAGTGTTAGCACCTTCTTACATCCCATCTGAGTTTTTACTACCTCCACCCCCTAGCCCCTCTCCTCCAGACCTACTGCAAGTTTAACGAGACTCGTGTTAATCGGGTAGTAAAAAAACCGAAAAGGAAGCCGAAAGGGATCATCAAAGCTTTTCCGGGGAGAGGGGGGTGGTGGGGTTGAAGGGAAAACGCATAATCGTGTCGACTGATGTATATCACAGACGTTTGAGAGAGTTTTTTGGATCCATTGGGTTGGTGGGTTTGCGGGGGTGGTTGCGTAGGCAGGAGGTCAAGAGCTTTCAAAATTTACTTTTGGGAAATTTGGAGGGAGGGGTCTAGAAGGCAATTTCGAGAGTTTAAAATCCTCTTAAACCTATAATTTGTCGTTAATAAACAATGGAAAGTCTGGTTTTCGAAAACTTATCGACGGAATCCCCCGGAAGCTTTAATTCCACTTTGAGCATTGGCTCGGAGGGATTCGAAATTAAGAAAGTTCCCGGCGAAAGGTTTTCTTCTTCGAGTAGCCTCGTCATCCCACCACCACCGCCCTCACATCTTTCACGCCCTTCAAACGAAATTTCGGTTTTTAATAAATGATCCCATCGACGTTTCCCCGAAACTAAAATAAAAACCTTCCGACAGGTTCCATCCTTCCTTCTGGTAGAAAGACTCTTCCATTTCGGTCTGCTACCCAGCTTCCGACTTTCATCCCGTGAAAGGAGATTTCGTTGTGCGCAGTCCCAATTACTCCGCGACCGCAACCTTTTCCGTTTTAATAATTAACTTCCGGGACAGAGTTTCTCTCGCAAGAAATTTTTTATTTCGTTCTTTTATATAAAAGTTAATGAAGATGAATGTCCGACATAAACTATTCAAGGTGGCAAGAGATGGAAGAGGAGAGAGAGTGGGAGGGAAGGAGGATCGGCGTTGATTCGGGGAGGATGGAAGGTCTTAAGAGGTCACGGAGGAGAGGGAAAGAAGGTAAGAAGAGAGAACAAAAAAACTGCGACGCGAGTAATTTTTCCGACCAATTAGAAATTTTCTCTGAGAGGAGGAGAGGAGGAGGAGAGGAGTGGAGTCGGTCGGATGTCATTTTGAAGCCGAAAGTAATGTAAACGTAATGGGGCCCCATTTTTCACTCTCCCACTCAACTTGATGAACGAAGTTGAAAATGTAAATTAATCCTCTTCTACCTCCTCTTCGCTTCGCGTTTTCCTCCTCCTCCTCCTCCGACAGAGTTAGGAGGAAAAAAAAGATAAAAAAAGCGAGTTTTCCGATGGTGTCTTGCTGTCGTCCTCCCTCCCTCTCTCTCCCGTAAATCATGCTCTTCACAAATTCAATTTTTACCTTTTTGTGTTTGTCCACGGTTTCGAAACTAATCAACCGAAGGGAAACTCGGGAAACTGGAGGAGGAGAGGAGAGGGAAGGGAGGAGGAGGAGGAAGGACTGAATTTCCAAACGTTTTTCTTCATTTTCTCCAGGAATTTAAAAACAATTAGTTTCGAAATCTCCCTCACCTCTCCATCACTCTCCTCCGGGGTGTAGAGATGAATGAGCCGTAATTAATACTATGGCCAAGAAACGCTGTAGGGCCCCGTCGTCGTTTTTCCCCCCCAAGTCCGTCGCTGCCACCTTCTCTTCCTTCCCCCAACCCCTCCCCGCCTCCTCTCCTCTCCCAATTTTTACTCTTTAATTAGTGAAGCTCTCGTGGTGGTTTTGTTTGTTATGAAACCGTTTTTGTTTCAACCCCTTTACACTCAAAATTACTCTATTTAGAGAGGGTGGGTTGTAAGTAAAGGTGGCGGGGGTTGGTAGAAGACTTGGAATATTACATGGTAGATTTATTCTGAAGGAATTAACCGCCCTCTTCGAAGGGGGGCGGGGGTGAAAAATTACAACGAAACAATGGCGCCGGCGAAGGGAAAAAACTTTGGAAAAAATTGGTTTTTATTAATTAGTTTGGAGGTACTTATTAAGGTGATTAATAACCTTTTTTCCTTCTATTTTGAATAAAGTTGCGTTGGCGTTTTTTTCCTTTTTCATTAAAAATCCTCAGTGTCGGATTAAGGGAAATGACGGAGATCGTTTCATTCAAACGGAGGATGAGAAAATTGATGGAAGAGTTACGTCTAACAAATGGATTGTGATCTTTGAAGCCCCGATTAATTATTATGTATTTATTTATTGTTTTCACTCATCTACTTCTAGTTCATCTTCGCCTAGTTAGGCATACACCCTCACTACAACACTACAATAGACCGACTGGCAGGCAAGGAGTTGATTACTAAGTGACGAACACCCCACAGTTCATCTCGACAACTCAAACAAGATACAACAGCTGAGGTTCTGCTTTTGCGAATTGAGCTCTTACCCAATCAGTGGCGGCTTCTATTCACTACAATTTAAATACACTACAACTACATTTCCCAAGAACCAGTGTAAATAAATAAATAAAACAAAATCAAAACCAAAAACCGAATTCGACTCAGAAAACGCCTTGCTATCGATGTTTAGGCAACCCGCACGACTTTGCATTCGTTGCATGGTCAAGTTTCCGGTTTCCTAGTCTCTATTTCCGGTTTATAAAACTAACCCACGTAGCGACATTCTGTATAAGTGTACAGGTGACATGAGTTCACAGACAGAAACCAACAAGAATTCGGTAAAAGAGTCGTGGATTTTGTTGAAAACCCTCCCTCTGGTCCGCGTCTCTCAGATTCCTCCTCCTCCACCTCCCAGCCGCTTTCCCTCTCCTCCTCCTCTTCTACCTCCACCTTACAACTACCACCTCCTCCTCGAAAACCAAAGGAAAGAAATTCCTTTGAAGATACAGGTGTAAACACAAAACTCACGGAAAGCAAAAACGGTGAGAAGGGAGGAAGGAAGAGGAGGAGGAGGAGAATTGAATTTCCCGCCAAAAAAGAGAGGAAAGCGGGATGAAGGAGAGAGAGAGAGGAGAAGAGGAGGAAGGAGAGGAAGACAGAGCTTTGATGAATAATCCATTGTTTTCGGCTGTCGCACGGAAATCCTTGTTTGTGTATTTGGGAAATTGAAAAGAGGACGAATAATCCGATACACCCTTAGGCCTTAGGGGTTGGGGGGGTGGTTCGAAAAGATTTCCTTTGGAGTAGACATTGAATTCCTGTCAGAAATTTCGGCTTCTCTCACCCCCCACCCACCCCACCTCTCGCCTCTCTTTCACTTTCACATACTTCCTCCTTTGAGCGCGGTGTTTTGTTTTCGTTTTGTGTCTTCTGCTGTTGTCTTCTTCTACAAATCCCCTGATTATCCACCCCCTCCTGATAAACGTTTCCCTTTCCTCTTCCTCTTAAAAAAGTCTACACCAAGCTTCCGGTAGTTCTAGATAAAAGATTCTCCGAGGAGATAGAGAAGGAGTAAAGAGATTACAGAAGGCTGTTGAGCGGTAATTGAGTTACCGGAGGCCTAAATGGATAATTGGGTCGTCGCTGTTGTTTCTGTTGTTTCGAAATTGAAAAACAAGTTGGGAAACCGGAAGGGAATTCGATAACCTGACTATTCGAGATGATGTGATATTGAAGAGAGGGGCTGTTGGGAAAGACAGATTATCGACAACAACCAGACGATAGTGAGAGTGGAAATGGTTTCCACTTTGGGTGTTCAACTGGTGTGATTCGAAATACATTTTCATACGAAGTAATAAGTTCAAAAATAATGCACACTAATACCATCCACTCATTTCTTAAATATTGCACATATCAAGATTTTTGTCTTTCTTGTTGCATTATCCTCTTTCCACTTTCTTCCTGATCCATAAATATTGCACACTTTCATACGTAGGTTCATTTCAAAAATATTGCACACTTTCTGATGTGCTGCGGATAAATTTTTCTGGAGGTCCTGAGATGAAGATGAGCTTAACACAGAGACACAAACGCCTTGTTAATGGTGTTTAGGCAATTTTCAAAGCACTGTATCTGGTACACCAAACACTATCGAAGATGACAAAAGCTGACAGAGACAAAGGAGAGGAGGAGGGGAGGGAGGCTGGGAGACTTTTCCTCCCTTAAGAAGACAATTAATTCAAATAATACACCCCCGACAGCTCACGACGAAACTCTGGAGGATAAAAAATGATGATTCGAGGATGTTGTGTGCGTGAACGGGTGCGTGCACGTTATCGATACTCCCCCCAGCACCTCACGCGCCCCATGCCCCCCAAGAACTCCTGTAGTCAATAACAATTAATAAATTAATTAATTTCCTCGGAGGAGAGGAAAGGGGAGGAATAGAAAGGATTTCTCTTATCGGAAGGCCGAACGTCGAACGCAGCGTTTCAACGCAACAGCAAAATTTCCTCAAATCGCGTTCCCTCAGGCGATCGCCGCGTGAATTAGGCTCGACGTTTCCTCTACCCCCTCCACCACCCCAACCCCCACTTCCTTCTTCTCTTCTCTTCCTTTGATGCTGCTTTTCTTTTTAATTTCCTGTCGGTTTAGTGAGTCGACTGTGCGACACAAGGATCACTTTCACACTTTTTTTTTCTCCTCTTCACGTTCGAGATATCCTTTGTTTCGGGGGTACGGATGAAGAGAGGGTTGAATGATAGTAAAGATGAAAGAAGGCGGTGGCTCAGCATCAGCAGAGATCATCTTCCCCCTCAGCAAACATAAATTCAGGATCTCGGTAAGGAGGAGATTAAGGTTGGCAAAGAATTCATTTCCACCCTTAAACAAGTGTTTTATGTTTTTGATGATTGTTTCTTCCTTTTTATGTCTCCATACAGTAGAGAATTATCTAGACGGAGGGGGTGGTAAAGTGAGGGGAGGCTGCGTTCTCTTTTACGACGTGATACACACTCCGGGGACTCGTTTTTTGTCTTTGAACGACCTCCGAACCTTTCTCCGACCCCCGTCATGTCGAGGTTTTGTTACGACCTCACATTTCCCTTCCTGTCTTATCTGACTTTTGTCATCTTTTTTATCTACTAAATGCTCGTTATCAAAATGTTTCTTTGTTTCAACTTCGAACTTTTCTTCTTCTGTTATTAGCCCCCCTCCCCCGCCCTCCTCAGCCTCGTTTTCTTGGTTTCGTTTCTCTGCTTCTGCCACTCTACCCTAGAGACAGTTTTTGTGAATCTGTGGGCGTTTATTTCATAAATATTGCACAGTGTCATATGAACTTTATTTCATAAATATTGCACAGACCCATGCAAAGCTCATTTCATAAATACTGCACACATCCATTCCGAACACATTCCATAGCTCAAGCTGACTAATGCAATACACCTCCCTCGTAAGTGTGCATCATTTATGAAATGAGTTTTTGATGGGAGTGTGTATTATCTCCTCCCACATGTTGTGCAGTAGTTTTGAAATGGAAAAGTGTGCACTACTTATGAAAAATACAAAGCAACAACAAAGAAGAAGTGGACGGAGGTCTTCATTTCACTCCAAAGTGACAGTTTGTGATTCAGTACTCCTGGAATGAACTCACGATAAAAGTGTGCATTATTTATGGAATGAGTTAATGAACGAAGTGTGCATTATTTATGAAAAATAGGTGTGCGAAACTTCTGAAATGAATCGGACACGCCAGCAAGACACTTCTGATCACAAGTACACATAGAAAGATGGCAATGGTTACTAAACGAATTGTTGATAAAAGTGTGCAATATTTATGAAAAATCGAAGCGAGGGTTTTGAGATTAAAAATAGCATACCTGTTGCTGAGAAATTTTTCAAGGGAAATGGACACCCAGAAGGACGGAGGGAGAGCCGCCGTTATTTTTAACATGAAACAAATTTATCTCCTGCGTGGGAACTTCAGTCGAAAACTATTTTCATGAGAACTCAAAAATCACTTTTGCCAAAAATAGTCAGCGAATGAAAGGAGGAAACCGTGTTGAAATGAAAGAAATTTCCCTTCGTCACCATCGAACTCCCCGGACGCCCCCCCCAAATGGATTCCAAAATCTTCCGTTTTTAGCCTAATTCGAGTGTCTACCAGGAGAAAATTAGTCGAATTTGAATAATTCGTTAGAGGAATGAGAATGAGAGAGTAGATAGAAGAGGAAGAGGAGGAGAAGGAGAGGGAGGATGGAGGGAGAGAGGGACTCAAAAGAAGTTTCTTGCACCCACGCACACACGTGTATATTGAGTGTATTCATAGAGCTAGCACCGACAGCTTTCTACCCACGTTGCCAATTCTGTTTCATTTCATCCTCCTCCCTTCCTCCATCTACTTTCATCTATCTTTTAAAAAAGAGATAGTAGTGGGTAGTCGTCTTTTCCATGCTACTCAAATTTGCTTTTTAAAAAATCTTCTGCTGACTCAACAGTAATCGGCTGTGGTACTCGAAAAAGAGGAAAAGAAAGACCCGATGCGGACTCAAGAAGATTGAATGAGAACTCAAACGACAGGATTTCCAAACCCACGGCAGCAATGATTACTCTGCTTATAATCTCTAAACCGTCTGATTCTTCTGAGATCCCTCACTTCGATTTTTCATAAGTATTGCACACTTTTATCAAAAATTCGTTTAGTCAATATTGTTACCTTTCTATATGTATTTGTGATCAGAAGCGTCTTGCTTGCAAACTTGATTCATTTCAGAAGTTTCGCACACCTATTTTTCATAAATAATGCACACTTCATTCACTAACTCATCCCATAAATAATGCACACTTTTATCGTGAAATCATTCCAGGAGTACTGAATCACACACTGTCACTCTGGAGTGAAATGAAGACCTCCGTCCACTTCTTCTTTGTTGTTGCTTTGTATTTTTCATAAGTAGTGCACACTTTTCCATTTCAAAACTACTGCACAACTTTATTTCATAGATGATACACTCCCATCAAGAACTCATTTCATAAATGATGCACACTTACGAGGAGGTGTATTACATTAGTCAGCTTGAGCCATGGAATGTGTTCCGAATGGATGTGTGCAGTATTTATGAAATGAGCTTTGCACGGAACTGTGTAATATTTATGAAATAAAGTTCATAGGACCCTGTGCAATATTTATGAAATATACTCTGCACGAAAGTGTGCAATATTTACAAAGTCAACTTCTACTGATTCCCACACTCTCTCGCTTGTACATCTGATTCATTTCAAAAGTATTGCACACCTTAACTTTATAAGTTATACAAACTTCCAACAAGGACTCATTTCATAAATAATGCACACTTAAGTAAGAGATTTGTTAGTCTGCACGGATTTTCGAATTTAAATGGGTTTCTAACGGAAAGGCGCAACATTTATGAAATACAGTTCATACGACAGTGTGCAATATTTATGAAATGAACTCTGTATGGCAATGCGCAAAATTTCATTACTATTTTTACATTTAATAGAATAATTAGTTCAATTCATATTAATATAAATATATTAGCTGTAAGTTTTGTGTTATATAATAGACTCGGCTGATCAGAAACATCTCAAAAGTATTGCACACCTGAATCTCTCATCCCATCATCATAAGTTGGACCCGAATTTTCCAAATCCGGTCACGTGACCAGCCCCCTCACGAAAGTGGTGTGCCTCTTAGACTTTCAGGGCAACTGAAGAACTGTTACCCTTTGGTACCGCCTTCTTTGTATCAAGTCAAAACCAGAGAAGCCAAAACAAAAAAAATTTCGGGAATCGAATAACCGGAAACGGAAAATC
Source organism: Columbicola columbae (assembly GCA_016920875.1). Lineage (NCBI taxonomy): Eukaryota > Metazoa > Arthropoda > Insecta > Psocodea > Philopteridae > Columbicola > Columbicola columbae. Next base: position 3,733,551 of record JADMLL010000012.1, read on the forward strand.
GCAATTCCCTAAACTGACAACGGTCATTTGGAAAACCGCGCACTAAATCAGGGAATTGGAAAGCCCATTCGAGAATGACAAAAACGGGTTCACGTACAGAGGAGGACGAGGAGGAGGAGGAAGGAAAAAAAGGCAAAACAGAATACGGACGGAGTGGATGAACCAAAAGCGGGGGTGAGGGGTGGGGAGGGTTTCCTATCTAATCCCACGTGCTAACTAAGCCATCGAAATTGTTATTGGCTCTTCTAGCACCTGTTCCTAGCTATTCGTCAAAATCTCGGCTTTTAATAGCGCGGTTTCCCTTTCCGGTGGTAAATAAAAGAGGACGACAGCGAGCTTTTTGCTCTTCTCTCCCCGGATTCGTTCAACCCTTCAAAACAAAACTCAAATCCAAATTCCTGTTACTAACCCCTTCGAACGTTTTCTAAAATCACAAAACCCCGGGTGAGTCAGAGTCGAAAGTCTCAAACCCAAACGCAAGACCTCATTCAATCAAGTCAAACCAAACAAACGGAAACCAGAAATGAAATCAGGACAACAAAACAACCCTCTCACCCTCCACAACAGCAATAAAGACAAACTCACAAAAGAATAAGAGCGGAGGAGGAGGAGGAGGAGGAGAGAACAAACGAAGACGACATAAAAAGAACAAAAATCTTCGCCAATTATCCTTTGCTAAACTAATTAGAAGACAAGAAACAAAAGAAAAGTCCTTGGAATCATAAGGACGAAAATGGCGAAAGAGAGAAGAAGAAGAAGATGAAGAAGAGGAGGGGGGTGGAGGGATTTAAGGAAAAAAAAGAATTTTCTGCGTCAAAGCGCTGGAAAACATATTTTCGAAAAAGGCAGAAAAACAGTTTTCCCGGAAGAAAATTGCGTAACAATGTCGTAGGGAAATCCCGTTTCCGGTTTTAATTTTCTCCTCTCAAAGACAGAACAGAACCAGAAAATCCTCCACCCACCCTCCTCAGGGAGAGGAGAAGACCGAAAAAACCGGGAAGAAGAAAGAACGTGACAGTGTTTACGACCTTCCTTGGCTGAGCGAAGGAAATTGAAACGGAATTCGGGGGGGTGGAAGAGACGAGGGTAGAAGAAGAAGAGAAACCTTTTCAAAGGGTACTTACAACCCCTAAGAAAATGAAATTGAATAAAAAAATATATGTACATAAAAAAAGGAAGGAGAACCACGGAGGAAGGAGGAAGAAGAGATCAAATTCCAACTTTCTTTCTCCTCTCGAGTGAAGTCCCTTGAGTGTCACTTGGATTCCCCAACAAGTTCTGGTTGTACCGTCAGCAATTTTAATAATAAAAAAAACCCAACAACAGAACGAACGCGTGACAGGGTGGTGAGTTTCCGGTCTTAAACCAAACAGGAAATTTATTTCTTGACTTACCCGACTTCTTTTAAGTATATCGGAAAGTCCTGTCGTTGAGAAGACGAAGCTCTGTTGGCCGTTCTGTCTGAAAGTAAACACGTATATTCCAAAAACCGGAAGTAGAGGATGTATAAGATAAGAAGACTCAATTCTAATGTTAGTTTTAGGGGAAGGATCAAATGGGTCGTAAAATAATGCACCTAATATACATGTTACGGTAAAAGTGATAAATCAGGCAAATATATATACAATTTCAGGTGATTATTCATAAATTAATCAATATTTATCACATTTACCGGCTAGTTTATAAAATATCCAAGCAAACTTTTATTATTGACAAACTCTCCATCACGACTCTGGTATTACATGAACCAACCGGTAAATGTGATAAATACATGTTACGATAGAAGTGATAAATCAGGCGGATGTATAATATAATTCTCGGCGAATATTCATAATTACCAACTAAACTTGGTAAAAGTGACAAATTTGACACATTATTTTGGTAAACTCAAAATTTATCACATTTACCGGCTATTTTATGCATATTCTCTTTTAGTTTTTCTTGTTAAATCATCATTGCGGCTGTCGGAAGTTGGTGGAAGAAGTTTGGAAGCTTTGGCAGCTTTCCTGAGTCGATCCAAGTCGAAAGGAAAGCTTTGACGGCAGTTTCATCCTCTTGTCTGACTTGAATGTGATTATCTACTTGATTGTATCCAGCGTTTGACTTTTGTCTTGTTGCGGCTGTCGGTTGGTGTTTGACGAAGTTTGGAAGCTTTGGCAGCCTTCTTTGGGTCTCAGACTCTTTGAGGGGATAGATAACGCGGATGTTCGAAGTGTGTCTTCTACTTCCGGTTCTTGGAATAATACGTATCGTATCATTTATCACTTTTACCTGTAACATAGAACATTACTTTCCGGTTGACATATTAAAATATATAAAGCAGATAGGATAATTAGAGAAACCGGAAGTAGATGATGAGAAGATCCTTTTATGATGTTAATTCTATCAGAAAGTACACCAGGAATCCGTTTAAACAAAATAAGACACGAACCGGAAGTAGAAGACATCCTTAGGGCATTCGCGTTATCTATCCCCTCAAAGAGTCTGAGACCCAAACTTCGTCCACCACCAACCGACAGCCGCAATGATGACTTAATCAAGATCTCTAAGAAGAGAATCTGTAGACAAAAGTCAGACGCTGGGTAGAATCTAGTAGATAATCACATTCAAGTCAGACAAGAGGATGGAAACCGAAGATATCAACTCCTCCCACCGCCGTCTTTGACACCAGGAACCTCACAAACCGGAAGTAGAAACTTTTCTTCTCAAAATACTTAACCCAAGACGATCGTCTTCCTTCAGTAGTGAAACCCCTTAAAGAGGGAAGAAGTCAGTCAGACAGTCGGCCAGACGACAGAAACCATCTTTCTTTCTGGTTTTTTTCTCTCCTCCGGTTTCTAGACAATTATTTCGAAAAGGCGACAGGACGGAGGGGGTGGAAAAGGAAGACGAAACGTGGAAAGAGTCAGAGAAAAGTCATCAGAATGTTAAAACTTTTACTATTCAATTAATTAAGCAAGAAGAAAGTTTGGAAAGTCATGCAGGAGTTGGCAGCCTTTGTGTTGCCTTCGCTCTTTCGACCCTCCTCCACCCCGTCTTCCCCTCCTTCCGTTTCCGCTTTTTCCACCTCCTCCTCTCTCCGACAGCTTTCTTGAAAATGCTGTCTTCTCCCTTTTTCAACAGTTTGTAATTTTTGGGGGCGTTGGAGAAGAAAATTTCTGTATTTTTCTAAGACATCCTTCCCGCCTCCTCAAGATGAAGCAACAGCACCGCACCCACAAACCGGAAACGGAAATTATGTTTCCTACTTCCGCGTCTCTCTATTCTCTCGGGTTGTTTCCCGTCGAATTTTTTTTCTCGTCTTCAAATATTAGCGATTAATATTGCTGTTGTCGCAGAGTCCCTGCTTTGAGAAACTTCTTCCCCGTTCCTCATGCTCCTGTTGCTGTTGTTTCACCTGGTAACATTTGTGTCATTCGAGCTTTCTCTCCCCCCCCCTCAAAACGACGAAACGACAAACTAAAATCCTTTAAAATCTTTTAGAAACTTCCTGACTTTTGGGAAATGTTTCCCCACACAAAGACGCTGTCGTTCCTAAGTCAGTGACCTCATAATCCCTTCAAGGAGTCGCGTCTTAGCATTTTCCCTCAGGTCTTAGACAACATCAAAGAGAGAGGAGGTTGTGCGGCGGGGACGAGGAGGGGGGTTGGAGAAGTCATGTTTTGCACAGACTTGGAAATGGTTTCCTGTGGTTCTAGACGAAAAACAAAAAAAATAATTCCGACAGGAAAAGTTTATTATTAACGACTCGGTGCAACCGGGGCTTAGACTGAGAAGGCATCTCTCCTCCGAGAAGCGCTGACGAAATGGAAACCCTCTTAACCGGGAATAATCAAGGATTAAGGTGGGTTTCCAGCTTTTTTTTTTATTCCCTGCCCTCCCCCCCTCCGACAGCAACCTGTTATTTAATGCCTCCCAGGCAACCGAATTCCTACAGCCTCCCTCCTTTCTGAAAGTCGTTACTCATCCTCCTCCTTCCATCTCCTGTTCCATCTAAATTCGAAATTGATGTACCTCGGGGATGACAGTTATGTCTGGTTCCCCGTTAAACATTTTATTTTCCAATAAATTTTCATTTTCTTATTTTCCGCCATCCTGATTATTTTCCTTTTTTGTTGTCCTCCCCCCCGCAGCGCCCCACCTTCCCCTACCAAGCCCCCTTCGGGCTCATCTCCTCTTCTCTTCCTCCCGTTCTTCTCCGAGGATTTCTCCTCCGTTTTCCATTTAATATCGGATGAAATATTGTTTTCGAATCCCGTCCCGTGTTTCCGTTAACCACTTCCGCTGTTGTTTTCCTTTTTCCCTCCCTTTCCCTCCTGTCGATGGAATGCTTACTACAAAATTTGTCGCCATTTTTCCTTTCTCTTCATTTTCCTGTTGTATTTGTCCCACCCCCTTTCTCTCGATATGTCGGATTCTTCTTCTTTTTGATTATCTCATCTCTTCATGGAGGTTTTGTTTACCATTTTGAATTCTAGGTTATAGCCATGTGACCGGAAGTAGTTGCAGAATGACCGGAAGTGATTTAGAAAAACACAAAACCACCTTTAACGTGCCACTACTAACTGGTTTCAAGTTGTAACTTCTTATACGCGGAGTACAAAAAAAATCAAAACAATACAGCTGACGGTGGAGTTGTAAAGTTGAGTCAATTTGACTCGTTTAAAATTTTATTGACACATTTAAATTTGAGTGGAGTCAAATTAAGTCGCCCCTATTACACTTCTCGTTCAATATCCTTGCTTATTGTTTTATGGGTCAAATGATCAATTTTGGATTTTGAGTCAAATTGGCTCGCTTATCTCCAAAGGGAGATTCAATCACATTAAATTCATTGTAGTGTCTAGAGGAAAGTTAACATTCTCTTCTAACAACCCATAACTGTCACCTGCCTCTAAGTAGTGTAGGTGGTGTAAGAATAATAAACAGTGAGTCGATATGACTCATAGTCAAACAAAATTTCGTTGATTTGACCCGTACACAACGTCTATGACTTGATTTAATCTATAATAAAAATAGGGTCTTTGACTCGTAAATATCACGAGTGAGTAAATTAAGCGGGAAAATATCGAGTCAATTTGACTCAAAATCCAAAATTCATCATTTGACCCATAAAACAACAATTTAAATCGAATCGACTGAAACATTTTTACTAAATTAGTAGAGAATTTTACTTACATTATGATCAAGTGAGTCAATATGACTCACAATGGAGTAAAATATCGCATGTTTCACCCGTAGCACAACGTCTGTGAGTGGTTTTAACCTAAAACAAAAACATAGGCGAGTATATTTGACTAATAAACACCACATGTCAGTATATCTAACACTAAGCGAAAAAATAAACGAGTCAATTTGACTCAAAACTATAAAATTAATAATTTGACTTATGAAACAAACCCAAGTAAACAGGACAAACACTTTCGTTGTAAAATGTGAGAGAATTCGACTTACATTATAATCAAGTGAGTCAATATGACTCATAATTGAACAAAACATCGTCAATTTGACCCATAAATCAACGTCTGTGAGTTGATCTGACCCATAATAGGAACGTAGATGGGTGTCTTTGACTCATAGAGAAGAGAGTTGTGTGTAGGGTACGGAGTAGTTAGCTTCAGGAGCGGATGAAGGATGTAGTGCTGAGTTGAATTTGCTGAAAGAAGAAATTTAAATCAAACCTTCGCTTAAATCAAATCCGTTCCGTGAGTCAAACTGACTCAATTAGAGGCAAACAACCGACGAAGTTCTTCTTTGTTCCTTCAAACACCCACAACCCTCTCATCTTTTACTAGTCTTCCTTCCAGAAGCACACACCACCAAACTCCAAACCTCACCTGGATGAACACATGATAAATTCATTGACTCCACCTTACCCTACTACTTTCTCACTCCCACCATCACCCACTTCAACACTTTCACTTTCACTCTCAGTTCCATAAAAAAAAATCTCAAATTCATGTTTAAAGCTTTTATTTTGAAGCTCCTCTCCAACCCTTTCGCCTCCTCCCTCTACCCCCCTCTCCTGCCTTACTCCCCGAAAAATGTTTGCTTTTTTAATTACAGTACAACCCCGTTCCTCCCTACCTACCCCCTCCTCTCTCTCTCTTGTGCAGTTAATATTTTAAATCCTTTCCATTCAAAATTTTTAATTTGTTATTTCAAGTGGCTTTTATTATTTTTACATTTTTTCTTTCTTTCTTTCTTTCTTTTATTATTAAAAATTTTCCCAACTTTTCCCCGTTTCTCTCCTTTTGTGCTTTTTCATCACGAACAGCGGCAGCAGCAGCTACAACAGCAACAAGAAAAAAAAACAGCGACAAACTTATGAAAATGAAAATTCTCCCTTTTTTTTATTTCTTTTTAACTTTTTTTTTCTTTCTTGTTTCTTCAAGATGGTCGAGATGAACCACTTGTGAAAATAATTTTTTCTCTTTTTACTTTTTCCTTTTCATTAATTGGTCGCTGTTGTTATTGTATTATTCTGATTCTGTCTCTGTAGAGTTTTGTTCCACGTGTAGCGCTGCCTCTGGGTCGTGTTCACATCATTTGGTTTGGGTTTTAAACCCAATTCATCCGGTCGATCAGTGGTTTTTCAAAAATATTGCACACTTGTAGCAAGAGTTTTCTTTGTAAAAAATTCGCATGAAAATTATAAAACCCATGAAACGGATACTAAAATAATTTTTAAACCTTAATTCGGTACTGGAAATAAAGTAGACTTGTAATGAAGTATGTAATGTGCATACAATGACAAAAACAAACCAAAAAGTCGTTAAGCCAAAAAAAAATTAAATAAACTCAAAAATTTACAAAAGCCTTAAATAAAACTTACAGCCTTGATTCGGTACTGTAAATCTGAAATTAAATTTAAAAACAGAACAGTAGTTTAAAAAGGCCCTTACGACTCAAAGAAAACACCAAAAATATAACCAAAACAATGAAACAACCAAAACAAAAACTTCTTACGAACAATCAATTAATTTTTACCTTAATTCGGCACTGAAAACATCATGAAGATGAAACTTAACAACTCAAAACCAGAAGAACAACTGGAGACCCAAAACTCAGCAATGACACCCATAACGGAATTGTGAAAACCACAAAAACTTACGCAAACAATGCAAACTGGATTAAAAGCCTTAATTCGGCACTGAAAACTTCTTTACAAATGAAATCAGGCTGAATTATAACAAGATACATGAAAAGACGTATAAATGGGTATATATATGTATAAAACAACAAGAACAGACCCAAATAAAATTAAACAAACGCCAAGACCACTACAAAAAATAAGGTTTAAAAGCTTAATCCGCTCCTGAACCACACGGTGGTGAGAAACAGCCATAACGATTCAATGGAAACCCGAAACCAAAACTACAAGTAAAACCACAAAACCTTCCAAAATTTCTTGCAAACAATAAGAAAATTTTTTTACAACCTAAATTCGGCACTGAAAACATTCTGAACGTGAAATTGAATAACACTGTATGAGAGTGATGACCAAAGAGAGAGAGAGATCTTCAATATAAAACCAAAAACAGAATTAAGAAAAGCACACACAACTTACACACACTATACAAAAGCCTTAATTCGGTACTGAAATGTGAAAATTGTAAAAACAGAAAACCACAAAGCTAACGTTAAACAATTTTTTAAAGCCTTGATTCGGTACTGAAAGAAACGTGAATCACTGGAGTTTTAGACATAGAAACGACAGAACATGTTCCATCACTCCTGTTGCTGCTGTCGTTTGCAAATACCCTTTCCAAGGTTTAACGTATAACTACTTCACGGGGATCATGACCCACCCGTTTCATAAATATTGCACACTGAAGTGAAGAACTCGTTACGTAGTTTATGCTCGACTCGTCCTAGGCGCTGCTTCATCTATTTAAGAAATTAATTCTCCATACGAGTGTGCATTACTTTTGAAATAAGCTCTATCACCAACTGTGCAATACTTTTGAAATTTGTTTGAAGTGTGATTCACGACTCAACCGATACAGACAGAGACCACAAAATCAAGCAACTTTACCAGAAGTTCATTTCGTTTCCATCGAGTCCCGTGCGATTTGTTCTCCTCCTCAGCAAAAAGGGTTTCCATTCTGTCGCTGTGGATTTGTCTGATTAGATTCCCAGATGAATTTCTGCCCCGAACGCCTTTTGACTCGTTCGAGCCCACCATTTTAATCATATCCCCGTAACGCTTGGCTTTCCCTTTGTTCCATTTCCGTTTTCCTTCTTTTCAAAAAACGACAGCGAGAGAGAGAAGGAGGGAACGGGGGACGGGTTGTTTTCGTGAGAGTATAATTAAAACAACTTTCTTTCCAGAATCGGCCATCTTGGAAGTCAAACAATAACACCACTTTCTTCAGGGGGTGACCAAAAAACCGGAAATTGAAAATGGGGGGTGAGATCAAGTCCCGAGAGGTTTTGAAAAGTGCATTTCCATGCTCTTACGTCATGCACGGTGCATATTTAAAGGAGACACCCTTCCGATCATATCCGACCACCCCCGGAGGAAAGACAAAAGCAATGACAAAGCCTTTCCACCCTCTCCATCTTCACGTCATCCTCCTTCCACCAGACAAATGGAGGGTAGGAGTCTGTTGTCTTTTTATTTCCTCCCTGTTTTTCCGAAGACTTTTCCGACGAAGGGAAGCAGAAGAAAATAAAATCAGTTTGTGTCGAGAATACTAATTAACAATTTCTTTTGTAATTGACAAGTCTGATAGAAGTCGAGGAGCTTTCCTCGAGGAGGTGATGAATTTCTGGGAATTTCCTTGTGGAAATATTTTTGAAACGTGGTCGACAGCCAAGAGGAGGAAGAACAGCTTTCTGTTGTGAGGAGGAGAGACGAGAGGTTGGTTTGCGTTCGAGAATGAAATTTTAATTGAGGATGGTGCGTTCGAGGTTTTTGTTCCCGTTCGGTTGAAACTAATTACAACATTTTATTTGTCGTCGTAATTATTTTTGTGAGAGAAGTGCTGTAGAGAGAGAGAGGAGTTGCTGTTGCTTGAAACAATAAAAACAGAGAGCGAGATGAACGAATCTCCAATTTATTCCTGACTCGGAAGTTTCTTTTGGATCTAAAGGAATTTGAAACTAGGCCAGTCAGAACTTAGACATCAAGTTGATGGAGGAGACCGTTAGTCAGTTTTGGTTTCCTTCCGGTAGATGACTAACGAGTGTTGTCTACTGTCAGGAGAGTCGTGTTCCTGTCGTCTCCAGCTTAGACAGAATTTATGAAGGTCTTATAGCACCGAAAAGCCGGAAGTTAAACAAAAAAGGCGGTACACTAGAATCCTCAATCAGCTACGACTTTCTGTTGGGATGGGTTTGCTGACTGTACATCTGTGCTTTCACTAACAGTGTCTAGGAAGAGGTCTTTGGTTAGTAGATCTCCTGGTTGTGTTGATGTCTTCTTATCTTTTCTTCTTGTTTTCTGCTTTCTCTCTTCTTCTTCCTCTACTTTCCACTTCCTTTTGTCTTTTCATTTTTCCATCTTCTTTCTCCTGTCCTCTCCTTTTCCTCCAATCTTATCCTGATCTGTCTACACTCCTTTCTCTTCTCCTCTTTTTTCGTCTTTCTCCGTTCTTCTTGCCTTTTTTCTCTTATTCTTATCTGTCTTCTTCTCCTCTAAACTCTTTTTCCTTCGTCTTTTTCTTTTCTTTTTCTCTTTCCTCATTCTTTTCCACTTCCTTTTCTTTTTTTCTTTCTCCGTTCTTCTTGCCTTTTTCTAATTCCTCTCCTTCTCCTCTAAACTTCTTTTTCCTTTCTTTTTCTTTTCTTCTCCTTTTCTTTCTTTCTTCACCTGTTTTCCCTCCACTTCATTCTTTTCTTCCTTCGTCTCTTCTCTTCTTTTTCTTCTCTTTCTTTCTCCTTCCTCTCGTTTTCTTCTTTCGTTCTTCTTTTCTAACCTTCCTTCTTCTTTCTTTTTCCTTCTTTTTTTCCTTTCCCCTCCTCTTCTTTCATTCTCTCTTCTGTTTAATTTACTCCTTTCTCCTTTTTCTTCTCCTGTCATCTTCCCTTCTTCTCTTTTCCACAGTCGTCCTAAAACCAGCTCACCGCAGGAACGAGTAAAATCCAACACCTCTTTACAGAAAGAAAAGAGATTCACTACCAATATAAATCAGCAACAAAAGAAGAAGCAGCAGCAAGAAGAAAGCGACAAGTTCAAATTCGGTGAGTATGAACCACTGACAGAATTCCATATACAGTCGTGATTTATCACTTTTACCGTAACGTATGTGTACAAAACCGACTCAATTTTTGGGTCCACCTGATAAAATGATACAAAACGCCCCGAATTTTTGAAAATTTCCCGCTCATTTCGACATTTCACTTCCTCCCCTCCTTCCCTCCCTCTCACTCCTTCAAATACAAAACAAATCAACTGGATGACGTTAAAACGATCCCCTGGAACGTCATAAAGGCTTAAAACCAAATGACAGTCCGGCGGAGCGATTGACAGTTAAATGGGATCAACCTCCCTTCCTCCGCGTAAAAAAAGTTTTTATAATTTAATACCACCCTTCTCGATCCTCTTGCCAATCAACCCTTTCATCTAAACGCGTCAAATAATTGACAAATTAAATCAAAATAAAGATTAGAGAAAGGGAGTCACAGACCGACAGAGAGAGGACGGATCCAGACAGACAGACACACAACACAAAAATGACTACGACAAACACGAGACGAATCAAGGAAGCAAGCAAACAAACAAACAAACTAAACGAAATTAGCTATGTCAACGGATTTGAATTCACTCGGAACGGGGTTAAGAAGGTTGAGTCACACACACGTGTCATCAGACTCCGGAACTAGAAGACGTCAAGACTTTTGGCGGGAATTTCAAAACGTCAAAAATTTCCATCTTCAGCTTTCCATTAAAAATGTTTCCTCTACTTCGATAGTAGAATGACTGACTTGTCGAAGAGAGCAAAAGGAAGGTGAGTGAGTGTTGAGGGTAAGTCAGAGAGAGAGAGGAGAGGAGGGAGGACGCAGAAGAGGAGGGAAGGAGAATTTCAATAACGTTAAAAGTTTTTCGAAGGCTTTTAAAAAATGGTTCCCGGATTTTGAAAAATTTTCCCGGTGTTGGGTTTAAAAGAAAAGGAGAAAAAGGGATGAGTGGCAGGAAAGAGAGGGAGCGATGAAACTTTGTATAGCTTTTTAAATTTTTAACGGGATTTATGGTTCGGGAAACTTCAAAGAACGGCCGTGTTTCCGGTGGTTTAGTCTCCTTCCGTTAAATTTTTGGGCTTGAAGCCTCCGCCTCCCCCTCTTCATCTACTAATGGTCTTATACTAAATGATATTAGTTGGATCATATCTCCCATCTGTCATAAAACCAAAGAACCCCAAATTTAAGTCCTCAAACACACCCACAGGCTCGCGTTCTTTCTGTTAGCTTCATCTTTAACTGTTGCATTTAAGATTTTTGACTACAACCAAAGATGAAGTGAATTTCCCTTCTTTCTCGAAACTTTCGAAGAAAACTACACTCATCCAAGTATCGAAGTATCAACCCTCAAACCCCCCCCAAAAAGCAGAAGACACGAACTCAATTCCATCTTGAAAACGAGCCCTTGAGGGAGGAAGCGTTTCCCAATATTTCATTTAAAAATCAAAGGAAGATGCGAGAGAGATGATATTAAGACATCACAGAGAACTTCAGAACGAACGGTACGCGTCTTCGAGCATTCCGAACCCCCAAAAACCCACCCCAACCCCTTCACCGCAGCCCGCAAAATCCGAATATGTTTGAATGAGGAAAACGTGATGATCCTACATGACGCACGCACATTCCCCAGAGAGGATGAAATGGGTGTTTTAACCTGTGCAAAACGAATAACTAATTCCTACCCTGAAATCTGCCATTTACAGATTACAAACAAAGCGTAACCTCGTAACTCTTATTTTAATCATTCAGATGGAACGACACTGGATTCTGTTTCTCTCTCCCTCCACCCCCTGCCTCCTCTCACCATCCACCACCACCACCTCCTCACAGAACGTCTCAAGAGGCTTTGTACAAAAAATTTTTGTTTTTTTAATCAACCCGGTGATTCGTACATGTCTGACGTTAATAAAAAATGATTTAATCCTGTTTACTGTATATATGCCAAATCCAATGAATTAATAAAATGACTAGGCGTTTTGTGTAATGCCTAAACCCATCAGGCAAAGTATAAAACACATTTTGGGTTCGTAGGCCTATCCCAATGACTTAAATTTGTGTTAGAGGTGCAAACAAACGTTTTTAGATTTTGATACTGTATATACAGTGCAAAACTAAGACTGCATTCCCGTTTTATACTATAAATTCCAGGTATGACGTCATCCCGAACCATTTTGAGTCGCTAACATTTGTTTTAACAAATAGAGGAAGAAGAGTGAGACATGGAAGCCATTTTAACACGTCTAAAAGGAAGGATGGAGCTTAGTCATGGAAGTCAAACATTTCACATGACCCAGATGCTGACAGTACCAGCTACTTCAACATCTTCTTCATCTAGTTAATACTATACCAGTACACACAGACATGAACACAAGCTATTCAACCCCAAACTGTCTAAAATTCGAATTAATGCTGTCATTAACAGAAACTGCTTACTACAAGTCAGTAAATAATGCACGAAAGGAATCAAAATGACTACTGAGAAGGAAACCTGGGGACTATTATCGATGGACGAATCACTACAGCATCACAAAAGTTACCTAATTCAACTCGTTAGAGAAGTCGTCATCACTATACAGTACGACTTTCATTTTCCTCGAACCTCCAGCACGAACGTCATTTATAAATCACCACCATCGGAAATCTCTTTTTCCCACTTTGTGTAGAAAAACTCTCCCCGTCCCAAAAGTTCCCGGAATGGTTTCTGCTGTCAGTAACCACCAGCTAGATGAAGGACTCTTAGCTTCGAAAAGTTTTGAGAAAAGAAAATGTTAGCTTTTGGAACAGAGTTGGTAGCACTTATCATCATCATCTAATAAGACGTATAATACATAGTCATTATACAAAATGACTGGGAATTATTGTATAAACTTTGACGGTGCGAAAGAGCCGGTTGATCATTTCACCGGAAATGATTTTCGTTTGCTGACGCTCGTTAGAGCTCTTCACGATTTGCTTCTTTTTTTTTCTACTCGACGATTTCTCAGGCAGAAAAAAAAGAGTTTACGGGGGCCGGGGGGAGAAGGAAAGTAAAACGGCACCATTACGCCATGTTTATAATGAAGGCAGAAGCATTAATGAGGTTCTTTGCAAGGTTAGATAACGTCAACCTTTTTCCAATTTATGTTGATAACCTACCCCCCCATATCTGGTGAGCGGAATCAAAGCCGAATAAAAAATTTTAAAAAAAATTTCGCTTACCCACCCCATCTACCCCCTGCTCCCCATACCCTCTCTCTCAAAAAAATTTTTTTCTTCTCTCATACCAACCACCAGAAAAATTTTTCCAAGGCTTCGATTTATTCCGCGATCCAAATTACCTCCCAACTATTCATTTGTTTATTATTAATGGAAAAGAATACATAAATTTATTAATTTTCAACCCATTTAATTAACTATATGAAAGAACATAAATTCACGATGGGGGACGGAGGATGAGAGAAGCTGAAAATCTCTCTCTCATCTCCCCGATTTTGTGTCGCAAAATTTTAAACGCGGCTTGGGATTTCTCTGTCCCTTTACTTTACCTCCTCCTCCTCTCCTTCCACTCTTGTACTTTTATCAGTGTTACTCCTGGCCTCCTTTTTTGGCCCTCGACTTTATATAATTTGACGTGATAACGTTTTCGACTCAAATTCTCCCCCTCCCCCAAACCGGGAAAAGGTTTTTGATGAGTTCACTCTCTGGGAATTGGACATCGTTCAATGTCAGAATGGCTTTTTCCGATAAAAGAATTTGTCTTTCGATGAAAATTGTAGAAACAGATATAAAGCTAACGTTAAAAACAACTTTTCAAAGCCTTGGTTCGGTACTGCAAAGAACCTGACTAAGTAAGGTATTAGACACGTGAAGGAAAGTGTTCTACCATTCCTGCTCCTCTTTTTATGCTTTAATTTAACCCAAATTTCACTGCCAACCTAAACCGGGAATCATTTTGATGAAATGACGAAGAAGAACGATAACTGAGAAGGCGGTGGAATCCTAAAAGAGAAGACCTCAACCACCCAAACTACCAAACATGCATAAAAAACCCACAACAGCGCCTAAAGAGGAACAAAAAACATTTATTCAACTGACAAAAGATGAACAGTCACCCCAACATTAGAACCAAAATCAAAGACCCAACCCCAAGCACAGAAACAGGTTCAGGTTCCCAAAGCCCATCCTAAACTAAAACGTTACTCCTAAAATCAGTCAGCAGTGCTGATTAAATAAAAACAAAACCACCCTATTCCGACAGAAACCAAATTTTCCACAAACAAAACAGCCATTCATAATACAAAAACGAAAGTTGCATCATTTTCGTTCTTTGATCTTTTTCATTTTCCATCCAACACTGCACTGAGAAAATTTAAAACGAAAAAAACAAGAGCTAACGTTAGAACGATTTTTAAGCCTTAATTCGGTACTGAAAACAACCTGATTTACTGTAGTATTAGATAAGTCAACGAGGGAAGTTGTTCCATCATTTCTGTTGCTGCTGTCGTTTACAACCACCCGTTTCATAAATAATCCACACTAAAGCGAGGAGCTCATTTCGTAGTTCATGCTCGACTAGTCTTAAAATGAGTCAGCAGTGGTGATTGAACCCAAAACAAATCGAAACCACTCCACTCCGACAGAAATTTTCACAAACAAATCACCCATTCGGTATCAAAAAACGACAAATTAATTCTTTAATCTTTTCAACCCCCTTAACACGGCACTGAGAAAATTTTAAAACCAGAAAAACAAAGCTAACGTTAAAGACAATTTTTAAACCCTTGATTCGGTACTGAAAAAAGGTGATTTACTATAGCATTAGACAAGTGAACGAGGGAAGGTGTTTCATCATTCCTACTCCTGTTGCACTCGTTTCATAAATAATGCACACTGGAGTGAAGAATTCATTTCTTGGTTCATGTCTGACTAGTTCTAAAATCAGAGAGCAAAACAAATCGCCGAAATCATAATGAAAAACCGGCAAATTCATTCTTTGATCTTTTCAAATCCCCTTAACACGGCACTGTTTATTAATTGAACTTGTAATTAGTACGCTCTCTGCTGCAGGTCGTCACAAACTTTACGAGTTACCACCTAATAAAAATTTCAAAGAAGAAGGAAGGAGGCGGAGGAAATTATTTTTAATAAAAAACTGTTTAACGTTTATGTCTTGTGTAAAACCTAACCTAACTTGGTTAAACGACAGCATTAAATATTCAAATAACAAAAAAAAAGCTTTGGAAAAGTTCGAAAGCGTTTCCAGAACTTTCTTTATACTTTTATAAAAAGAAAATATTCTTCTTCTTCTCCTCCTCAGCTTCTTTTCCTAATTCTCTTTTGAAAAGTAGGAAACAAGTTGTAGCACAAAAAAAAATTTTTCGTTTCTTCTTAAAATCATTGTTTATCGAATCGGTTAAAAGTAGACAAGGCGAGGAGGGAGGAGGAGAGGGCAGGGACATAAAAAGTCGTTTTCATTCTTTTTCCTGTCGAAAAGTTTTCCCAGTTAGAAGATTACATTTTTTCTTTTCCTCTCAAATTGTGTGTCGCGGAACTGTATTGTGAAATTGGAAGGAAGAAGTTGGGGTTGAAGAATGAAGGGTTGAATGAAATTGAAACAAAGAAGAGTGAGGATGAGAGAAATAAAGGAAGAGGAAAACACTCACAAAAGAGGAAAGAGCAAAAGAAAAATTAAAGACAAAAGTAATACTGAGAAAATCAAGTGAGACAAGAAAGACAGGAATAACGAGAAGAGGAGACAAGATGAAAGAAGAAGAGAGAGAAACAGAGAAAACAGACAATTAAACGGAAAGAAAAATAAAAACAAAGAGCAGAAGACAAACAAAAGACACGAAAGAGAAGAAAAAGGAAAAACTGAAGAAAAAGAAACCAAAAAAGAGACAGAGGAAGAAGACCAGAGAGACAGAAACAAAAGAGGAAGAAGATCATAACAGAAAGAGAGAGAATGAAATAAAGTCGAAAAGTTCAGAAAAAAACAAAAATGAAAAAGAAAAAGACGAGAAAATCAAAAGAAAGGAGGAAGAAGAGACAAAAATGAAAACAAAGAAGAGACAGAATAAAGGAAAAGAGAGGAGACAAAGAAGGAAGAAAACAGAAAAATATCAGACAACAAGAGACTTAAAAAAAAGACATAAGAACACAGAGAAACGAAAGGAAATGCAAACTAAAAACAAAGACCTGAATCAGAAGACAGACAAACAAGAGGCAGACAGAACAAGAGAAAGGAAGACAAGCAGAAAGACAGAAAGAAACCAAGAAAACAACAAACAATTGGATGAAAGGAAAAACGGACAGAAGCAGATGGAAACCAAGAAAAAGATCAAGACAAACAGACCGACAGAAAGAACTGAGGTCAGAACGAATCGCACGACAGAAAGTAGGCCAGAGGAAATTACAGAAACAGATAAAAGACAAAATAAAAAAAGACAGACCGGAAGTAGCTGTTATTACGTCTACTCACCAAACGAATCCTTCATGAAAGCGTGCAAGAATTATGAAATGAATTCTTAATAGGAGTGTGCATTACTTTTGAAATGAATCCTGCCTAAAAGTGTGCTTTTTGGAGCAAGACTTTTGTTCTATATATGTGCAGTATTTATGAAACGACTCACTCATGAAAACTGACTCCGGTTCTTTGGAAATTGAATTCTTGGCTTCACCTACCACTTAGAATTCTACAAAATTCTAAATCCCAGATAGCCTGCAAATTCTAAGACCGCCAGGGACCCCTGCACAATAATTGACGTCACCGGAACTCAGCCGATATGGCACACACCGGCACTCTTTTCATGACCCCACACTGGGGCCACCGGACATGTTAAGTGTCATTTTAAACCCACAACAACAGCTCAACTTAATCCAAACACAAGAGTGTGCAAAACTTTTGAAACGACATCGTCCACATAACCATTCCTTATAATTAAAATGAACCCATCACAAAACCGTGCAGAACTTATGAAATGGATTTCCCTTAAAAATTACGGTAATAAAAATTCCTCGGCTAAGTGTGCAATATTTATGAAACGAAATCCACACAAAACCGGAAGTTAGTTCCGGTTGGTTCCGGTTTGAGGACAAATCACGCAAAACCGAGAATTGAAGGGAGGATTCGTAGCAACACGATGACGTTCACGTTCGTTTTCTTATCTCTCCTCGTTTTCTCTGCCTCCTCTTCCCTCCTTCTTTCCTTTACCTCCTCTCTCCTCCTTCTCCTCTTCCTCTTCTTCTTCCTCCTCCTCTTTCCGATTTTATTTTAAGGTTGAAAAATTTCTTTAATAATAAATAAATTAAATTTCCATTTTTTTAAATTAAAAAGTTTAATTTGTCCATTGTTCTCCGGTTCGTTTTTTTCCCGCCATTTTTCTCCAGGGTTTGAGCAATTTCCTTCCTTTACTCTCTCCTCATTCTAAAAGAGTCTGAAAATTTTCCTTTTTCCCAAAAATCTTTTCCTCCCTCCCCCCCACCACTCCAAAAGGAAAAAAAGAAGACCTGGAAGGAAGGTGGAATCGGTGAATTATCAAAGTTCCTGAAATAGTTTCTCGAAAGGAGGCTGGAAGAGGCTGGAGACTGGGGATGAGAGGAGGACGTTCATCTCTTCCTCCACCTCCTCCCTCTCTCACTCACCTCCTCCAAACAAAGATGGAAAACGTGGGAGGAGGAAAGAGGACGACTTTCCCAAAGTGTCTTTACGTGACGAGAGTAAATATTTCCGGTTTCTGGAATTTCCCTTTCGACCATATTGATTTACGACCACTTCCGGGTTGTGTCTTCTTTTTTCCATTTTCTTCCTTCCCCCACCCCCACTCCCCACCTCCCTCTTCGAATCCCCGGAAAATAATTCCCGGGAAAAATGGGAAACGAATAAACTCTTATTAGATTTTGTCAGGTGAGCGAGCGGCTGTTCCTTTGATGACGGGAGAAAAACGGAAGAGAGAGAGAGAGAACCGGAAGTTCTGGAGAAATTTTATTTTTTCTCCAGGGGGGGGAGGGAGGTGGGGAGATTTTCAACGCCGCGTGTCGCCTCCTGTTCCCCGTGGTCAAAACGCATTAATCAATTTGTCGTCCTCGTCCTCGGGCTCTATTATTTCTTCGGCTTTTCGGCCTCTGTGATTTTTATTGTAATTTATTTCCGGTTTGTGAGCTTTTTAATCTCTCGTTTTATACCTCTTCCTTTTCGGGGGGGGTGGGAATTTTTCTAGGGGAGGTGGGTGGGAAAAAGGTTTTCCGTCTTCTTTAATTTTCCTTTCCTGACCCAAAATAATTTTTTTTTGGCAAGTTTGTTTCCTGTCTTGGAAAGTTCCGGTTATGTCGATGATTTGTACTAATCAACAGCTTAATTTGTGATGACGTCATCAATCACGTGGTTCATGTTGTCCAAAATTTTCTTTTTTACTTTTTCAGTTTCTCATTCATTCTGATAAATAAAACCTGGAGGTTGTCTTTCATGATGCTCAACACCACACTAATCGATTTAACCACCAACGAGTCAAATTGACTCACAGATCATTCATTACTCTATAAGAACCGATTCTGACCAAAGGTGAGATTAAAACGAACCCTAATTGACTCAAAATTTGAATGTTTCAACTCATTTCCACTAGGTGGAATTTGCTTAATCGAATTTAATCAATAAACAAGTTGATGAGAGTCAATTTGACTCGACGAATTGATTTGAGTCTTTTTTAGTGACTAAGAACTTATCCCAATAATAAAGATCAGAGGAATCATCTGGGAACGTGTCATTAGTGACTCAACACTAGACTGATAGATATTGATTATGTGAGATAATTTTAAACTCAATGATTTAAACTCCAATGAGTCAGATTGACTCACAACTGATTTTTTGTTGTATGGGGACACATTTTGACGAGGTGTAATTGAATCAAATCTAATTTAACTCGACACCTAATACGGGAGGAGCTCAATTCCATTAGGTGGACTTTTTGTGTGACCGAATTTGATCAATAAACAAGTTGATGAGAGTCAATTTGACTCCACACTCATTAATACGGACCGATTTGAGTCTTTTTTACTTTTTTGGGGTTTTCAATGATTAAGAAGTGATTCGAATACAAAAAGGTCTGGGTAACCGTCCGGGAACTTGTCTTTGGTGATGCTCAACCCAAGACTGATTGTGTGAGATAATTTTTTAATCCGCGATTCAAACCCGAATGAGTCAAATTGACTCACATCTGATTTATTAGTGTATGTGAAACCATTTTGATGAA
Source organism: Columbicola columbae (assembly GCA_016920875.1). Taxonomy (NCBI): domain Eukaryota; kingdom Metazoa; phylum Arthropoda; class Insecta; order Psocodea; family Philopteridae; genus Columbicola; species Columbicola columbae. The sequence goes on from JADMLL010000012.1 coordinate 3,752,960, forward strand.
ACGAACCTAAATTGACTCGACACCTAATATGTGAGCTCAATTCCACTAGTTAATACATTTGTGTGGCCCAATATGATCAACAGAATGAGTCGATTTGACTCCAAACGTATTAATACGAACCCATTTGAGTCTTTTTTTACTTCTCCAGGGGCTAATAATTTATTTGAATGCAAAGTATTCAGATAATTGTCTGGGAAGTTATCTTTGGTGATGTTCAACACTAGACTAATGAATATTGATGATGTTATTTTCGGTGATCTAACCCCCGAACGAGTCAAATTGACTCACAACTGATTTATTATAGTGTGTGAATCGATTCCGATGAAAATTGACATTGAAACGAACCTAAAATGACTCAAAATTTAATGTTTGAACTCAATTCCACTTGTTAATACCTTTTGTGTGACCCAATTTGCTCAACAGACCAATTAATGAGTCGATTTGACTCCACATACTCTTAAAACGAACCGATTTGAGTGTTTAGTTGGGTGCACAACTCAACATTTTACCGATATCAACTGATTTCAATCGGCCTATCAATTAGAATTGACATGGACGCGTCTGAGGTAATTTACTTATTTTTTGTGAGTCAAAATGACTCAAATTTTAATTTTGTTAGAACGACTTGACAAAGAACCCCAGTTTTGCACGTATATACTATTCACTGTGATGTTAGTGGGGTTTCCTAATTTCGTTCCTCCTTTCTTTAAGACCAGAAAATTTAAGCAAACTTACCGGAAGTGACGTTTCTCTCTCTCCCATCTTTCCTTTGTCTCTTCTGTTTATAAGAAGTTCAGCTATTCAGCCAAATCCATCGCCATAAAACCAGGGCTTCGCAACCAACTACAAACTCCTTTTTGGTCTGACAACTCCCAACATCCACACGAGCACCAGACATGAGATACAGCCTCAAAGACACGGTAAAATGAGATTGATCGCAGTTTCCGGTTCCGGTTACTCTGAAACACAAGAATAAAAAAGGTAAAAGTCTCAGGTGAGTTAAGTTCGGAACCAAAATATCGATTTCACGCTTTTGGGTCAACGATCTCACTTTCTAAACAGTTTTGATATTTTAAGCCGTGTTATCTCCTTCTACTCTTTTCTACCTCCTCCTCCTCCTCCTCCTCCTCCCTTCCCTTCCAGTTCACATCCTTTGGTTGTGCTGTAGTAAAGCGTACTAGTTGAACTTTTCCAGACAGTCTACACAAAGACAATCCAACTCAAAAACCAAAGGAGAGGGAAGAAGACAGGGAGGAGGAGGAATAGATGAAGGAAGACACAAACGAAAGGAGGTGGGAGTTAATAAAAAACTCACAACTCCCTCCGACAGGAATCACCATACTGAACACTTCCGATTACAGAGCGACAGGGAGGAGGGTAAAAATCACAAAAGAAAGTCACAAACCATGGATAGAAGAGAAGAAGGAAGAGGAGGAGGAGGAGGAGATGCAACAAAAAAAACTCCACCTCATCGATCACCATCAATAAAGTACATAAATGCAAGTGGAGGAGGAGGAGGGAAGAAAGGAAGAAGAAGAAGGAAAAAAAGTTTTAGTATGAAACATGAAAGCGTGCGGTTGGTGATAAGGGAAATTATGCATAAACACAGCTAAGGCCAAGGGGATGATAAACCGGAGGAGGAGAGGAGGAGGAAGAGGAGAGAGGACGAGACGAGAAAAAAATTTTTTTTGCTGATGCACACTTTCAAGTGTACACGATTTTGGTGATTTTCGTTTTATCTCTTCTTCATTTAGATTTCTTTCTTTGGTGGGGATTTAGAATTTTGTAGAATTCTAAGTGGTAGATGAAGCCAAGAGTTCAATTTCCGAAGAACCGAATCAATTTTCACGAATGAGTCGTTTCATAAATACTGCACATATAAAAAAACAAAAACAAAAAGTCTTGCTCCAGAAATTAAGCACAGTCTCAGGCAGGATTCATTTCAAAAGTAATGCACACTCTTAGTAGAAACTCATTTCATAATTAATGCGTACACGTAATCACATCTTATTCCAAAAATATTGCACACTGTTGTGAGAACTCATTTCTAAAACAATGATGAACACTTTTATACAGGAATTATTTTGAAACTAATGCTTACTTTTAAATAGACCTCATTTCAAAAATAATGCACACTATTCTTGAGATTTATTTCAAAAGTAATGCACACTCCTCTCAATGAATTTATTCCATAAGTACTGCACATTTTAAAGAGAACCCTGCTTCATAATTCTTTCACGCTTTCACGATCCATAAATACGGTATATGCGAGATGAGATCCCCATTTCAAAAATATTACTGTTGTGCTATTGTATGAAGAATTCATTTCATATTGAATATTGCATATTTTAAAGGGAACCTCGTTTCATAATTCTTGCACACTCTCATGAAGGATTCATTTCCTAAGTAAACCATACACATAATAAGGTCTCATTCCAAAAATAATGCACACTACTGAGCGAAATCCATTTGAAGAGTAGTGCATACTGTTATCATGAAATCACTTCACAGAACCGTCACGATCATCATCTAAAGAGAACCTCGTCCCATTATGATTGGACGCTCTCGTGAACGACTCATTTCAAAATTATTGCACACTTTTATAGAGACCCATTTCGAAAATAATATTCGCGTTGTTCGAGGAAGAAGATTTAATCTACTCGCAGAAAACAAGATTTCAAAACATCATAACCATCTTCCAGCTTTGAAGTGCTTCGTTTTCCCCTTTTCATCTATCTTTCGCCCTCTCATCTTCTCCCATCTTTCATTCACCTAGAAAATTAGTCTTTGTCTCAGCAGAACTCAGCCATCCATTAAAACCTGTTTTTCTTCTGTCGGAGATGATTTTTTTCTTTCTTTTTTTTAATAACAAATTTCTTCCGACAAAAGAGGAGTGAAAATGGTAGATGGAGTGAGTAGATAAATAAAGAAAGAAACGCACAGAAGAAGAGAGAGAGAAGATGGAGAGATCGCGTGTTTTGATTACTCATTCCCACCAAATTAAAATTAATTTACGTCAAAGGAAAATTCAGCAACAGGCGAAAGGAATTTTTGGTTTTTTGCTTTCCTTCTTCTCCTCCTCCTCTCCGCCTCTTTCTTTTCATCTTCCTTCTACGCCCTGGTTGGGGATGGAGGTAGGGGTTAAGTTAGAAATGATTACAAAATGAGTTGCTGACGGAGGTGTGCAAGATTTTGCTGAATAAATTCATCCTTCAGGTGTGTTATGTGTAAGAAATGAACTGCTGATCACGGTGAACTATACACGCGACATTTATATACGAGTGTGCAGTACTTTTGAAACGGGTTCTCCATAAAAAGTGTCGTTACGTTTGAAATAAACCTCTCACAACAGTGTGCGATATTTTTGGAATGAGATCTTATCACATATATGGTGTGCTTATGAAATGAATCCTTCGTGAAAGCGTGCAAGAATTATGAAACGAGATTCTCTTCAAATATTTACCCAATACTTATGAAGTGAATTCTTAACAGGAGTGTGCATTAGTTTTGAAACAAACAAATTCCGCATCAAAGTGTGCATTATTATTGGAATGGGATCTCGTTTCGTGAATGTCAGTGTTTGTGGAACGAATCTTTCATCAAATTGTGCGGTATTTATGAAATGCATTCTTCATGGCGTGCATTATTGGAATAAATCTCTAATCATAGTGTGCATTATTTTTGAAATGTATTCGCTAAAAAGTGTGCATTACTTTTAGCAGCGATTCGGCATCACGGCGTGCATTATTTTTGAAACGATATCTCATCGCACAATGAGAGTTTTTCATGAAGTGAATTCTTAATAAGAGTGTGCATTACTTTTGAAATAAGCCCTTTTAAGAAAACGTGGAATAATTATAGAACTCGGTATAGTTCTCATGATAATAGTGTGCATTATTTTTGAAATGAGTTCTACATCAACCTGCACATTACTTCTAAAACATATGTTGCTCAATATTATGATCACATTTAGTTCGAATCTTGTATAAGAGTGTGCATTATTTTTGGAATTAGTTTCATAAAACTGCGCACTACTCTTGAAATAAATCCCTCACAACAGTGTGCAATATTTTTGGAATAAGATGTGATTACGTGTACGCATTAATTATGAAATGAATTTCTACTAAGAATGTGCATTACTTTTGAATCGAATCCTGCCTGAGACTGTGCTTAATATTTGAAGTGCGATTTTTCCCACATGTGTGCAGCACTTATGAAATGAATGATTCATACAAAATGAAAATAATTGACCCGGAAGTTGCTCATGGCTTCATCTAACAGTAAGAATTCTAAAAGGAAAAAGAAAAATTACGCTGTAAGCTACAGACAATAGATAATAGATAGACAAGAGATGAGAAAACCATTAAACACTCACCTAGAACGAAGGAGAGAGAGGTGGGAGAAGGGGGAAAGGAAAACAAAACATAAACGAAGAAAATGGAAAACTTGAGAAAACACGAGAAAAATTAGGTGTTTAGTCAAACGGAGGGGCAGGGGGGGAAATCATTTCCAAAAACCACTCAAGTGGGACTCTCTAACAATTCCACTCTGGGCCCGAAACCATCAACGAAAATGTGTCGACACAACTATCTAATGGACCATCAACCATCCTCATCTCCTTTCCAGCCTCCCTCCACTTGGAAACTCGATCTGAGATCTTCCTCTCTCTCTCTTAATCTTTCGTTGTTACCTTTCGTCGTAAGTTACCCTCCTCCATTTCCTCTCTCCCTTCATCCCTCTACCTCCTCTCTTCTCTTTCGTCTTTCTTTTACTCATTTTACTCGAAAGCAAATAAAATTAGGGGGACATGTTTACACAGGGAATGGTAATAATCTGGGAACCATAACCGTAACCAGAGAATAAGCAACATTCTATTTAATCTTTTCTCTTTTGTTCTTCTCCTCCATTTGCATTTATACGGCCGTAAACCTTTTCTCCTCCTCCTCCTCCTCCTCCTTCCCACTCTCTCCTTCTCTCTCTCTCTCTCACTATTCTCCTTTTTCAATTTTCGTTAGCGAACATTTTCATCTGATATATTTAACGTTTACAATTGTAATTAAAACCCGGATTTTCAGGCATACAATTTACAAAATGCGAACGGGTGGCACCGCCTGTGGCTACAGGAGAAAGAGGAGGCGGTGGAGAGATAAAAGGATCGAGCGTGAGTTCCTGCTCCCTTTTTTTTGGTTTCCTCTTTTCTCAAGTGGCCCAATTTTTCCCCGATGGAAACCACCCTCCTCTCCCTCCCTTCGGATAGATTTATAGGGTCGAAACGTTCGGGAGGTGGTTTCGAGGTTCCTGTTGTTTTCCTCTTTGAAAAAAGGGATTTTAGCCTGTTGCGAGGGTTTGTTTGGAGTGATCACTTTCCTCTGTTTCGACTCATCTTTCCTCATCGTCATCCCCTACAGCGTTCAAGGGTCTTTTGATTTCCGTTTCTTTTGTTTGCTTCCGCGATATTTCCTTCAGTCTATCACTGATGACTCAATCCGAGTTACAAGTCAGTATCAGGTAGAGTGATCGAAATCAAAGATGGAGGAATGAAGAAGAAGTAAAAATGGGAAGAAGGAACGTTTAAGAAGACTCCCTGGAGGAAATGGATCAGACCGGAAGCATTACTTCTCCCGGAATAAGTGCCGATCATTAATTTCACTTCACGCTGTTATTGATGGGAGTGTATTACCACATCCAGCACCTTCATTTGTTTGTAAGATCCTTCACGAAAAAAGGGATGAAGGCGGGAAGGAGGAAGGGTAGCAAAGCAGGGAGGCAAACTTCTATCGATGATCCGACCAGGCGATAGCCATATACAATCCCAATCACCCGCGACCTAGAAACCAGATCACATCACCGAAGGCGACAGCATACCAAAGCTGAGAGAGAGGGGTAGTTTGAAGGAAGCGGAGGCGGGGAGGGGGTAAGGTCACGACAGGAGCGTGAAGACATGCCGAAAAGCAGAGGGAAAAAACGGTGATGAAAGAATTCTCCAAAGAAAATGGGAAAATTCTTGGAAATCGTCGAACCAGACAAAACACGAGAAGGAACACACATCCGGGAGGCTTAAGGGAGTGTCAGGGTGTCGGGGGGTGACACACGCATGTCTTCCTCTGAATGGAATGCGGACGTAAAACCCTTTTTTTGTGTCAAAACCGGAATGTCCGGTTTCTTTTGTTGCCTCCGCATAACTTGACCGGAACAAAAAATTTTTCTCTCCTCCCCCGCTTTCTTCTTTTTTGAATTTGGAAAACGCGAGTCAAAGCGTTCGGACGGACATTTAGAACATGGCTCCGAACAAAAGGTTCCTTTAATTGTCTTCTCTAATTTTTTAGGCGCGGTTGTTGTGCGTGGGTGTTCATCTTTAACGTTTGCGGTTGGAAAGTAATCTTAAGAGAACTCACCATTCGGTCGTTTATCCCCTTGCTCTTCTGTTGCTGACACCGCTATAGCTGACATACTTTGCTAACTGCTCCCAACCGGAAGTTGTGTTTTTAATCAGAACCTAAAAATTTAAAGACTAATTACGTCAGAGTTTCGAAAACACACCCAAAACACCATCAGAGGCTTCTCAAGCATCTCTCTTACCTCAGCCTAACTATCTGATCCAAGAAGGATAGGAAATGGATGAGTCTGAGAGTAGATTAGCTGTCGTTTTTGCTGTCTGCATCTACCAAAGATGAAAGAGACTGTAGAGGGTCCTCGGATGTGTTTCCAATCAACAGTTATAGTCATCGTTTGGTCGTCTTCTACCTTCCGAAGGTGTTTCAGTTGGGTTAGGTTGGGTCTGTGTGTCTCTTTGTCTTTCTGTGTGCGTCCTCCTTTAGAGTGGCTTCCAGATTTTCAACAGTGACCCGAACGTCTCGTCAACATCCTTCCAATTACCCTGCAAAGATAAAAACATTAATTCAAAACCGGAAGTAGTTCATCATTCACCCTCCGAAAAATCGCCTGGAAGATGAGAAAACAACAAAACCGGAAGAAGTATACTGTACCACTTCCGGTGCTGTTGTTGCTGTAGATTGTTTCCTCTCCCCTCTTCAACCGAATCTTCTTCTTTTAGGCGATTTTTCGCTTCCCTCACGATTTACACACCAACACATGACAACCAGCCACTTCCTCTTATCTCGTCTAACACATCCTTTTGTGTTTGTCTGAAAGGCCCTGTGACGTTACCCTTCACCATCTCCTTCGGTTTTTCCACTTTCCTGCATTCTTTCAAACACGTGTCTGTTAACAATGTCTTCAAGTTATTCTCGCTGTAGCGTCCCTTCATCCCTCCTTCACCCCAACCACCACCACTCGGTTCTGTCAAGTCTTCAAAACGGTTAACCTCCATTCACGTCCGAATCGTGACGTCACGCTCCGTTTTCTCACAAGGAAGGAAATAAGGGCAGCGAGAGGGGTTGGAGGGGGATGAATGGTTGGTAGCCTAATTATTTATCCATAAATCTCGACATCACTTCCAGATTTGTAGAATTTTTCTAGAAGAAAGAAAAAAAAGAAGAAAAATTTTATAATGTTGTCATAATTTTTTATTCTTTGTTTGACACTTAAATCATTTTTCATTTGAATTCCTCCCCTTCCGTTTCCTCTTCGTCTAACCCTCCCTCCCCGTGGTCCACATTCCCAGCATCCACCCTCTCCTCCCTCCGTTCTCCTTCATCTTCTTTCTCTCCTTTCTAGTCTATCAGCTGCTTTTCTCTCTCTCTCTCCTTTTCCCCTTCGGCCGATTTGTTCTCTTTTGTCTTGTTGATTGTTTTTATCATTCTACGAATTGTTTTTCCCCTTTTTCGAAAATTATCTCTATCTATCTTCTTCTCCTCGAATTATCTACTCTCCTTTATCTTTGAATGGTTCGTTTGTATAGAGGCTCTAAGTTTGGTTCGAATTTGAGGTTCCTCTGTTCCCTGGAAGTGTTATGCCTTCAGGATGGCTTTGTGTGTAGTTTTCCTTCGACGTCTTCGGATGTCCACTGAGCGTGTACTCAACAGTCCCCAGCTTCCAGACTACCGTTCGAACCCAAATCTCTCCCCCCACTCTTCACTTTAGGAGATTAGTGTTTACAGAAGCTAACTAAAGTCTCTTTTGTATTCCTTTGCCGACCGGAAATCTCTTCCTTCGAGCTACTGATCTTTTCAATCTCTGTCTTCCCTTTGGTTTTGCTCCGAACGCCTCAGGCTCCCTATCTTCTGTTAAAAGGCCTTTTGTTCCCTCTTCATTTCTCCATCCTCCTCTCTTCCTCTCTCTCCCAACTTTCACTCTTAGTTTCTGTGTTGTTTTTTCCCCTAGTAGCAACTATTGTTTAGCCTCTTTCTTTTGATTCACTTCTCTTGATTGTCTTTCCCCTTTTCTCTCAAACCCCTTTTCCAGACTGTCCTTTCTGTTTGTCCATTTTCTAATAGAATATTTATCGCTTCGATGGTTCTTCATCTGACTGCTTTCTTGTTCTAGAGATTTCACATGATAGCTGGTTGTGTTTACGATTTCTGATTGTTGATCTGTGCTAGGGGGAAGCTTCTATCTATTCGACTCCGATTTCAACGACATTAAGGCTTCTAAAAGTGTGCACGATTTATGAAATGGATTTTATATCTTTTCGGTGTGCATTAATTATGAAATTGGTTCTTTGTCCAAGTGTGCATTACTTAAGAAATGAATTATCACTTAAATTAGGCATTATTTATGCAATGAAATTCCCTTTTCTGTGTGCAATATTTATGGAATGGATTTCCCTCTTTGGTGTGCATTATTTATGAAACTAATTTTACTTTGAAGTGTGGGGTATTTATGAAACAGGTTCTTTGTAAAAGTGTGCATTACTTATGAAAATTAATTTTCACTTAAAGTGTGCAGTATTTATGAAATGAAATTTTCTAACATGTGAGCACTATTTAGGAAATAAATTGCCTTTTTAAGTGTGCAGGATTTATGAAATGGAATTCTTTTTGTGTGTGCACTAATTGTGAAATGGATTTTCCCCTTTAAAGTGCGCAGATTTTATGAAATAAATTTCCCTCTATGGTGTGCATTATTTATGAAAGAATTTTGTGATAAAAATGTACGTTATTTGTGCAATAAATTCTCTGTCAATGTGTGCATTATTTATGAAATGAATTTCTCTTTAAAATGTGCACTATTTATAAAATCGGTTCTTTATAGAAGCGTGCATTAAGAAATGGAAAGGACTTTATGGTGAAAGTGCATTATTTTGAAATGAATTCTTTGAAACTTCTCTTGTGTTGAAAGTGTGCATTAATTTTGAAGAAAAATTTTACAAGGCCGTGGATTTTGTAAGGAGCAAAATTTTCCAAAAATCAGAAAGAAAAGAAAGACGCTCAACCACCACCAGCAGCATTTGTTTAGCGAAACAGTCAGTAACCAGCTTTTGAGGCAGAAAAGACAAAACATGGGGATAGGAAAAGTGTCAGAACAACAAAACCAAAGATGATGGTGTGCTGTACGTAGGAGGAATCACGTCCGAAGGTGGGAACGAGACGCGAAAGTACCAACAACAACAACAACCGGTAGATAGAAAGCTTTCGAAAACGGATCCATGTTTACGAGCTCACCTTAAGACCCGTAAGAAAAATGAAAAGAAAACACGGAAAAGGGATAAGAAGAGGAACAATATGGAAGAAAAACAAGAAAACCTCACCGCGAGAGGGTTAATTTATGCAAAGAGGATTTAATGAAGCCTAAGCTCCATCCGAGGTATTAACGAGATGCTGAGAAGATGGCGGGAGGCGAGGAAGAGGAGACGACAGAGTTCCATGGTTCCAACCATAAGACCGTCGAAGAAATGGCCCAAAAATTCCTTCGCCCATCCCCTCCGCCCGATTTCCTTCCAACCGGAACGATAAAATATATCGAATTAAACTGTACGATCCGGAAAATCAGATTCGTACCCCCTCCCCAGGAAACCACCCCTTTTCCACCCCCCGTGAAACCATACAGAGAACCGCAGCCGGGTTTTTGCCTTCTACAAACAAACTCGCATAAAATTTTCCACGGTATTGACTTTACCCTTTTCCACCCCCAACCCCCGTATCGGAAAAGTATTTCGTTCATATTTTTTGATCTCTAACCCCCCGCCCCCGCCCTTGCCTTCCTTTTCTGAAAGCTCACAAAAAAGGAAAAATTTTTCTTTCTCTCAGCGATTGATGAAAGCTTCCCTTGAAATTGGCCCCTCGATTTTATATGAATTTTGGTTTTGATTATTTCCGAACCGGAAGTGGTGGGTTAAAAAGCTTCGAAGTAGCAGTTTGTAACCACGAAAGCTTTCCAAGCTTCACAGAAGTTTTTGAGTAACTTGTGGGGAAGTGAAAATTAGACTTGAAAGGTTCGAGTTCGCAGAAGGCAACATTTTTAACAGTGCATTGGTACTTAGTGTGCATTACTTATGAAATGGATTAGCTGTTGAAGAGTGCAATACTTATGAAATCACTTCCTCCTTAAAGTGGGCATTACTTATGAAATGGATTTCCCCTTAAAGTGTGCAGGATTTATGAAAGAATTTTGTCATACAAGTGTGCGTTATTTGTGTAATAAATTTTCTGTCAATGTGTGCATTAGTTATGAAATAAATTTCTCTTTGAAGTGTGCATTATTAATGAAATGATTGTTGGGTTCACGTGTGTATTATTTATAAAAAAATTGTCTCCTTAAAGTGTGCATTATTTATGAAATGAGCCCTTTGCAAAAGGTATTGTATTAGGTATGATATTAACTTTCCTTTTTACTGTGCAGTATTTATGAAATGTATTTTACTTCCTGGTATGCATTATTTAATAAATTACTTCTATGTCCACGTGTGCATTATTTATGAAATGAAGCGTTTGCAAAAGTGTTTATTTATTTATTAAATGAATTTTCCTCTAAAGTGTGCAGTATTTATGAGATGAATTTAACTTGTTAGTGTGCATTACTTATGAAATAAATTTCTCTTTGAAGTGTGCATTATTTATGAAGTGAGGCGTTTGCAAAAGTGTGGATCACTTATTAAATTCCGTTTTAGTGTGCATTATTTATGAAACAAATAATTTGTTAAAGTGTGCAATATTTATGAAATTAATTCCTTGTTCAAGTTTCAACACTGTGTAATGAAGTCTTTGTTAATGTGAGCATCATTTGTCGAATGAATTATTTTTTAAAGAGTGCATTATTTATGAAATAGGTTCTCTGTCGAAGTATGCATTACTTATGAAATAAATCCTTTGCTAAGTGTGCAATAATTATGAAAGAAATTTGTAATTAATCGGGGAAAAATTGAAGAGAATTAACAGTAATAAAAGAGTCATAAGAACAACAACAGTGTTGTCACTGAAGTGTCTTCTCCAGATTCAGACACGCATTCAAAAGTTTTCCAGGTACACCTAAAAACCTGTTTCCAGAAGTCAGCACCTAATAAATAAATAATTCACGGGAAGAGGTTCGAATCAGGAAGAATACAGAAAGAGGAGGAGGAGGAGACAGGGGGCTAGGAACGATAGGATGAAGAAGAAAAAAGGAGTAAGATGGCGATGAGGATGAGAGGATGACGGGGGTGTCGGCGGAGGCCCAATTTTTGAGGGAAAATCACCGGAATGTTTGAAAAGCGGAAGCTTTACTTGTTTCGTGCCACTTTGAGCTTTTTATTATTCGGTGTTAATAATACTTTTAAGTACATAAAACGAACGCTTTCAAATGTTGCGCATTGCGTGTACTCCTCACGCTCTCTAATTTCATTTTATTTTTCCCTCCTCTCTTCCCTCTCCGTCCTCCTGTTCCCTCCTTCTCCTCCGCGCCTCTCCTCTCCTCTCCTACAGCACGCTTTTCCCTTTGAAGTTTTATTAACGGGTGCTTGGATTCGACAAATAAAAATTAAAAAAACAAATTTTTGAAAAACGGATTTCGGAAGCTCCCACCCCTCTTACCAACCCCTACCCTCCACCCCTGTCTCCCATACCTCTTGACTTGATAGAAATTCGAAGGTTCCAGAAACAGGGAGAGAAAGGCGGATTCTTTGTTAGTTAGTGAGTCATAAACTGGAAGCACAGCTTGGTCGAGAGTTGGTTTCATAAAAATTGCACACTTTCGTAAATAGCTTATTTCATAAGTAATGCACACTTGAGTACCACAATTTATTTCATAAATAATGTGCTCACTCTTAAAAGGAATTACTATCACAAACACAACAACGAAACAGTTTAAAACAGTAACAGTTACAGTATTATAAAGTATATAAGTATAGCTCTATGTATAACTCTAAATTTTGTATACTCTCCCGACCGCTGGGCTGGTAGACACAGCTTATAATTATTAGTATAAAAAAATGTTACATCATATAACCAATATAGATATTATTAATGCTTTGTATTTGCATTTTATACTGATTTATTTATTTGTTATACTTATACTCCACCCATACCAACACCCCAGAACTTTGGTACTTCCTGGGCTAAATTTCCATCGTGACCATGGGCCAGACGACTTACCAAAAAAAAATTTTTTACAAGTCCGGCTTTCGACGCATACAGTCTACTCTCAGGGAATCATCTGTATGTACGTCTGTCAGTCTGTTTCTGTATATATTTTCTGTACACTAATGTGAGAACAGACCCGAACATTTTCGTACTGGTCAGGCACTGTAGTTCAGACTTGGCAATACCAATCGACCTTTCACTCAATCTGTTTCCACTGGGCCACTCAGTATAGCTTGGTGGGCCGCAGTTTGAGTACCACGCCATTAGTCGTACTGTATTCAACCTCCCATACCCTGCCTCTCACAGAGGTACTCCCCAAAAAAAGGCCCAAACCATCCAGATTGATGGAATCGGGGAGATGAAAACGGTGAAAGAAAACTGAGGAAAAAAAAATTTTTTTTTATTTCCGTGCTGTGCGAAAATCAGGAATGCCAACATGAGTGACGTTTTTATTAAATTTCCCCGGGGATGTACATTTCCGGTTTTGAATAAATAATTGAAAAAATATGTTTGGGATTCTAAAAAAAATTTTTTTCTCTTTTTCCATTTCGGGGAGGAGGAGGAAAAGCTTTTTTCGTGGCTATGACCGAACGGATTTTCTCACCGTTCGGTGGGTGGGAACGACAGCATCGAATTAATTGAGCTTTTCCGAAAAATTTCAAAACATTTTCCCATCTCATCTACCTGACTACCAGGTGCGCCAACGGAGTTCCTTCTCCAACGAAGAGAAAAACAAAAATGAAAAACCGGAAATGACGCAGCACAAAGAAAAGTTTATTTATTATATTTATTAAAAAACTTATTTAAAAGTTTTATTTATTGTTATTAACTTTATTAAGAGAAGTTCATAAGTACATAAAAACTTTTTGTTTTTAATGTGAAATTAAATTAAAAATCTTATTTGAGGGAAAAAAAAATTATTTTGATTGTGTGCGTGAGTTTTTATTTTTATTTCCTTTCCCCCAGGTCATGGGTGCCAACCTAAGACAGGTACATCCGGTTTTCCCATTTTATTAAAGACAATCACATTAATTTCGTTTTTATTTTTTTCTTATTTGCGATGTAAACGATTAGACAAAAATAATTTCCCGGGGGGTGGAGGTAGGAAGGAAGACATTTTTACTGCATCAAAGAAAATTACGAATCTGCGCATGCGTGGAAGAGTTTAGGGATTGAATGTATTAGGTTTGATTTAGAATTTGACGTCGGTATGTCGATGAGAGAGTAGTTGGTAGTTATGGTTGAGTGGATGAGTGTCAATCTTGCTAACACTAACCATGCGGGCAACGTGTTTTTACGTTAAGCCCGACTACCAAGGTAGTATGGAATTGGTACAGTTCCTTGCTGTGGTGGCTGAGAGGAGACATACGACCGCAAGGCGTTTGGCTTCAAATTTTAAATTTAACGCTACAGATTTGATTTTAAGATCCTTGTTTGCGCCCTGAATTTTAGTTATTTTTCAATTTTTATAAATTTATAGTTTTATATATATACATTTGTATCGTACATCCAAATTTTAAAATGTTTAAAATCACGTCAGGGTCACCAGTTAGTAGTCACCAGTTGTCCTTGGAATTATTTTATAAATATTGCCCACTCATACACATAATCCATTTCATAAATACTGCACACTAATATGACTTCATTACATAAATATTGCACAATTTCATGACGGATTCATTCCAAAAATAATGCACACTTACAGATTCAATTTGTTTTATTAATACTACCGGCTTTCGAGTATACAGTCCACCTCAGGGCGTCATTTGTATGTATATCAGTCATTCATAAATCTTGCACAATTCTAAAAAAAATTTTTTTTCATCACTTTTAGTGATTTTATAATTATCATAATATAAATTTGTATGCCTATTTTGTTTTCAATATACACTCAAGTTTTAAATTTAATGCTACAACTCTCTGCTGGGGTTCCTGCAGCTTAGCTTTAACTGAATATTCACTACCAGAACGCAACAATCACAACGATTCTAAACAATACAGATGGCCAAATACTCCAAGATGACGTCAACATCCTGTTCCTCTCTCCTCCACCTGATAATGGGACTGATAATCCCTCCCAAACCATCGGGAGTAAATCAGAGCTAACTAATACAGGACGAATAGAAAATACTTAAACCCTCGGTACCCAAACCTTTTCTTTCCCGGGCCAAATTTCCATTGTGACTGGGCCACATGACTCACCAAAAAGCTTACGAGTCTGACTTTCGACGCATACAGTCCACCCTCAGGGCATCATCTGTGTGTACATCTGTCAGTCTGTTTCTGTATATATTTTCTGTATACTGATACGAGCATAGACCCGAACATTTTCGTACTGGTCAGGCACTATGGTTCAGACTTGACAATGAGCAATCGACCTTTCACAAGTTTCCACTGGGCGACTCAGTAGAGCTTGGTGTGCCGCAGTTTGAGTACCAAACTAAAAGAGTAACACGAGACGGTCACGAGTCACGACGTGCAGGTGAATGAGACACGGTAACAAAAATGAAAGCGCGAAACGGGGAAAAGGTTGGAGGTGTGAATTAAAGGAGGAGAAAATTCCAACCGGAAATGGAATTAACGAAAGAAAAGAGGAAGAAGAATAAGGTGAAGGGGAAAAAAACGCGATGGTAAATAACAGAAATTATTTGAAATGATTTTGCCAATTAGGAGGAGAAAGAAAGGAAGAAAGAAGGCGGAGGAAGAGGAAGAGAGAGAGAGGCCAGATGGGGACCAAAGTTAAAACGTGAAAGCAAAATTCCCGGAGAGAGTCTTTCATTCCTTTCCTGATTATACATGCGGGTTATTGCCGAGTCTCGTTTCCCCAAAATTCAACCTTTTCCCAAAGAGCGTGCGACGATTTTCTCCAATTTCGCCTCCTTACCCCCGCTGCCGCCGCCGCCGCCGTGAACTAGAAAAACCACATGCAACTGCATAAATTACTACGAATCTGCCTGCAGCCCGAGGAAAAAGAAAAAAAAAAGATGGCGAAGGTCTGAAGGGATCTCCACAACGACCTCAATTTAAAATTTAATTTTCACTGCCAATGACAGCTTTAAATAATGTTAACTTCCTTCTTCTCCTCCCCCGTCTACCTCCTTCTTCCCTCCTCTCCACCTCTCCCCTCCTCCTCTCCTTTCTAAACGTTTCCATTCTAATTGACGATACCTACCGCAAAACGGGTCGAGAACCATTTACGTTGAGTGAGCTTTAGGTCTAAGTTTTGATTTATGGTTTCACTTCCGGTTTACAGCTCAGACCTCCGCTTGTCCTTCAAATCGTAGGAAATGTCCCTCGCGGTTGATGTTTCAGCCACGGTTCAAATATTTCCTCGACCTGAGAGTGAAAGAGAGTTTCGCTAACAAGAAACGAAAAGTAGCCGAGAAAGGTAAGATCCATGTAGAAATGACCGACATCAAACTAGTCCAAGTCCTTTGGGTGATGTTGAGTCGAATCAAAAATAACTTCCGATGACGATTCATAAATCATGCACATTTTCGTGCAGTACTAGTCTCGCAGATGATGATAGATTCGCTTTGAAGGATAGGTAATTGAGTTGATTATCGGTTATCTGGTTTCAAAAATTATGCACACACGAACAAAACCTTCATTTCATAAATATTGCACACTTGAATGAAGAATCCATTACATAAGTACTGCACGATCAAACAAAGAATCCATTTCACAAATACTGCACACTTTAATAAACAATTCATTCCAAAAATATTGCACAATAATAAGACACTATCTCATAAATACTGCACACACAAACAACTGATCCATTTCATAAATATTGCACACTCAAACAAAGATTCATTCCAAAATACTTCACACTTCATAACTTCATTTCAAAAATACCGCACACTCGAACACAGAGTCCATTCCATAAATATTGCACACCGAAACACCGGATCCATTTCATAAATATTACACAAACAAAGAATCCATTTCATAAATACTGCACACCAACATGACTTTATTTCATAAATACCGCACACTCGAACACAGAAGCAACTCATCCAATTCTTAAATATCACACTCAAATAATTCATTTCAAAAATACTGCACACTTAGATTACTTCACTCCATAAATACTGCACACCCAAACACTGAACCTATTCCATAAATATTGCACAGTAACAAGAATCTATTTCATAAACACTTCACACGGAAACAACTGATTCATTTCATAGATATTACACACTCAAAGAATTCATTCCAAAAATATTGCACACTAACATGATGACTTCATTTCATAAATACCGCACACTCGAACACAGAATCTATTTCATAAAATACTGCACACGCAAGCAACTGATCCATTTCATAAATACTGCACACTCAAAAACGATAAATTCATTCCAAAAATAATGCACACCTACAGAACCAACTCGATTTACTAATACTGCAAGATTAGAAGACAAATTTACCTCATAAATACTGCATGATCCTAACAACCTCGTTTCATAAATATTGCACATAAAAACATTTCGTAAATAATGCACAATGACGCATAAAAATCATTTCAAAATTAATGCACACATCTACAAACAATTCATTCGCGGTTAATACAGCACACTTTGGTATAAAATTCATTTCATAAATAATGCACACTTTCAGAAAGTTAGGAAACCATTCGTTGAGTGGTCCAAGAATCTTACTACCGAAGTTATGGCTGGTAGTTAGGGCAACCTCCTCCTACGTGAGTGAAAAACGAGATAAAAGCTCCAAGATAAATATTTCCGGTACCTGATAATGAGTTCAGAGCTTTAAGGTCAAAAGCTCCATCTCGGGTTTTAAATATTTAAGCACAGACATAACTCACTTTCAAAGTCTGAGAGAGAACAAAGGAACGAACCGCGGAGGTCAATGTTAGCTTAAAAGAAAAAAAAAAACGTTGCCGAACGTAAATCATCTGGGAGCTTTATTACGTTTCAAACGCGCATGCGCACGAGGGAATGAAGTCCTACTTTTCCTCGTGGAAAATGGAAAATCTCGGACTTGGTTCTGAGTAAAAAGGCAGAAGAAGAAAAGGAAAAGTTATTTCGCTGCGGGAAATCGCTCCCGAGAGTCAACAACACAATTTTATATTTGAGTTCCGAAAGCTCTAGAAAGCTCCCCACCGCCCACCATAACCATATCTCCCGAGATTTCCAACAAAAGTACCATTTTATATTAATAAAAAAAATTATTAATAATTCATCAGGTTGCGCTCTGATGAATTTTAATAAGTTAATAAGGAGGAAAGAAATCAATTTCCTTTATTGCTGACGTTTTCCTCTCGCTCAGGTAGATGAAAGCTGGAGTGATGCTTGAAATAGCTATGACGAAAGAAGAGCAACAGGAATGACTTATAAGGGTGCTACACAAGTGTTTGGAGCATTAATTAAAGGATGAAAACCGAAAGGAAACATCGGTGTAGCTGAAACAGCTGAATGGTAGTACATACCAGGAGGAAGTAAGAACGAAGAGCTCGTAAAAGGCCCTACGTTACCTGGGAAGCTCGGGAAAAGAGGGAACAGAGACAGCAAACACCTTCTCTAAGACTGTATGCTGCTGCAGAATGGTCTCTACCGGTAGAGGTAGCAACACCTAAAGCACTTGCCTTGAAGGAAGTTGAATTGAAGCTGCTGGAATTGTGAGAGAGCTAACCGTGTGGAACGAAACTTTGGATACAGTGCTGACAAGAAGAAGAGTATAGAAACTATAAACTGAAACTTTGTGTAACCTATGTTAAGCAAACCTATAAAGCAGTCAAAATCACTTCTTGTGGCAAACGTTATAAATACAATTATAATGTGTTAGTATAAGTAACAGTATGATGTACTGTTGTGCGATCAGAACCACACCAGTGCCAAATCAGTCAGCTTGGGTTTGATAGTCTGGTCAGCACTTTAATTGCCAAATTATCGAAACCTAGCATTAGTATAAAGGTTTGAATGCTTCAGCTAAGTCAGCGACTGAGGTCTCGTTGTAAATTAGTCGTCAGCTACATTCGCTAACTTATATTGAAAGACAAAACAAGTTTATACTTAACGGTATATAGTATTAGTATAAGTAATATAGTCTTTGTGGACAATTTAAGCACTAGTTCCGAATAAACTAAACCTGATTAAGATTTTAGGTTTCGGTATCATACCAACAACCGTACCAGTGGGACCTCCGACAGGATTTTACATCAGTCAGTTCGTAAGCGATCATATAAGTAGCCCCCATAGTAAGGACTTTGTGTTGTGGTTGCAATAACCCAGGTTCGAATCCTGGTCCAATCAAAGTTGGTTAGTAAACCGATCAGTATTTATCTACCACTTTTTATATATGACAGTATATGTAGTAGTGTAATGTATACAGTCTTTGAACATAGTCTTAGTATAAATATATTTAACAGGGTGGGAGAAGCTTTTGTCAGGTCCCTCAGGCCGGATTCCTTAAAAATGCAAAGAAAGGAGAACGGCATGAAAAACAAATACTTATGTATGTATGTATGGATGTAAAAATAGTTGTATGATAATATACATTTTATATATTAATTGTAATATTTAAAAAAAATTTTTTAACTTGACAACTCAGGCATCATGTCTGTATAAGTATATTTTTACATACATACAAAAACAAATGTTTAAAATATTATTAATCTTACAATATATCTATATAAATATGCCGTTCGGTAAGCGGGAAGAAAAAGGAATAAATATATAGTTTATAATAATAATATGTAATAGTATAATGTACACAGAGTTGTAGGTGCAATGTTTATAGCCTTTGTATATAGTGTTAATATTGTCATTTGTCCAACTGTATCATATATATTTTAATAGTGTAGTGTACTGCAATGTATATAATGTTAGTATATGTAACAATGTAGTGCATATAGTCTTTGTATGTGTTAATATTGTTAATGTAATTATACTGTAACAGTTTAAGGTTGTAAGTTTTGCAATTTTGTTGATTAAATAGCCTTCGGGCATCTCAACAAAGGTTCAACGTATAATATAATACTTATACAGTAAAGCGGGAGGTCTAGGTGGTGATAGGAGTAATAATTACATACATACAGGAAAGCTAGGAGGTGCCTAAGAAGTTATAGTGGCGAGTTCAAGTCTCCTGTTATACCCCCAAAAAAGGATGAAAAACGGGATTAAAACTAAAGTATAAGTATATAAAATATAAAATAAGATGAGAGCAGCGCCAACTGGGAATGCGTACCTGTGTGAAAACGGAAATGGCGTCAGAGGAGAAGAAGAAGAAGAGAGGCAGTGAGAGGGAAGGAAGCGAGCGTGTGTCAGAAGAACCGAAGGAATTCTCTTCAGTGTCTTGCGTCGACTCGCGAGGGAAAAAGTTGGAGAGTCGAAATCGATGTGAGAGCTTCGCACGAAAGCTCAGTCGCTTTCCAGCCGCCTTTTTTTCAATTCCTATCCGGGTTTATACAAGTCACGCACTTGTCTTTCCTCGTTCTGTGCGGGTTTTTCATCTCGGTGGTAACCACTTCTTTTGTGAAACGTTCGCGAACGGTCGTGTCTCTCAGTGAAGCTTTCTATTCACCGACTCGAATCTTGTGCGAAACTTTTCATTTTTATTTACCGAAAACAGTGAAAAAGATATAAAAATTATACTCTTGTGAATTTTATAAAAATCGCATCGGGAAAGCGGGAAATCCCTCTTCGAAAGCTCTAGGTGAGTTTACATCGACGACTTTAATCTTATTTTAATTAAAAATTTCCAATTAATTTTTTTCCCACGCTCACCTTCCCCCTCCTGACGCACGTAAACCAAACTACAAATAATACATATACAGTATAAATAATTATAGAATATGAAATTAGCGACAACTTTTAATTAACACACAAAGGAAAAAAAATTTTTTTTTAATTTCCCATCAGCACGTGACCATCAAAGTGAAAGACTTTCACGAAATTCCTTTCATGTTTAAAGGAAAACAATTATTTAACCAATTAATTAATTTATGTATCGAGTTATTAATCTGTTTTAATAAATATCGAATTCAAAAAGATAAATAAACGTCAAATATAAATTCGATATCGCCAAAAATATATTTTTCCTCTCCGTTTAAATTTATTAATTTTGATTCCGCTAAACGAAAGACTTTAAGTTGTGACTTGTGTCTGAGAGGTTATATTACTGAGTTTATATTTATAACAACAATCTGATTTGATATATAATATATGTTATAAACATAACATAAATTGTTTTCTTTAGTTTTTGTCTAACTTCAGTTTGGTGAGATCTCTAGACTGCGTAATTAGGTCGCGTTTGGGAGGCAAAGTCTATAATAGAAGTAGAGTATAAAGATTTGAGTATAAGTTACTAAAATGATGAGTGTATGATTAAAAACATTTTATCTTTCATTTTTCTTAAAATAAGTCTGCATAATATACAAAACAAATTGTTAATGATAATGTGATGTGAATTATTCGTAAGAGTATAAAATGACCTCTGTATTAGTATGAATCGATATACGTGGGCACAACTTTTAGCTTTTGCCTATATATTTTATATCTTGGCGAGATCTGTGGATTGCATCATCAGGTCGCGGTTGGGAGATAAAGTTTACTGGACAAAAATATACTGGAAGCAAGAAAGACATATATAATAGGACAAGAGACGAGTATATAGAACAAGTCTACAGTGAATGCAAGATACGAATGATTATAAGTATACGATAAAAAATGAAAGATAGTAAGTGTGAATGATATACAAAACGAATCGTTAGTAATAAGATATAAATTAGTGGTGAGAGTATAAAGAGTATAATACGATATACGAGGGCACAACTTCTTTAGGTTTTGTCTATTAATATAATATTCCTCTCGTAAGATTGTGCTTTATTTATGAAACAAAACAGTACAACAAAATTCCTTTTTTTTATATAGAACTGTGCAATATTTATGAAATAAAAACTTCTAAGAATGTGCATTATTTATGAAATTAAACGTTAATAAATGAAAGTGTGAAGTATTTATGAAATGAATTCTTTGTAAAAGGATGCACGAAAGAAACCTTCAGGGTTGGGCAACACCTATCACGTCATTATGGGATTCACCGTAAATGTGTGCATTACTTTTGGAATTACTCATTCATAAAATTGCAAAATCTCTATGAAATACAAAAAAAATGTTGATAACAGTGTGCACTATTTTTGAAACGAAACTTTGAGGAAATGTTTAGCAAATATATCCTTCGTAGAGTGCATAATACATCATATAAGTCCTTCACGAATAGTATAATGTTTATTAAATATACGTTGAGACGTTATATTAGTACAGCAATAATTCCGAACGTCATTATGGAATTAGACCTGAAAGTGTGCACCACTTTTGAGAAATCCGTATAAGAAGAAATCGACGATTCTCCCAAAATATTTCAGAAGACTGGTGTCACATCCCAATCCTTCAGCCTCATGCTTCCTGAATGAACCTTACGACCAAAGACGACTTAAACGTCACAAACTGCTGGACTCATCCTAAAACCTTCCTCACCCACTACCTCACTTTCCCCTACCCCTCTCTCCTTCCCACTAAAGACCAAACCCAAAACTCCTAGCTTCGTTACCCGCTCCTGGGACTAAGACGTTGGTCTATCTCCCAATCAAAATCCCTCTTACAACTAGACCAACTACAGGGTGTCTCGTACTTAGAGACAGGTGGAAGTTAGCAGTGGTACCAAAAGAAAAATTTGAGGAAAAAAATTCTTCCTACACGTGTGCAGTATTTATGAAACGAATGCGTCCTACAATCGTCTTCAAAACAAATCTTTCATCAAAAATTTGCTACAAAATGACAAAAATAAAATCGCGTAAAAGAGACACATCAACCCACCACCGAACGCATAAGTTCAAGTCTTCACCCACCCCTTCTTCGCACAACTTTAAAAACACAACAGCAAGAGAGCAAATCCGATTAAACGCTTTCTTAACTTCTCTTTCACAAATAACCGATCATCGCACAAAGGAAGTTCAACACTAAAGCTCAACCCCACCAACGAGTCTTTGAAAACCGTTATCGTACCAAAGAAGAACGGGAAAGAAAGAAAAAAATAGGAAACCACAAAGCGATGAGAGGAAAGAAGAGGAGGAGGAGGAGAAGAGAAAGAAAGGAAAGAAGACGTGTTCATCTTTGAAAAATTGATTCTTCCGCTACGAAACCCTGATAATTTCTCTGTTAAACCCCCAGAACAAAATAAATAAAAATAAATAAATAAATCAAAGTTTTTGCTCAAGAAAAGGATTAAAAGAGGCTGAAAGGTTCCTCTCCTACCCCCTCATCTCTGGGGGAGGGGAAGGAAACGACATCTACAACCTTAGAACATGACCTCCACCACCATAGAGTTACAAACCGATAGATAGACTACTCAAACTGTTACGATTTTATTTTTGGGGCCCGGGGGTGAGAACAGGGGCGAAAGCACATAAAGTGACAGCAGGGAAAGGAACTAATTCCAAAACCACCCCCTTCCAGAAAGGGTTTTAAGGTCTGGTTTCTGTTTTCGAATTCGAAATCTTCTATTAAAAAAAGGTTTATTAACAATACTACTTCCTCGGATTTTTTATTTTATTTTATTTACTTAAAAGAGGAGAGGAGCTTTGAAAGTTTTTAACGGTGGAAAACCTTTTTTTATTTATCTCCGAGAATATTACTTTTTTTGCACGGGAAGTGGAGGGGGCGGGGGCGTGGGCGCGGGCGGGGGATGAAATAGATCCTCGGGGGCTGAATAACCTACTTCCACCAGGCTGTGTTTACTCTTTTTGCGGGAGTCTATACATTTCCCGAGCACCCTTATCAATCTCTCGTTCGATAGTTTTTAATTTAGGGCACGTTTGAGGGTCGACAATAAATACGCCCCTTGAGGGAGAAAGAGGGCGGGGATGAATGGACGAGTATCCTTCTGTGAAGACCTAATTCGTAAGTGTTGTCTGAAACTTTAGGTTTGGTTCTAATACAAACGACCCTTGATTCGCTCCTGGGCTTCTATGTGATTCGCACTATTTAGCTAGAAGATTTGAATTATAAGAAGAGGGGGATGACCCACTAGATGAGTAGACGTAGGTGTTGTCTGAATGATGATGGGTCTAAGATGATTTTTAGTTTCAGTTTTACTGATAAAAAAACGATCCTAGATTCGCTCCTGGGGTTTTTATTAATAGTTACAACTTATTTTGGGTTTAGTATTGAAAGAAAATTTGGTAATAATGACTCACCCAAGATGCTGTGGATGTGTTTCTCCTCGGGTTAGCTCGGCTAAGTCTAAAATCCTGTTGTTGTTCGATGATAACTGTTACCAGCTTGAAGACTACCAGACGACTACCAAACCAAACCTATAAACAGGAGAGTAAAAGACGATATGATAATTTTCCAGTTAAAAAATTTATAAATAATATAATATAACTTGTAGTTTATTGTTTACATTCAATATATTAATATTATTATTGTACATTTCTATATCACGACTATTTATTTATTTATCTATTTAGTTCAGTGATTCCCAAAATGGTCTAATCGACCCCTAAGGATCTATGACATAGGTGTGGCCTCCGCGAGGTTCCTTTGCGGCCCTATGAAGGAAAGTCACATCACTGTGCAGTATTTATGAAAGAATTTACTCTTGAAAATATTTATTAACATCATTCAAGAGTATGATTCTCAGTAAGTGTGCATTATTTATGAAATGAGTCCTTTTTAAAAGTGCCATAAAAATAAGTTTTTCTAAAGGTGTGCAATATTTTTGAAAAAATTTGTTCTTAAATGAGCATCACTTTTGTAGTAACTGTGCAGTATTTATGAAAGAAAGTCACATGACTGTGCAATATTTATGAAAGAAATTATTCATGAAAATATGTATAATTATTAAGAGAAGAATTTTCAGTAGGTGTGCATTATTTATGCAACATTCACTGATAGTATCAACTTACTTACATTATACTATATTATAATATAAAGACATATACGTTATTTGTAAAAGTATCTATAAAGTAAAAAATTTCTTTCGCTAAAGTGACAAATTTACAAAAATTAATATCGAGTAGGGGGTCTGGGCAAAACCGAAAAACATGGCAACGGGTCAACGACACAAAAAAGTTTGGCCACCTCTGATTTAGTTATACCAGAAGTCTGCAACCTGCGGCTGTTGGAATGTGAAGCTGCGGCTCTTTCATATGCAAATATTGATATTATATTATATATTTATTGTGATTGCTCAATTGTTCGTTATTGAATTAACAGTTAGTGCTGGAAGTAATTGTTTAATACTTAAAATTTTTTACATAAATAATTTGCTGTGGGACCAGGCCCACTCCCGCGCTAAATTTGGAGTGATAGACTGACCCACACTTCAACTGTTAATATAGTAAAGCCTAGTTTTAGTCTACGTTTAGTATTTCGCTCAGTAAGTGGTTGATGATTGAGCATTTATATTGTATCATCTAGTGAGAAACAATACTTATACATGAATGAATAGATATTTTTATCTATAAATACTTTATTTATGCAAAGAAAAAATTGTGTGACTCTTCAGGCTCAAAAGGTTGCCGATCTAGTCACACTTATAAAGCTCCCAAAACCACAACAAAGCTTATTCTCAAGTCTTCCAAAGGAGTGGTGCGACACTTAACAACCCGACTAACAACTTGAAGTAAATCCGACAGCCAAAAGACAAAAAAGGAAAGAAAGAAAGGAAAAAAAAATCAACAGAACTTCCTCCCCGTCCCCCTCCACCACCACCACCACCATCCACCTCAGCAAAAGCTAATTGGAAAATTGTTGCCTTAATATTTGATGAGCTTTTATAAAAGTTGCGAAACGACGGTTAGGATCTCGCGGCATAATTACGGGGGGCGAATCATACTCGCTATCAAAAATCTTTTTTCTTTTCCTGTTGTTCTCGCTGCTTC
Source organism: Columbicola columbae (assembly GCA_016920875.1). Lineage (NCBI taxonomy): Eukaryota > Metazoa > Arthropoda > Insecta > Psocodea > Philopteridae > Columbicola > Columbicola columbae. The sequence goes on from JADMLL010000012.1 coordinate 3,778,319, forward strand.
TCCACCATATTTTATTAGCGGTTTCTCTAAAGCTCTCGAAAAATCCCTTTCCCACCCCCTGAACCGGAGTTATCATCATCTTTTTAAACTCCATCCGCGCACCTGACTCATAACCGGAACCGTATCAACCGCCATTTTTTCCTTTTAATCTCTTTTTGTTTTATAATTCAAAAATGAACGGCGGCGGGGGCAGGGGGGTCGAACGGTCCAGTTCGAATATGAATTTTTATTCAATAATTGTTGTCGAGAATTCGAATAATAAAAAAAAAAGCTCGGGGATTAACTCGAGGAAAAGCTTTTTCAAATCGATTAAATCAGAATGAGATGACCGAGGGTTGGAATCGGGGAAACGAGAGGGCGGTGGGCGGGAGGGATGGAGAAAACTCGCTGACTGTCCTCGTTTATTAAAATTAATTTTTCGAGAAACAACAACAAAAAGAAAAGTTAACGGTCGAATGCATTATTTGTGGGAATTTAATGCGTTGATGATGACTTTGAATAATTAGGGTTCGATGATTGGTTGTTAAATCCGCTCCTCGCTTCCCACCCTTTCTCAATATCCATAACCGCCCCCGTTTCATCCCTTAGTTCGGAGGTGAGAAAAACAACTCTCGCATCATTTTTTTTTTATTAAAACGCGACGTTCGGAATATTCACATGTGTTGCTCTTGGGTGACGTCATCGTTTGGCGTTCGCATCCTTCATGGAGGGAGGGAAGGCCGATTTGCCCTTTTTGATTTGGTTGATTGGGAAGCAATTGGAACGTTTCCAGGGGTGTTGGAAATCTGTTGAGAATCTCAGTGGGAGTGCTTAAAACGCTGTTGAGCTGTTGGGTAAGGTGAACTTCTACCATTACAACTGTGTTCTGTGCCTGATTTGGGTTTAACTGGTAGCTTGTGTAAGGTGACAGAATAAAGACAACAGCGGTGATTGATAGTTTCTTTACTCAGTCAAGATCTTCAGACTATAACTGCTGAACAAAAGTACGAATATGAATAAGACTACCACCTCCTCCTGCTAGCTCTTCTCAGGAATCTGTATCCAACATTCCGACTACCCTCAACGATACTACCCCCGAAGTCGTAATTACTTTCTGCTTCTCAAGAATTCTGTGTTCCAACAACCCGAGTGACTGTTCCTCATCGCTGTCGTACATTACTCGTTCCTTCGCTTTTGGTTTCTCAATTTTGCTGACAAAACCTTGCAAAAACAAGCAACAGCGTCTTTTCATTTTCTACTTCTATCCAACTCTTTTTGGTTAATTCAAAAGCAACAACCAAATCCGAGTACAGAAAACAAGACAACAACCTGGGTCAGTGAACGAGAGCGTCACACAGAACTCAAGCAAATCCTCAAGGGCACGGGGAAGACAAACAAAGAAGAAGAAACCAAATCAAATTGAGAGACAAAGCTGTGGAAAAACATCAAAGAAAATACATGAAAAAATCAAATTTTCCAAAAACGCGGAGAGTTGAAGGAGGAAGGGTAGACAGAAGAGAGAAATCCAATTCAGACAAAATCCCTCTCAAAAGAAACTACAGATCTTCAACCCCCGCAAACACGGGTCACAAGCCGACTGGATCATTGAAAAAAAAAGAAAGCTCACCCCGTAAGGTGTGGAGAGGAGAGAAGGCGGTGGTGAGAAGGGAAAACGGAGAGGGTGAGACCTACAAATAACGCACAACTGTTTGAACAAACTGGAAAACACCGGAGGCAATGCGAGGGCGAAAAACGCTGACTATGTCAAAAAAACGGGCGAGCTTTCAGCTTATTAAGATGATTAATTAATTGGATGCTTTTGTTTAGCTTTCGAGGGGGGAGAGAGCTTTTATCGCGGCGGAGAGGAAACGGAAAAAAGCTTCCTCCTCCTCAAAAGCGGCTACCTACACTCTTCAGACCTTGGACTTGACCCTCGGGGTGAAGATATCGCCAAGGATAAACTTAAACTCGTAAAAACTCCTCCGAAACCGGAAATGAGACTTTTCTTCGTGGAAATTTCCAGTTTTCTTTCATTTTCTCCTCTTCGTCCTCCTACCTCCTCCTACTCTTCTTCTTGGAGGAGGGAAACAAAACATCAACTCCAACAACAACTTTAATGTGTAACACAAAAGAAAAAAAAACTTTTCGAGAATTTTTCCCCTTCTTCCTTTGATTCGAAAATTTTTTTCCACTCAGGAGAGGGAGGAAGACAACGCAAAATTATGCTTAGGTAAAAAGAGAGAAAGAAAAAAAAAGACAGGAAATGAAAAACAGGGAACTTTTCCAGGAGAATGAAAGCTCCGAATGGATGAGGAAGGGAAGACGGGAAGTGAGGCAAGAAGCCATTTTCCTCCTCTTCTTTCTTTATACCTCACTTTGATTTCCATCACGGAAAATGGGAAAACTCTCACGTTTCCTCCACAACAAAAAAACACACAAACACACACAAACGCAGAAGATAGACGGACTGACGGACTCAGCACAAACGGCTTTTGTTCGCTGAAACTCGCGTAAACTCAGCTTTTTAGGTGTTTCCCCGAAAACAAAAATGTTTTTCACTTGTTTGCTTTGGGGGAGTGCTTTTACTGCTTTCCTCGAGCTTTTTGAAAAGTGGAAGGAGGAGGAGGAGGAGGATGGAAGATATTTTGATGACTATGGTTTTGAAAGTTCTCTTGCTGAATGGTTTTCCGGTGTTCGGTTGAAGATTTGAGGTAAGCGATAAGCTCTAAACTCGAGACTATCGCAGAACACAGTCTATACAGTGATTGTCGGGGTAGTTGGAGGGTTGATTGGGGATCGCTACACCGGAAGTGATTTTCTTGGGACAGCTATAGTTCTTGAATTCCTCAGTGAATGATGGTCTTTTTAATCACGTGACTTGGGTTTGTCCCAAAGACGCATTTTTCTGTTGTCACGTTTAGAGCTTTTCCACTACCATTCACCGAGGAATTGGAGAACTATACCTGAGAATCGGGTTGTTACGTCGGAAGCGACTTTTCTGGAACAGGTACAGTTTACTGTTTGGGTTTGAGACAAACCCAAGTCATGTGATTAAGAAGACCATCATTCAATTGAGGACTTCAAAAAAAATTACTTCCGGTGTAGGGATAGCCAAACAATTCTCCAACCACCCCAACAACTACCGTATAGACTGTGTTTTGCGATTCTGTCAGGAGTTTAGAGCTTATCGCTGACCCCAAACCTTCAAGCAGACCCCACTCAGCAACAGAACTTACAAAGCCTTCCATCAGTCATCAGAAAGCAGTAAAAACGTTTCCGGTGTAACAACCAAATTCGGAACGACTACTGCTTTTACAACAGGAACCTGCCAACACCGGAAATAATTTCAGTCTCTCAATTCCTCGATGATAATCTCCCAACCGAGAGCTTTATTTTGATAAGAAACCACCAACCATTTCAAAAGCACAAGACACACATCTTCGAGACGAGTATAAATCACGTGATCGACATCAGAGAACACACGACAAAGCTTCAAAACGAACAAAAGAAACCGCAAAATCTTTACACCATCATGAATCTAAAAGCACAAAAAACGATTCCGAATCAGACAATAACGATCTCGAAAGCTACCGAACTCCAACCAAAACACACATACACACTCCCATTACCCAAAAAAAAAACGAGGGAAACTCGAGGAAAACTTCCAACAGGAGATAAAGGAAAACTATTTTAAAGAGAATATTAGGCGACGAAGAGGGAGGGTGGGGGGGTGGAAGATGCGGCCATCGTTTTTCCATTTGGTTGGGATGAATTTCTCCACCCCGTCTCCCCGGTCTCCTCTACATCCCTTTCACTCCGAGAAGTACTCTTAACATACTTTCACCATAATGAAATTAGAAAGTTGATTCCTTTTTCACTTTTCCGGAGAGGGAAAACCTTCCCCCAACCCCCGAGTTTAATGCTTCATCAATTTTATGGTGTATAAAAACGAAACCTTTTTGTGACGGGTGGCTGGACCAGGGAAAGATGAGGTAGAAGATGGTCTAGGGGAAAGTCGAGAGAAATTTTTTTTTGTTCTCTAAGGTTTGTTTCCTCCCCCCAAAAAGGGTCCGATCTGGTGAAAGCAGTTTAATTTACATAGGCTTTTCCGTGATGAAGCTTTTTCTACCACCACCACCATCTCCTCTCCGTCTCTTTCTACCTCCTCTTCGTCTTTGATCTCCTAACTCTTCACAAGAGGTTACCAACCGTTTTTTTGAAGTCGAACTGTGTCCTTCATAAAAGTCAGCAAAGTTTCCCACTCCCACCTTTAAAATACAGCAAAACATTTTCCTACCTGGTGGTAGACAAGTTGAAAGCTTCCACGACTACAGTTAGCACTGCTCACTCGGTCACCATCTCCAAACTCAACTTCATCCTCTTCCTCCTCCTATTTTTAACATCCTGTGCTGAAACAAAGAACGAAAAAAATTGAGCACAACAGCAAGCAAAAAAAAGTTTAATTTAAAGTCTTGAAGCTTTATTCCGGATGACGAAACACCAATCCAAAAAAGTCAAGAAACAAAGTCAACAACAAAAGAGAGAGAGAGAGAAAAGTCCAGACAAAAGATTTGATTTCTCGTAAACAGTAGAAAGCTCTTCTTCCAAACATTGGATACAAATAATAAAAAAGGAGAGGAGAAGGGAAAAAAAGCTCGGAAATCCGTCAAACGAAATTCAAAACTTTCACCACAACAGAGGGAAAATCAATCCGGAGCTTTTGCCGCCATTTTTCTCATTCCCCTTCCTCCTCCTTATAATTAAACCCCGGAATTTATCAACACCGGACCAGAAACACGAGAAAGGAAACCGAACAAAAAAAATCGAACTGAAATTAAAATAGATTCCTAGAAAGCTCAAAAACGTTTTTCTATTTTCCTAAAGGTTGCCATATGGCTGGGGAGATCAAATGGGAAAAGCTCGAAATTGTTTTCTTTTTAAACAACAACAAGGAGGAGGAGGTGGTGGTGGTAAGAAACAATTTCGGAATTTGTGCGTTCGGGGGAGAGAATGGAAACCTTGCTAGAAAGAAAGATGTTTTGCTTGGGAATAGAGAGCTTTCTAGGTCGTGACCGAAACAAATTCTTTCGTTGAGACATAAAACGCCATTACGGCATTTTGTTTTGATCGAATGAGCTTTCTTTTATTTTCCTTTCTCTCTTTTTTTATGTATTTCGTTCTGGGCGGTCTTGGTATTTGAGCTTTCGAATCATTTCCATCCCTTTAGAAAATTTCCCTTTTGGGGATGTTATCCTTTACCTTCTGGAAACCGGCAAGAACAAAATATTCAAACCCATTTCCTAACATCTTTAAGCTCTCCACTCAAACTCAATCTCAGAGCTTTCTAGTACCAACCCAAAACCAAACTCACAGCACATCATTCACCTAACCAACCCATAATCTACACAAAACTCTTCGAAAAGCCAACAACAAAAAAAGTTTCAAAACTCGAAAATAACAAAACAAAGGTGACCAACATAAATGAACCAAGACAGCTTCCATCCATCCGCCATTTTTGTTTTCTGTCCGTGGTCAACATTTTCCAAGTTCGTTCGACTTAAATCTGTTCCTTTCTAACTTTTTCTAAAACTTTTCCTTTTCCCTTTCATTTATTTGTTGAAAAGTTGAGCTTTATTCTTCCTCCCGTTGTAATCACGCGAATCAGTGCTTACGCCTGCTTACTTTTTTCTAACGATCAGCAGAAAAACAAAATTCGAGAAATTAACTAAGTTATTGGGGAAAAAAAGTGAAAAAGCTTCGAGGATTCAATTATTATTTTTCCTTCGGGGATTGGACGGGGTGGAAGTCGGTTAATGGCGGTGTAAAAAAGCTAGTTAAAGCTTTTATCGGCGCTTTTTGTATTGCTTCGAACGGATTTCGAACTCGTTTAATTGTTTTTTGGTTTTTGTATCCAACTTCCGGGTTTTGTGTAAGTCTTTTTTGGTCATTCAAGCTTTCTGAAATGGCAAAGTTCTATTTCTCTTGTTTCTTTTATAACTTTCTACTCGCTTAACTGTCTAAAGATTAATCATAAACGATTTATACAATGACGTGATTGGGATTTTGTGTTTTGTACAAGTGCTGTTGTGTCTTAATAAGAGAGAATAAAGGAAAAATGGAAGCTTTGGCTGTTCTAGAAAGACATATATATTGCAATTGGAAGTAGAGAGCTTTCTAAGTCTTCTCTAAACGGTTTTGATCAAGGTAGAAAGTTTCTTCCTGCATGAAAGAGATAAATAAAATGGAATCGAAGAAAAAAAATTTTCCAAAATTTAAATTTTGGTCCTTTAAATAGACTGGTCATAGTATAAGACACCGGAAGCGCGCCGGAAAGAATACTCCTAACAAGAGGAGAAGAGTACCGTAACCAGATGAAGGTTATATGGTAGGTTAGCCATCTTTGTTGTACAATCTCAAATTTTTTTCCCCGCACGATTAGGTACAACACAAAATAAACAAAACAAAGAAACCGAATAAGAGAACAGCAAAACAGAAAAATCGGAAGAGGAAGCCAAATCAATAAACAAAACAACGCAACCAAAGAGGAAGGAACAGTGGGACCCGAAGGAAAAAGGAAATAAACGAAGCATAAGAGTGAATAAAAAAAGAAACAGCAGAGGGAGAAAAGGACGACGCAAAAAAAGGGAAAACAATAATGGAACACGAAAGGAAAGGAAAAAACCAAAACAGGAAAAAGAAAAGTGAAAGGAGAAAAAGAAACAGTAGAAGTGAAAGAAATAAACGAAGGAAAAGACAATAAAGGAATGAGAGAAGAAGAACACACTGGAGAAAACGAAATAAATAAACACAAGAATACCACCAGAGAGAAGGTAATAGTGGAACACGAAGGAAAAAATGGAAATAGACAGAAAAAGAGTGAACAGGAAAAAGAAACAGCAGAAGAGGAAGAACAACGCAACGAAAGAGAAGACAACAGAGGGAAAAATCCAAAAGAGCGAAAAAGGAAATTAAACAGAACAGAAGATTGAAAGAAGAAAAAGGAACAACAGAAGAAGAAATAAAGACACAAACGAATGAGGGAACAAGAATACACAGAAGAAACCAAATCAGGAGGAGAGTAAGAAACAGATAAAAAAGGAAGAAAAGAAGAAAGACAACAAGAAAAGAAACAAAGAGGCAAACCACACACACAGTCATCCTCCATCTTGAATATCTTTAAATGCAGCCAACCCACCACACCACTACAATCACAAGCTTGATATGATCACTTCTCAAACTACAAAATCTCACACACACAAACCGGAAGTAGAGAATCAATCACAAGCCTTCCTTCCTCAAAAAAGCAACAGATGACGATTTTCACAAAAAAAAAGAATTCGATTAGTGTAGGAACTTTTAAAAAGACTCCAATATTTCGGATTTTTGAACTCCTCTGACCCTGCCTCTCCCTACCTCTCACACCCTAGAAAGGGGAAGAAGAAAAAGCTTTCCAACTTTCGAATAGGAAAAACTTATTCAAAGAAGGAAAACTCGACTTTCGAAAGTCGATTACATCAATTTTCAATAAGTTACCTTCACCTCTTGCGTTTCCACCCCCCAAACCAACCCCTTACTACCTTCCCTTGGGGGCAAAAATATTAATGAACCGTAATTAGCTCCGGTGGAAAAATTTTTGGTTTCTGGGAGGGTAGGGAAAAAACTTTTCGACAGGTGAGCGACTACATTTTTAATTGGAAAGTTGGCAACACTTCGGAAAAATTGACTTTTCACTCCCCCACCCCCAACGGCTACCCCATCCTAGGGAGAAGTTGAAATTTTTAAAAAGTTTTTGGTTCCGAGAAAAAAAGCTCCCGGAGGACTCCTCCCGTCAGTACAAATTTATTTTTCGTTTTGTCGGGAAAAGGATTTGGAAAAAAAGGGGAAACGGAAATCGATTTTTTAGAAACCGTATTTTTTATTTCCGGTTTTCCCTTTTGATATTTAAATTCACCTTTTTTTCGGTGCTGATTTATTTGAGCTTTATGTAAATGGCGACAAATCGGATTTTCGGTTTTTCCGACGGAGGCGTGGGCTTGGAAACAGTTTTCCTTTGTGTCGAGACTGATTTTCGAATAAGTGACCCGCGAAATTGTCGGTTTGTCAGACGACCGAAATCGGTCGGTTTCGACTTTAAAATGGCACCCGCCCCCCGGTACACTACAGGTAATCATCGCTTTTGACTGGTTGCATCCCGTCTCAACTCGACCGTTCTTCTGCGGTTTATGTCCACCCAGGAAAGTAATCCTTTCCGGTCGAACGGACTTCCGAACTGAAGGAAATGTCACTCAAACTCAACCCCCACCCACCTTTCAGTCATTTAAATCTTTCGAAACTTTTGTCGTGGGCCAAGGGGTGCGGGAAGGTGCTTTTAGAAAGTTTTACCACAGGATCCTTTTCACCAATTTGGGATTATAATTTTGAGTTATTGAGTGCTTACCTTGAATTGATGTATATACGTCAGCTCACGGAATGTCAGTTCTATTATACTAAAGTCGATACAAAAAGCTTCAAAGCTCTCAAAGCAGACGTGAAAGCTCCATCACGAAGCTTTTATACGAAACACAAAAGCTCTGACCTGTTTAAAACAAAATTTCCGATCAGATCCGATTATAACAATATTTATAAATATATATTATTATAATTATAAAAAAATAACAAAGACTTTAAAGGAATAAGTATTTAAAACGAGTCCAACCTTCGATATTCCTGTTGGAACAGCAGCAGAGATGAAGATAGCTAACGAGTAGATGACTGTTTCGATGAGACAACTCCAAACAGTATGTTGCTGACACTCTCAGGTCACACTTACGTGGTCTATAAAAACTGTAGGAAGAACCTCACACCTGAAAAATCATCTGACTATCATATCCAAATAAAAACGACAGCAATTCAGCAAAAATTGTCAGTCGACACAAATAAACGTGCATTATTTATGAAATGAATTGAAAATCAATTTCGAAGGGAATTTTTTTAATGACTTAGTTTCAAAAGTAATGCACACTCTCGTGAGCGATTTGCTTTGTTTCATATATAGTGCACACTTTCACCAACAACTTTTTATTTCAAAATTGTTGCACACTCCAACAGTTTCTTTGTTTCACGAACAGCGAAAATTTTCATGAGCAACTTTTCGTTCCATAAATAATGCACAATTTCACTTTAATTTCTTCTTTTTTCATAAATAGTGCACGCACTCAGAAACGGTTTTTTATTTCATAATTGATGCACACTATAATAATTCTTTTCGTTTCAAAAATAATGCACACTTATTCACAACTACTTTGTTTTGTAAACAGTAGTTCGTTTCACACATTCGCGAACAATTTTTCGTTTCATAAATAGTGCACACTAACAGTTTTTTAATTTTATAACGTATACACACCTTCACGAACGATTTCTTTTGTTTCATAACTAATGCACACTTACATTGAATAGTGCACAATCTCACTAACAACTTTTTCTGTTTCATAAATAGTGCACAATGACACGAGCAAATTTTCGTTTCAAAAAAATGCTCCCAAAAACGATTTTTATTCATAAATAATGCACACTTACAACGAATCGATTTCTAATGTAGTACACGCAAATTTATAATATTTACGAAACAAAACAATCACTCATAAAAGTGTGCATTATTTATGAAACGAAACTTATATGAAAGTGTGTTATATATGAGATGAAACTTTTGAGAAAAGTGCAGTAATTATGAAAGAACTACTTCATCGACCTGTGTGCTACTTTCAAATTAAATTGGGGGAAGTGTGCAATATTTATGGAATAAATCCTTCGTCAAAGTCCTTCTTTATTACCTTCTTCTAAGAAGGATGACCTTCGAGTGTTTGTTTCTGGTAAACCAGAGGAATTTCCTCCCTTCCGGTTTGGTGTTGCCTTTGATGCACCACAAAAGAGTAGGAACATGTCACAACTAATTTGAGCAATTTGAAAAGTGATATCCTACCTACCATCCACGAACCATTCTATGACGTCACACATCACCAACTCGGTTACTCAGCACACCGGTCGATTGATATCATCAGCCACAACTCATCCCTGTAAGCAAAACCAAATTTTTTTAATTTATTAAAATGAGTGAAAGGGGGTACAAAAAAGGTTTAATTAAAAGTGACCAACCCCATCCACCCCCCCGGGGGGAGACACCACCACCCCCCGGGACATGATTCCAACTCTTCGATTAATTAACCTAACTCCATCCCAGATAAGCTAAACATCCTACCTCCCCGCCCCCAACTCTTGTGGAATCCAGGTCACTCGACTCAAAACACTGGTCATCCAACAGTCTGTCTGTCCGTCCGTCCGTACACACTCCCAAAATTTTTTATTGGCCCTCTTCATTCACGGCCCATTAAAATTAACATTTTATACACTTTTTGCCGACCGTGCGAGAAATTGGAGCATCGCGGAGGAGTAGGAGAGAGGAAGGTGAGGAGGCGGCGGAGGAGGAGGAAAGTGCGGAATGCTAATGAGGACCGCTGGTGAAAATCCTCCTCCTTTTTCTTTGCTTAAAATTAAAATGAATTCCGATTGTTTTAAAGATTTATCCTTTAAAATACCGTTATTAATAGTAATTTATTAGAGAGATTCTGGGGGGTGAGGGGGTAGAAAGGCGGGGGAGGGTAGGAGGATCGCCTTGTTTTTTCCTTCCTCCCACCGTCTTCGCCGTGAAAGCTCCGAGCTTTATCGCCTCATTTTTGAATTTTGAATATTTTTAACACAATAAATTTAACTCAGATAATAATTCTCCATCTTGGGCTTTTTATGTTGTAGAGAAAAAAAATGGCAGCCAACACTTTTTTCACCCATTTTCACCAACCTTTTCCTGTGATGGAAAGGAAGAAAGGAGAGTAGGGAGTTCAGCGCTGCAGACTTTTTTTTTGTTCTGACCCAGACATCTGCTTTCTCTCTCATTTACTGGTTTCTTTTTGTTATTTTCACAACTTGACCTTCGAGGTTTTTCAGGTCTCTTTAACCTTTCCTAAGCTTTACACCCTCCCTCACTCCCTTGTCTCTAAACAATTATTTCAAAATCAGAAATATGGCCAACATCAAACCTAAACAAAAGAGAAAGAACGGCTGTGTTCCAGACAAACTCGACATCATTTGGTACATATATTAGGTCTAACAGCATCCAGGTATGAACCTTCTTCTATCGACAGGTACTTTCTCATTAAACCAAAACCAATGCCACTGAAATAACCCAAAATGCTCTCGGGTATGAGTAATAAAACTTCCTGCAGCTGTTGGTGTTAAAAGAGTTAGACTATGACTGTTACATCGTTCAAGACAAACTTTTTGGGCTGTATAAGAGATCAGTTTTGGAGGGAATTTATTACTAAAAATTTGTTCCAAAAATAATGCACACTTTCACTACCGATTTGTTTTGTTTCATAAATATTGCACACTTGAATTATTTTTTAATTTCATAACTGATACAAACTCTCACGAACGATTTATTTCATTTCATAAATAATGCACACTTACAATGAATTGATTCCTGATGTGGTACACACAAATTTTTGTTTTATGAAACAGAAAAATGTGCATTATTTTTGAAACGAAATGTTTATGAAAGTTTATAATCAATCAGAAGTTGAAGTGATTGCTTGCTCACCACTATCCAATTCAACAGAATAATCCTGACTGATATTGTGGGGACCGAATTCCGCACATGGGAATTTGGTGGCGAATAGACGTTGCAAAACGAAGCGGCAGGCGAGACGATTTGACTCGTCGCTGACTGTCTGGTACCACACCTAATCCTGCAAGTAGGCGAACCGATTGAGGTAGAGCTAGTCCACCACGGAAATTCGGACGAGCATAATCGAAACTGTCGCGCGTGATATAACTCTTGTAAACCTTTTATTTCAATATAATATTATCGGTATAACAATATAATAAGTTCGGTATTTTATTGTTATTTCATTATAAGAATTCACAACCAACACCGACAGATATATTTAGCCTGGTTAAAAATTCTGCTGCTGTCCTAACCTCACGTGGTCATTCCAATCTCAGCAAAATTTCCTGTCCAATACAGACACAAACCCCATAAAAAATTTTCGAAAAAAATAAAATCCATACAACAAAAACAAGGTCAAGCACGCGACATTCTAAAAACAAAAAGTAATTAAAAATTGTCTTTCAACTAAGGAAAGAGAAAGAGAGGAGGAAAAGCAAACAAACATATAAAAGAAGTGAAGAGAAAGGGGCGGAAAAAGGAGAAGAAAACGTCAGCAAATTAATTAAATTGGGGAGAAACAAAAAAAGAAAAGAAAAGGAGTTTGCCGAGTATAAGTAGAAGGAGAACAGCGCAACTTGGGAGGGAAAACAAGAGAAAAAGAAACAGAAACGGGGAGGAAGAATAAGAAGAAATCAAAATTAACAATCTTCCATTAATTAACATTTAGCTGATTACTTAGAAAGCTTATAAATTCGTTAGCAAGAGTATAAAAAAAAAAAGAGAAAAAGAAGAAAAGTCCGGGATTTTCGATCGTAAACAAGGACGACTGTGAAAACGGCTTAATCGAGTTAAGATGCAAGTTCAAAGGCGATAAATAAAGTTCAAAAGCCGAAGTAAGGAGACGAAGGAGAGAGAGAGAGAGAGAGAAAGGAAGGAAATGAAAAGCGAGAAGGAGAAAAGTTTTCTAAAAACTTTCCCAACTCCGTTTTTTTCCGGCTGGAAAATTCTCTCCTTCCGATGAAACTGACGAAAACCCCATTAAAATTGGATTTCTCATCATCTCAGATTAGGGGGTGAGAAAAACCAACCCCCCTCCCCGAGAAAAGTTTAGAAAGCTTCAGAATCCTAGCTTTGATCAGACAAGGCGTCATGTCTCGCTACTAACAAAACCACCGCAGAAACCTTCGCCCCAAAGCTCATTCTCGAAAGCATTGCAGGTGTTCCTCCAGGTGTCACAGCATTTGAGTCGTGCAGATTGGCACGATCAACAAACTTCATCAAATCTCCTTTATGAGTCACCTACCAGCTAATCCTAAATTTGTGACACGCACAACCATCTTCAAGAAATTTTTAGAAAGCTTGGTTTGACCAGAAGAATGCGTCACGTCTTATCATCACAAAACCAACCCAAAAACTCATTTCCGAATGCTTTGCAACCTCTTAAATCGTATTTCGAAGGTACCGAATAAACCTAAAGCGGTGTCACAAACATGTCACTACCTGTGACTCATACAAGTCGTCTAATTTAGATGGCAGATGAACAAACTCTTTCAAACTTTTTTTTTTGGTTTTAGGACGTACCTATCAGGTAATTTCACAATTCGTGACACACGCAGAGTCAACTTCAAGAAATATTTTAAATGTGACCAGTGTCACACTTCCGATTTTCACAAAACCAACCCATAAAACCATTCAAAACTTATTTTCGAAAGCTTTCTAACCTCCAAAACTATTCTCTAAGGGTATAAAAACCCTCTGAAACTGTGTCACAACTTGTGGCTCACACAACCCGACCCAATTAGTGGGTAGATGAACTAGAAAAATGAAAAATCTTGTTTAAACTCTTTATAAAACTACCCTACCAGCTACTTATCAACTCATGACGCTCATAACTCCAAAATTTTTTTTAGAAAGTTCTTAAATATTTTACCTTTGGCCACAAAACGAGTCACACGTTTGATAATCACAAAACCAACCCATAACACCATTCAAAACTCATTCTCGAAAGCTTTCTAACTTCAAAAACCATTCTCTAACGGTATAAAATCCACACAAAACTGTGTCACAACTTATGGCCCACATAACCTGACCCATTTAGCTGAACCAAAGAGATGAATCAGAAAGATGAAAAACATGTTCAAACTTGTTATAAAACTGATATACCACCTACCTATAAATTCGTGACGTCTACAACAAACTCAGAAAATTTTAGAAAGTTTTGGCCACACCTTTGGTCCCGTCAAAGTGTCACACGTCTGATCACCACAAAACCAACCCATAAAACCTTTCAAAACTTATTTTTGAAAGCTTCCTTACCACCAAAACAGTTCTCTAAAGGTATACGAAACCTTCTAAAACTGTGTCACACATAGCCCGACTCACTCAGTTGAGAGATGAACCGGAACCTTCTTAAATGACTAATCTACCAATAAATTCGAGCTCACAATCACCTCCAAAAAAAAATTCTGGAAGTTCCAAAATACTTCATCTCTGGCCACGACAAAGTGTCACACGTCTAATTACCACAAAAACCATTTAAAACTCATCCTCCAAAGCTCTGCCACCTCCAAAACCATTCTCCAAACGTATAAACCCATCCAAAACTGTGTCACAAGCATGTCACAACTCGTGACCCACATTAATTGGCAGATGAGCCAAAAGATGAGAAAAATTTCCCAAACTTCGTTTTATAGGACTAATCTACCATCTAACTACAAATTCGTGACACGAGCATGACCACATGAGAGGAAGAGCGGGAAGGGAGAGAGGGGGTCACCTCATATCCGGAATATTTAATGAGAGCTTTTCCAAAAGATGAGTCGCAAAACGAGTTACCTTCCATCATCAAAACCCAAGTGAGCGCTTCATAAAAGCGAGCCGAGGTCAAACACCTCAAAAAACGTGACGAGTCATCCCAGGTCTTTTCATTACGCGTCACACTACCGACCGCCATCATTCTCTTCCGTTCGAATCCTTCACTTCCGGTTTTCCTTCCCCAAAACAGTAGTGATAAACAAAACAAAATCAGAAGGAAAACTAGGTCACACACAACAACAAATCCCAAACGAGAAATAAAAAGAAAAACCGGAAGAAGAAAACGATTAAAGCGGAACCGGAAGTGAGTTGGGATATAAATCCCGCCTTTTTCGATTTCCCAACCCCCGTCCTTCCTCCTTCACCTTGAGACGTGGAACCAAACAAAAATTAATTCAAAACCTCAACACCCAAAATCTTAGGGAAATGGGGGTGGTAGGGGGTTGAAAGAGCCCGAATCCCGCACGGACTTCTAAATCTTTAAACTTTTCATCCCCCAACGAAAATGTCTGTTGTCTTGGGCGGAAATCCCCACCACCGGAAATAAATTACGACGTGAAAAATAAATTATTTTTTTGGAAAACCCAAACAAACCCACCGACCAATCAGAGAGAGGGAGGAAGTAGAAGCAAAAAACCGGAAAGTAGATGGAAATAACTAGAGCAAAAGGTGGCCGTTAGGGGTGGGATCGGGGTGAAGGGGGATGAAAAGAAGTAAAAAGTTTTATTCCGGCGAAAAAAAAATTGATGGCTCCAAAATTCAATTTATTGCCTTTGAACTTTCCAGTAAATAAAATTCCAGTGGAAAAAGGTCCGCAAATCGAAATTCGGAAAACCTGTTTTCACTTTAGCGGCAAATCTTCCAACCCCCAAATCTCCTCAAAAATTTTTCGCTGACCCGAAGCAATGTAAAATTAACATAATCGACCATATATCCGTGATTAGATCGTCAGGGTCGGTTTAAGATTAGATTTATCAACGGTTCCCATCTCTGATTTTTATAGTCCTCGTCTTTTTACATTTTCCTCTCAAAAAACACCAAAACATTTCCACAGTGCCGTAGTCAGGAAAAATTTTAAGCACTAAACCGGCTAACTGACTCCCTGTACGTGGTTGTAATAGAATATTTTAGAAGTCAGGGACTAGAAAATCTCGACACGTGTGTTTCGGGGTAAATTGTCCGGCAGCTGATGAGTCAAACACCTAGAAGACAGTGTGCACTATTTATGAAACAAATCTTCCATTAAAATGCCAAATGCTTACGAAATGAATACCCAAAGATAGGAAGCAAAATTCATGAATTGAATCATTCACGAAAGTGTGCAATATTTTTGAAACAACCCCTCCTTGAAATGAATATGAGGCTGTGCAATATTTATGAAAAAGTACATCCATGAACGTGCAGTATTTTTGAAACGAATTTCCTACGAAAATGTGCAATATTTATGACATGAATTTTCCACGCAATTGTGCAGTATTTTCGAAACAAGTTCTCCTCAAAACTGTGCAACATTTTTGAAATGAAGTGTCAATGAAAGTGTGAATAATTACGAAATGAATCTTTCGCGAAAGCGTGCATCACTTTTGAAACGAATTCTCTAAAAGTGTGCAATATTTTTGCAATGAATTCTCCATGAGAGTGTGCAATATTTTTGAAACAAGCCCTCCTTGAAAGTGTGCACTATTTTTGATACGAATTCTCTATAAAAGTGTGCAATATTTACAAAACGAACCCCCATAAAACTGTGCAACATTTTTGACATGAAACATCCATGAAATTGAACAGTATTCTTGAAACAAATATTCTACGGAGGTGTGCAGTATTTTTGAAACAATCCCTCCTTCAAAGTGTGCATTATTTATGAAATGCGATCTTTATGAAACTGTGCAATATTTTTGAAATCAAGCACCCACGAAAGTGTGCATCAACCTTGAGGAAGGAAAACATGATGAAAGTGTGCAGCATTTTTGCACCTCGATCCATATCCGTCAAACATCAGTACAGTCTTGGAACTACGACAGAGAGCTACGGCCAATTACTATGTTATATAGTTTGGAAACCCGGCTATAACATCTCTGGTAACCCATAAAAAATTCTCAACAGGCGTAAAAGACTAAAACAAAGTGACCTTACTATATCCAATATAGTTTCGACAAGTCTGTGAGAAAACGTGGGATTTGAACTAAAAAAGGAATCAAAAAGCCATAATCAAGAGTACCAACAACGAAAAAAAAACAGGAAACGGAAGTGGGTCCCAGAAAGAATCTATAAAACACTTTCCGAACACTCTCGAAAGACAAAGACCCTCGAACGAGAGCACACAAAACACATGAAGGCAGGGTCGTGGCAAAAGACTCGAATGACAGAACGAAATCCTCTAAAAGGATGGGACAAAAACCGGATATGAAAGCTCCCAAAGTCCGTTCTTGGCTTTTCCACATCTTTTTTTTTTTATTAAATCGCTACATTTTTCTTTTCCTCTTTTTATTTATTTTTATTTTTTTTTATTTCCCAGATAAAATCGTCGCATTTATGTTAGCTCAAAAATGTTTTTCTGCTCCAATTCTTTTCATTTACAATTTTTATTTATTTATTTGCTATTCAATAACAGCCATGAAAAGATTTTTTCTTGTTTTTCCTCCATGCTTGTCCTCCACCCCCTCCCTCCCTCCTACTTTGAAATTATTTTCTTTTTTATTTATTTATTTACTTACCCCCTTTGGCGACCATTTGGTGGTTTTCACTCAACAAATAAAAATTATTTATTTATTTTATTAATTAAAAAAAGAGAATTGTTATGTTTATGTATGTTTGCGGGGTGTCTTGGCAAAGGGTCTGATGACCTACTCGTGTATGAATGGTAATTGCTGGATGTAATCATTTATTTCTGTTGGTTGATGATGGTCTGACTGTCATATACAAGGGTTTAACACAGCAACAGAATCACGTGACGTTTTAAGCCATGTTGTGCGTTATTTATGAAATGAATTCTTCGTTAAACTGTGCATTATTTATGAAAGAAAATCTCTACATGTGTGTTATGCTTGGGTCTTTGAGAGGACTCATACTTCCTTTGAAAATATAATTTTTCTATTCGGAAAGTGTTTTATACTTCCGGGAACCATTTCCTGTTTTTTGTTTGATGATAACATCACACTTTTGGTTAAGGCTTTTTTTAAAATACAAATCCCGCAGACTTTTCTGTATTCACAGTAATTTTTTCAATTTTTGTTTCTGGAACTACTTTTCGTTGGATGTAATCAATTATCTCTGTGGCTGTTGTAAGTATGATGTATCGTGACGGCTGAATTTGATCCGGGAAAGAAAAAGCTTGAGTATCAAAGCTTTAAATCAAGTCCCCAATTTTTATAATATTATTTTGATTATAGTATTATTTTATATATGAGAATTATAACTCTTCAAGCGGAAATAATACTTTCTTCTCTGGAATTAGTCTAGTCAGCAACTATGAACAGTGGTTTTGATACCAACTTGATAGTTTTGGAAGAAAAACATCTTCATAAATGTTGCACACACCATTAACGACTCCATTTCATAAATAATGCACACTTGTATAATGAACCACATTATTAAATATTACACAGTCTGTATAAGAGGTTCATTTTATAAATATTGCACAGTTTCATATGAAGTACATATATAACAAGCTGGCGTAAGAGATCCATTTCATAAATATTACATACTACCATACAGAATTCATATCATAATTAATGCACACTTTCATAAAGAACCAATTTCATAAATATTGCACACTTTCAAATGAAGTTCATTGCCATCCTCGAATTAATTTCTGACGGTAATTACTGTTGAAACGGACTAAAGATGAACCTAAGATAGGTGCACGCGTGCTAGAGTGTGTTTGAAGCTGTGACTACTCTCTTGGATTGAGTGAATGGTTTTGTTTGATGGTAGTCGTAAGAGATATGTGATGTAATTAATCCCACGTTATTTATATTATTTTAATAAATTTATATGATGTTGTGCGTTATTTATGAAATGAATTCTTCGTTAAACTGTGCATTATTTTTGAAAGAAAACCTCTACGTAAGTGTGTATTGCTATGAAATAAGTAGGAGGGTAAATACGGTCCCCATACCATCAGGTATGACAGCTAACAAGACAAAAGAGACCCAGACAGACAGACAGACTGTTTCTATACGTGAGAGAAACCTGAACTGACTACTCAACTGAAATATCTCCTGCGTTGGGAGTTTTGCTGAAGCTTACAAACAAAGCACAGCTAAGATAGCTGATTAAACGAAGTGTGCAACATGACGTCGAAGTCTTCTGCCACGTCAAAACAAAAAACCAAATCCATAATTAACAGAACAAGGAAAACGAACACCAACTTCGACTTCTTCTTCGTTTTTGGGTCACTGCCATTTTCCATTCCAAGTTCATCCGCCACTGGTGATGAGGAGAAGGAGAAGGGAAGATGGGAGAGGAGAGAGGCTCATTCAGCACGAGGCTAATTCTTGAAGTGTTCTTTTGTGAATTCGTTCAACCAAAAGATCTCAACAAAAGATCAAATCAAATGAATTCAAGTGCAGATTTCAAATTCAAATGAGGAGGAGGAGAAGAAGAAGAAGAAGAAGGAAAAGAGAAGATAGAAAGAGAGAGAGAGGATCTTGCCGACATCTTCATCTAATTGTCTCATTCTCTATGCCCATTCAATTCGTCAGAGGTGAAAAGATAGATGAGGTGGGAAGGAGTAGATGAGAGATGACACCCAAAGCTTTCATTCAAATCTGACCCAGACGGTGACTTTTTTCCTCCTCCATCTCCTCTTTAATTTATTTTTATTCCGCTCATTCCCACTTCCTTTCCAGAATTGTTTTCCTTACTCCAGGAAGAGAGGGATGAGGGGATAGACTCTCATTACTTGTTTACGCTTTACGGGCCTTGAGAAAGAAGATTAGCCTATTTGTCTACTTTTATCTCCTTCTTCTTAAAAATTCCATCAACTACCCCACTTGGGTCTTCTTCTTCTTATTCTTCTCTTTTGTTTTTAATAAAACTAAAAGTTTCACGAGTCAACCCCATTTCTTTCAATTTCATTCTTTCTCACTTCCTCTCCAGCATCCCTTTCCCCTCTCTCCCGAAATCCTTTTTATCTCCTTGATGCATTTTTAATAATTAATTTATATATTTTTCACTTTACCTTTTCGATTTGGTGCTTTCCGGTTCCATCAACTTCAGAATTTTTTCTCCTCCTCCTCCTCCTCCTCCTCTTCCTCAACCTGCGACCTTTCCGCTTTCGTTTCCTCCATCACGCCCTGACGGAAATTCATAATATCAACTTGACGCCTCACAGCTAAAGATAATCAAAAACAATTCAACCGAATGATTTCGAAATTTCTGACAGTTTGGAAGACAAAAGCTCAGAAGAGTGGTGGAGAGGGGGATGTTGGGGGGGGGTTTAACATCAAAAGTCGATTGTTTCCCGCTCGGGAAACCCGTAACCGAATTGTTATTTATTTATTTATTTATGTAATAACAATAATCTCAATCATTCGAAGAGAGTTTTGTTTGTGTCGTGAAGAAACCCCCGCCCCCATCCCCCATCACCAACCTCCTCTTCGGTTTCCTAAACACAATGGCCCCGACTTGAGTTTTGTTCGGAAAGTCACCGAGGAAAGCTCACGAGACCTCGCCAGAGACAAAAGCTCCTTCTCCTCCTCCTCCTCCTGGATAATGGATATCATTTTGAACATCTACTATTTCGTGAAGTGGCGGGTGGTGGGGGGGGGTGTAATGGAAAGGGGATGAAACAGAATAAGAGAGAGTGGAGAAAGTAAAATTTATTTTCCAAATGAGTAAATCCGAGAGGAATGTAACAAAAGGAAAACTTGCCAACTCCTAAAATGTTGTTAACCAGTTGCTTTGAAATTTTGAGGTTTGCATTAAGAACGGGCCGTTGGATCTTCCATTGTTTGCTGCTGAAATTTTGGAAGACGAGAAAGAGAACAAGAAAGACGAACACCAGCTCACATTTGGTAGGAAAAGGCCAACTTGAGTAAGAAGAACGAATAATTAGACTGAGGAAATATACGTTGGGAAAGAAAGCTACGTCAGGAACGAGTCTACGACAGAATTTAATTCAAACACACAAGCGAGGTTGAAAAATCCAGCAACAACACTGATGAAAACGAAAGCCAAAGAGAAAAGAAAATCGAAAGGAACCTCTTACAACCATTCAAAGAAAGGGAAAATTGGATAGAACAACAACAGCAACAACATCAACAAAACGAAAGTAAACAAAGAATAAAAAGGAAACGAGAACTAGCTAGCTTTGCGATAAAAAGGAAAATCACTTGGCAGACATTCGAAAGCTAGAAAAAGCAAACAGAAGGAAAACGAAAACGAAATCCGCACGCAAACAACAACAAAAGAAATTGAAGGATTGATGGAAAATGCACTAAAAGAAAACTCTGTCGCAATAAAGGAAAACTTTCGACAAATCTACAAAACAAAGTTGGATCGTCACGGCTAAACAAACCGGAAACAAAGTGTTTCCACATCAACCACGCCCCAACAGCAAAGATATCGCTTACACTAAGCAAGAATATGATGATGAAACCATTTCACACACTACAAAATGAAGGAATTTGGATTTGGGAAGACACTACAATCAACCACAAGGTTTTGAAGACCTAACAACCAGAACACAACCCAAACTCACCCTCCTGATCTCACATGAGACCTTAGTAAAGAGGTACCCGCGAACCACCGAGTAAATTAGTTGATGAGTGTGCAATATTTATGAAAGTAAGTCATCATAATGGTGTGCAACAACTATAAAAGGAAATTATGGTAAAAGTGTGCAATATTTATGAAACGAGATCTTGGTTGAAGTGTGCAATAAAACGAAATGTTTATAATGGTGTGCAATATTTATGAAATTAGACCTTAATAGTAGTGTGCAATAATTATGAAATGAGATGTTTGAAAGTGTGTAGCACTTATGAAACGTATCCTTTTACAGATGTGCAATAATTATGAAATGAGTTCTTGGTTGAAGTGTGCAATAAAACGAAATGTTCATAATTGTGTGCAATATTTATGAAATGAGATGTTGGAAATTGTGCAACATTTATGAAATGAGCTCTTGGTTAAAGTGTGCAATAAACGAAATGTTCATAATTGTGTGCAATATTTATGAAATGAGATGTTGGAAAGTGTGCAACACTTGTGAAATGTATGCTTTTACCAATGTGCAATAATTATGAAACGAACCCCGTTTGAAAGTGTGCATTATTTATGACAAGAAATCGACAATGGTGTGCAATACTTATGAAATTGGAACTTGATAGTAGTAGTTCAATAACTTTGACATTAAATCTTATTAACGGTGTGCATTATTTATGACATAAAATCGTAATAGGTCTAATAATTATGAAATCATTAAAGTGTGCAACATTTATGAAATGAACTGTTAACAACAGCGTGCAATTGTTTTGAAATATAATTTTAGTAAAATAGTTAAATATTCATGAAATGGAATCTCTAATAACAGTGTGTAATATTACTGAAACGAATTCCTTATAAAATTGTTCAAAATGAGTTTTCCCGCCAGTGTGCAATATTTATGAAAAAACTCCTCGTGAAACAGTTCAGTATTAATTCAATCAAATCATCAGAAAAGTGTGCATTCTTTTTGAAATGAGTTGTTGCTTAAAGTTACTGAAACGGTGCATTATTTATCAACAAAGTGTGCAATAGTTTTGAAATATAATCATAGCAAAAGTGTGCAATATTTATGAAAGAAATCCTAATGAAAATATTTTGACCGATAACATCTCCTTAATACTCACAACTTGATTGATTTTGATCCATCAGGAAAACCAAGAGCAGAGACCAGAGAGACACACAAACAAGTAACACACGAGATACATAACAATAAAAATGAAACTCACCCATTTTGAAACGAAATTTTTTTGTGTTTTACAAACGGCAACACAAGAACGAGGTAGAAAGAGAGAGAATAAATAAAACCGGAAATACATTCTCCAAAAGCGAAAGCATAAAATGAAAGCCAGTAATTATTAATTGAGTTAGCATTTAATTATGAAAGATGGTGCGAGGAAACGTACAAAACTCAATTCAGCAAAATCTCTGATAGATCTCGAACAGCTGACAGCTAACAAGTTTTCCCTTTCTCTCTCGTTCCCCCCACCGCCGCCGTCCTCTCTCTCCTCCTCGAACGAAAAGGTAAACTTGTCCCATCAATTTCAAAACACTTTCCCCAACATGTCTTCCATCTTCTCTGACAAAATAAAAAAATCGGGAAATCGATATCACGACACAAAAAGCACAAAACAAAAAAAAAGCGACTCACATCACACCACAAACGAAAACACGCGGCGGCCATTTTAACGAATTCCCCGAATTGGACGCGGTAGTGCCAACTTAAAGGTTGGCATCCTGACTTTTTTTCCCCGTATCGCGGAGGCATTGCCGTCGGGAATTCGTTACAAAGAACCCCAACAAAATAAATGTAAACGAATAATGCGATTCGAATTTTTCTTCTTTTTCTCTTTTATTTCTTTAATTTAATGGAATACGTTTTGTAGAGCTTTGAAATACCTTTTTCCTCCTCCTCCTCTTTGACTTTCATTTGATTTTATTAACATCCTCACATTCATAACTTTTTTTTTTATTTCGTCTTCCTTGAAAACCGTTAAAATGAGACATTTTTCTTCTCATCAGAATTTAGCTCGAAATAAGACAAAATTTTTCTCCTTTTCGTTGTAATTCTTAGTGCGAGGAAGAGGCGGACAAAACAAACCGGAAGTGGTTATTATTTTTTTTAAACTAAAATAAACATAAAACAACCTCGCCGGAGTTTATGTTGGAATAAATAAAGTCGTAAAAATGGCGTTTTCGTGATTTCCTTCGCTTTTTTTTATGTATAAAAGGTGATTAATAGCTTTCGTTTGTATAAATTTAGAGTATATGTCGACGAGAGGGTTGGGGGGGGTGGGAAGAAGTCTTGCTTTCAAGGTTGAGATGAAATTTTTTGTGTGGTTGCTTTGAATAAGAAGGAAATAGTTGTTGGAAAGTTGTGGAGATATTTGAGTCTCGAGGCTCTTTTTAAAAAAAAAAGTTTTAATCTTAAACTGACTTTTGTTTCTCCCGGCAAAAGCTTTTCTGAAAGCGGTTTCCCTCAGAAATTTATCCCGCGGGCTTGAGATTTTTTTTCTTTAACTTTTGCCAAAGTATTTTTCTTTTTTCTTTTAAATTTTTTGGTTACTTCGTTAATCCGAAGAACGTTCAAAGTCTCAAAGTCTCCTTTTTATTTCTTCGTCTTTTGGGAGTTGGGATTTGAAAAGACCTTTGAATTAGTTGGGTGCTGTAGTCATTATGCTCTGGATACGGCTATTTAAGGAATTCCAATATGGCGGTGGGTTATGAAACGAAATGTCGTTAAAACGGTGCATCCTTTAAGACATGAAAATTAGCTGAATGTGTGCATTACTTATGAAATGAGATGTTGCGTAGTATTGTTGAAACTGTGCACTATTTATGGAACAAAGCATTTCTGAAACCGTGGATTAGTTTTGAAACGAAATGCGGCTTATAGTGTGCATTATTTATGAAATAAAATGTGAGAGAAAGTGTGTACCACTTAATGAAATGAGATGCTGTCTAAAGTTTCTGAAACTGAATTTTTGTGAAATAAAATATTCTTAATGTGTGCATTATTTTTGAAATGGAAATCTTGATCATCGTGAACAATAATTATGAAATGAAGCCTTGAAAATAGTGTGCAATACTTTTGAAACGAAATTTTGATTGAAAGGTACCTTAACTACGCATTAGGTTTGAAACAAAAGCCTGTTAAAAGTGTGCAACATTTAGGACATGAAATTTAGCTGAAAGTGTGCATTACTTATGAAATGAGATGCTGTTCAAAGTGTGCAAATGTGAAATGAAGACTTGATCAATAGCGTGCAATATCTAAGACATGAGATGTTATCAACTGTGTGCATTATTTATGAAATGAGATGTTGATAGTAGTGTGCAGTATTTTTGAAATGTGATTTTGATAAAAACGAGCAAATTTAATCAAATAAAGTCCTGAAAATGCTGTGCGTTATTTATGAAATGAAATGTGGCAGGAATTGTGCACGATTAAAAACAAAGAAACGTTTGCTGAAACTGTGCATTATTTTTGAAACGAAATCTTGATTATAGTGACCAGTATTTATTAAATGAAGCCTTGACATTAGTGTGCAATATTTGTGAAATTAAATTTGATTAAAATTTGCCCAAACTATGCATTAATTTTGGAACAAAAGGCTGTTAAAATTGTGCAATATTTATGAAATGAAATATAGCTAAAAGTGAGCAGTTGTCTTCAAACCAAACACTGCTGAAACTGTGCAATATTTATGAAACTAAGTTCAGCTGATAATTTGCATTACTTACAAAACTGTGCACTATTTTAAAGAAAAGCAAGAAAGAAACGTTGCTGAAACTGTGCATAGTTTATGATAAAATGTTGCTTAAAAGTGTACAATATTTTTGAAGTGAAATATTTTATTAAAATGTGTTGCCTAAACTACGCATTAGTTTTGAAACAAAAGCCTGTTAAAAATTGTGCAAAATTTTTGAAAAGAATTTTAGCTCCAAGTGTGCATTCATATTCAAACCAAATTTTGCTGAAACTGTGCAATATTTATGAAATGAGATATTGCTGAAATTTGGAATCACTCATAGAATAAAAGGTGGCCGTATTTATGAACCGATTTCATTATAGCTGAGTTTAAATTATCCCAAAAATTTGCTTCCAAAAAATTATGAAGACACAACAGACAATTAGGGCCTTCAATGGTCCTATTTATTGATAACAGGCTTGTACGATTTAATAATTATTTCAATAAATTTATGTAAAATATTTACGCCTAATTATATGATTTTACTGTAGAAATGAATTAAATAATAGCTAAGAAGCTTACCATGTATAGTTGGTTACAGCTGAAGGCAGGTACCAGACATGATGACAGGATATGAGACTCACTAAGAGTCTGTAGTACTAATAATCACTATGTCACAGACACTTATTCACCAAAAAGTACCCACACTCACTATATCACATCTACCGTCTCGGACGAATACTCGAAGCCAAATGAAACCACACGAACCTAGCGCTAGTGTCGTTTTAAAACACAACTGACATGCGCGCGCACCTCTATTAGCTTCATCTTTAATCCCTTTTAACACTGAGTACCATTTGTTACATTTTACTAAGGTCACCACACACACACTAAATTTCCTTGGAAAAGTCTTCTAAAATCACTTTTAAAATAACAATATAAGTTTTTGTACGTGTGCAATATTTCTGAAAAATTTGTTTCACTCACATTTCAAAAATTTGAAGACAATGATTTATTCGTACTCTTTGTCTAGTCAGGATGACTCGGCGCCAGTTCATCCAAACTCCTGGTCACATCCGTTCATTCCAAAAAGGGGCATATCTACTACCAATAAAATATTGCTAAAACTGTGCATTATTTATGAAAAGAAATGTTTTTGAAAGTGTGAGTTACTTTAGAAATGAGATCTTGTCCAAAGCTCTGCATTCGTTTTGAAACGAAATCCCGTTGAAATTGAAGTCCTCACAACAGTGTGCAATATTTTTGAAATGAGGTGGACAAAACAAAAACAGAAAGTGTCGAATCCATTGAAGAGTGCCGTAACTGTGCAATATATATGAAATAAAATGTTGGGGAGAAACTGTAC
Source organism: Columbicola columbae (assembly GCA_016920875.1). Classification (NCBI taxonomy): domain Eukaryota; kingdom Metazoa; phylum Arthropoda; class Insecta; order Psocodea; family Philopteridae; genus Columbicola; species Columbicola columbae. The sequence continues at coordinate 3,804,576 of JADMLL010000012.1, forward strand.
ATCGCTGTCGAAGTAAAATGTTAATAAAATTGTGCATTACTTATGAAATGAGATGTTGCCGAAATTGTGCATTAATGACAAAGTGAAACGTTGTTGAAAGTGTGCATTATTTATGAAAGAAAATGCTGCCCAAACTGTGCAATATTTATGAAATAATAATAGTGTGATACTTATAAAATGAATTGTTATAATGTGCAATATTTATGAAATGTATTTCATATGCGTTATTTATGAAACATTGCTGACAGTGGCAATTATTTATGAGAGGATATTGTTTCGACAGTATCCAAAATTTTTAAAATGAAATGCTCATAATTATGTGCAATACTTATGAAATGAAGTCTTGATTAAAATTATGCACTATGACATGACATGCTGTCAACTGTGTGCATTATTTATGAAAGGAAATGTTAATACAAGTGTACAGAGTTTTTGAAATGGAATTTTGATAAAAATGAGCAAATTCTATCAAACAAAGTCCTGAAAATGTTGTGCAATACTTATGAAATGAAGTTGTGAGGATGGTGTGCAATATTTTGGAAAAAGGATATTGCCAGCTTCATGCATTATCTATGGAATGAGTCGGGGGAGGGGATACAAATACAAAGAGCTTAAAAAGAGTGAACTTTGTCATCCATTAAAAACAAAATTCGACAGGAGCGGCGTAACAGGCATAAAGTCTAAAGACAAATTAAATTTAAAAAATTTTTTTTAACTTTAATAACCGTCGAGGAGTCATCTTCAAGTCAAACATAAAACAGGAGAAAATATAAAAATAAAAAAATATAAAAAGAGAAAAAAAAGAGGTCGTTTGAGAAATTAATAAGGAAAAGAAGGAAACGAAATTAAACTTTCAAAAAGGGCAGGAAAGGAAAGGAAAGCTAGAAGGAAAAGCTAGAAAACTCAATTAAACATTTAAAATCTTTTTTTTCCCGGGAAAAATTTAAATTTTTAAATAAAAAGCGAAAAAAAGGAGGAAAATTCGAGAGAAGAAGGAAGGAAAATTAATTCCTCGCCTTTCGAATCGGTCACAAGTAGAAAGCCGAAGAAGAAGAAGAAGAAGAAGAGGAAGGAAAAAAAAGCTTTTTATTCGCCATATTCAAAATCCTCTTTCTACTTCCTCCCGGAGAGAGTGGCAGGAGCAGCAGCAACAGCAAAAGGAGGGAGGAGGAGGGTGGGGGACCTTTGTTTTTGAGACACCCTGTCAAGTCAACGATAAGGAAAAGTATCAAACTTTTTGAATGAAAACCCCCGTTTCCATTGTTTCTTACTTATAATGTAAAAGTTTTAAAGGTTTCAACCCCTAACCCACCCCCTGGCTCTTCATCCCCATCAACCCCAAAATTTGACAAAAATTTTTCCTTTTGGGAAAACTTAATAAACATGATTGTTTCTAAATATTGGAGAGACGATCGTCATTTTTTTGTGGCTGGGAGCCCCAACCCCCACCCCCACCACAGCCCCCGGCCCCCCAAAAAATAAATAAAATTGCGACACAAGAACATATTCCGTTGAATCCTCCTGTTTTATTTATTTATTTATTTATTGTCTTCCCACGCTCTCCTTTTGAAAACTTTTTTTTCTGAAATGGTTGAATGCAAGCAGGAGTGCCAATCTAAACACGCAGACGGAGGAGGACGGCTGGAGAAGGGGAAGAGGGGCTGGAAAAATCTTTTTATCCAGAGATTTTATTGTAACAATTTTCATTGAATCGGTCTTATTGAATTTTCAATCAATTGGTTTAAAGCTAGGAATTGATGTTTTGCCGATAATTGAAAATTTTCTCTTCGAGGAAATACGCCCGCGTTTCTTACCCCCTCCCCCGCGTTTGTCTCCTTATCTTTATTTTTTCTATTTCTATTTCATTCGTTTTCCTTTCGTAGTTTCAATTTATCCCCTCCTCGTCCTCCTCTCCTCCCGGCTGTACCGTTTTTCGTAAGACCAATCTTGAAATGGTGTCTGGTATCCGGAAGAACTCTCTAATAGACCAATCGTCTTCCTTTAGAACACTTCTCTACTATCCCACAGATCGAGCCAGCTAGATACCTAATAGTCATGGTGACTTACCCCAACGGAGGCTTCTACCTGGGTGGGTACTTTAGTATTTGGAACTTAGCATGAAAATCTAGACGACCTATAGGTACCGGTCTGGTTTGAGTGATCAGACGGTAACATTTTCACATTTTGAGTACATTAAAAATGGAAACTGTTACCTCTAAAGAGCTAGAGAAGTGAACGAGACGTTTCAAAAGTAATGCACACTTTTGGTATGATTACACTGAAATGCTCAACAGTGAATCTCAACAGCTCAAATGAATACTCAACAGTTTCACGAGGAAATTTTTCATAAATATTGCACGCTCGCGTGAAGACTCAATTTGAATAACAACTCATTTCAAAAGTAATGCACACTGTTATCAAAATTTCATTTCAAAAGTACTTGCACACTGTTATCAAGATTTCATTTCAAAAGTATTGCACACTGTTATCAAGATTTCATTTCAAAAGTATTGCACACTGTTATCGAGATTTCATTTCACAAATATTGCATACTCTCATCGGCAATTCATTTTATAAATATTGCACACCACTGCCAAGAATTCATTTCAAAAATATTGCACACCATTATCGAGATTTTCTTTCATAAATACTGCACACTGTTATCAGAAGTTTATTTCATAAATATTGCACACTCTCATCAACAATTCATTTTACAAATGTTGCACACCATTATCCAGAGGTCATTTCATAAATATTGCACAATTTCATGATGCATTCAGAACAAATTCGTTTCGTCCCGGTATGTTCACTTTCACTAAATAAGCATCGCTGACGTTCATCAAGAATCGGTTTCAAAACAAATGCACACTTTCACGAAGATAATAACATCACAGATAAAAGAAGTGACAAACACAGAGACAGACAGATAGACAGACAAACCGACGAACCAAAAAAAAAACAGAATCCAATCGATTTTCCTTCCAGAAGGAAAAAAGAGGAAAATCTCCTTGGCTCCGCTTTCCCGGAAAAGCACACACACACACACACACAACAGAGACAAGAAAATTATTTATTTATTTCCCATTTCTCTCTCTGAGAAAAACCTTAAAAGCTTCCAAAATCCTGAATTCGAAGCTTTCCCCCACTACTACCACCACCACCTCCCTCAAATCCTCATCCTTTTTAGGGAGGTGGGCCATATTCCCCAATTTTCCCGGGGAAAAAAAGCCATAAAACTCAATTCAGAATTAATTTTCCTTTTTTTCTTCTTCTTCTTCCTTTTAATCCACGGACCAAGGTTAAAAGAAAATTTTTACGATCCTTCTTCCCTTTTACCCCTAAGAGTGGTGGGGGTGAGAGGGCGCTTTTCTTTTTTTACGACACTTCCGGTTAAGGGAAATCCACCAAAAGTTGCATGCGGGAAATTTTCTTTTCATCTACTCCATGACCTAAATTCTTTTTTTAACGGCTCATCAGAAGGGATTCGAAAAGGAAACCTGACCTGCAGAAATAACTTTATTACTGTTAGTGGGTCAATTTCTTAAACCGGAAGTAGATAGAGAATAAAAAGAATTTCCGGTTTTTTTTACGGTCTATAAACAGATTATTGTTTGGGGAGAT
>JADMLL010000012.1:3818115-3908466 GCA_016920875.1 Columbicola columbae
TTTTATCTCTTAACCCATTTATCTAGAAATATTCACCAAACACTGCAAAAATTAAAGACAGAGAGATGAAAGACAGAAAGAGGGAGAGATTAGGCAACAGCAGAAAAAAAAATTTTTCTCAAAAACAAAACGCAAATCCCCAAACGTCTTCCAGTCTCAGCCATCACGAAACCATAATCCCTATCTCTCCTACTCCTCCTCTCTTCTTCTTCCTTTCCTTCCTCACGCCTCATCCTCTAGATAAAATCAAATTTTTATATGATAAATTGATTCATTTGTTCTGTCCGTCCGTCCGCGTTTATGCGTGGGTGTCACTCATTCTCACTTCAGTTGACATTAAAAGTGTGACGCTTTAGTGCTTAATGACGGCCCGTCAACCTTCCGGTTCCACCACCCGAAAAAGACAAAAACAAAAAGGCAATCCATCACTGAAAAGGAATCGATGGATGTTTGGAATTGCTGTTGTGGTCTCCGCGCCAATTCACAAAAAAAAATTTTTTTTGTGTTATCAGCAGAGGAAAAATAAAAATGGCGGCCATCTCTTTTTTTAGTTGAACACCCCACTCTTCATCTCTTCCAAACAATTTCATTTTCATAATCTGTTGTCTACTTTCATTTTTATCATGAATATTTAAAATTCCTGTCGGCGAATGTGATTGAATCCTATCATCCCAATTTTTCTTTTTTTTGAATTCTTTATTTATGAATCCATTTTGTGGGGGTTGGGGGTGGAAAATGGATAGAGAAAATGAGGAAAAGGATTTCATTGTTTTCATTCTTCCCTTTTTCAGTCCCACCAATTTCCTAGGGATGAAGAGGAGGAGGAATCGCCACAAATCAGTTTATATAGGTACGAGAGCAGGCGATGCTGTCGTTTTCGAGTCATCGTTTTCATTTCGTTCCAGAAAGCTTTTCCGATGATCAAAAACCTGAAGCAAGGACAAGGGGGTTGATTTGTAAGGCGCATCTGTTTCGTTTTTTGTAACTGAAGGGGTGGCAAAAATTAGGGGATGAAAAGCTTGGTTGAATTATTCGAGCAACCAGTGTCATCATTGAATCATTTTAGTCAACATGTCTTCAATGTCATGAGTCAAAGGTTTAAGGGGAAGTCATAGTAAACTGTGCAGTAATTTTGAAAGATGACTCTCAAGAATTTGCACTTTTTGAAAACATTACAGGAAGTGTGCAATACTATTGAAATCAGTTCTCGCTCAAACTGTGCATTATTTATGAAAACCTTTCTCGTGCAATGTGGATTATCAGTTGAATTCTAACCAAGTGCTTAATGAAATGAGTAAATATAACAGTGTGGATTAGTTTGAAACGATGCCTTAATATTTTTACACTAAAAATTGTCCACAAACGTGCATTATTTTGAGAAAAATCTATCTAAACCATAAATTAAAATATTTTAAAGAGTGTGCATTACTTATTGAAGTTGAAGTGAGCAATAATTTTGAAATCAGTGGAGTGCATTATTTTGAGATGAGGAAGTGATAGAGTGTGCATTACTTTTGAAACGATATCCTAATGTTTTTTATACACTAAAATTGTTATCTACAAACGTGTGCATTATTTTTGAGAAAAAAATCTTATGTAAACCATCTTTCTAAATTAGTGTCCGGTTCTCTATAGAGTGTGCATTATTTATGAAATAAAACCTTCCAGGAAGTGAGTAATATTATCAAAATCAGTTTTTGCCGAAACGGTGCATTACTTTTGAAATGAGGAAGTAAGAGAAGTGTGCAATACTTTTGAAACGATGTCTTAATGTTTTTTATATATTAAAAAAATTATCTAAAAACGTGTGCATTACTTATGAAATAAAACCTTTCGGGAAGTGAGGAATATTTTTGAAATGAGTTTTTGCTCAAAGTGTGCATTACTTCTGAATGGAGAAGTGGTAGTAGAGTGGACTACTTGTGAGATGAGAAAGTGACGGCAGTGTGCATTATTTTTGAAACTATGTCTTAAAATGAAAGTTACAGGATTCTGTAGGCTAATAAAATATGGGAGACAGACCGACAGACAGTATGTCTACCTGAATTTGAGTTAGAAGTTCACGATTTTCTGAACAATTTTCACGACCCAAAGCCTAAAAGGAAATCGGTGCAAAATCCAAAAATTCAGTACGTCTGAGAGGGGGGGGCATCTTCTGAGGTGTCCCAAAGGGTAAATCTCAAAGGTCATCACACTAAACCAAAAATTTTTCATTTCAGGTTGAGAGTGGAAAAAGCCGGAGGAGCCTGGTGCCCGAAACAGCAAGTCGAGAAAGGAGTTCGCGAGTATCTCCAAATCGACTTGGGGAACGTACACGTCATAACCGGAATCCAAACCCAAGGTCGCTACGACCACGGACGAGGTCAGGAGTACATGGAAGAATACACTCTGGAATACTGGAGACCTGGGATTCGACAAATGGAAGGAATATCGCCGCTGGGACGGAAAACAGGTAGGAGTTAAGCCAAAAATCCTTTTTTCTCTCCTTAAACGGGCGCCATTTTAAAATTTGGTGACAAAAAAAAAGAAGAAAGTGAATCCGGGGGGTGGGAGGTGATACAATTCACAAATGAACTTCACAGAAAGAAAGACAAAGAAGACGGAAACCGGGGTAGAAAGAAGGCAACACTGGTGTGAGAGAGATGCGGGATGCAGAAGGAAAGTTGTCAAGAAGGAGGAAATGCGTAGAAGGAGAAAGTGATGGGAGTAGATGGTGAGGGAAGGTAGGGAAAGGAGGAGGAGAAGCAGAAGACAAGAAGAAAAAAAAAGCTTCAGCAATACTTTTGTTATCAAATTTCAAACGAGTCTCAAGCGGCGAGTATTCCGTGAACAACAAAGTTGTTACATCTTTCGAGGAAAGTGATTTCTCTCTTTGTAACCTTTTCCAACCCCCTCATCTCTCTCTCTTTCTTTCTACCCCCTCTTCTCTCCCTCTCTCTCTTCTCATTTATTTACGACTCTTTCCTTTTAAATCGTTTAAATATTTACCGTATCCTTAGAAAATTCTGCGTATGGATCCGAGGTTATTTGGAAACTTTCCGTTACAGCCGTCTTCTTCTTCTTCAGGGAGGTAGGGGGAAGGGTGGAAAGGAAACTAGGGGGTAAGACGAAAGATTAATGCCTTTTCGGAAATCTAACATTCTCACGTGTTTGGGTGAAGAGAACAGAGGATGTAAAATGCAATAACTTGGCACTACGACTCAAGACGTAGATTTATTACAGAAGAAGAAGGCGGTGGAAGAAGAGACTGACAGAAGAAACAAACCTTCTCCCCAAGAATACAGTCTGTAGATTAAATTTCGACTTTAAATTATTAACTACACTCCCTACAACGAGAACACGGCGCACTACAAATAATAGTTCATTTTTGTGTCATTCAACTGTGACATACATGAATAAATCGCGATATACTGCAATCACCAGATGTTAAGTTGGCAACAGTGTTGTCATTAGGCTGTCGCGTATATTATACTGTATGTTAGGTTGATTATTATAAAAGGGAACCCTCTAAGACTTTGTGCAATATTTTTGAAATAAATCCCGCGTGAGAATCTGCAATTTTTAGAAAAAGATAATTTTAAGAGAGTGCAATATTTATGAAACTGGGCAGTATTTTTGAAATAAATCCTCCATACGAATGTGCAGTGTTTATGAAATGATCAGACCAAGGGAGTGTGCAGTATTTATGAATTGAGTTAGAGATGAAAGTGTGCAAACTTTTTGAAATGAATCCTTCAAGGCAATGTGCATTATTTTTGAAATAAACCCTCCATACAGTTTTTATTAAATAATCAGCCCAAAAAAGTGTGCAATATTTATGAAATAAGATAGAGATGAAAGTGTGCAAATTTTCTGAAATTTATCTTTCAAGGCAGTGTGCAATATTTTTGAAATAAATGCTCCATGAGAAAGTGTAATTTTTATTACACGATCAATGTAACAGAGTGTGCAAAATTTATGAAATGAAAAGTTGATGAAACTGTGCCGTATTTTTGAAACGAATCCTCCATAAAAATTTACAGCTTTTAAAAAATAATCAGCCTGAGAGAGTGTGCAATATTTATGGAATAAAAATTTCTTAAAAAGGCCCATGAGGGGGCGATGTAAATAAAAGTGTGCACAATTTTTGAAATCAATCATCCAAGACAGTATTTCTCAATAGAATCCTCTAGAATGTTTCGTGGTTTAGAAACGAATTCACCCCTAAGCAGTGTGCATTATTTATGAAATTTAATTCCAGTACGAGTGCACATTATATGTGTAACTGTTTCCTGTGTGCAATATTTTTGAAATAAGCACTTTGTAAATAATGTGTCTAGGAAAGAGCGAATGGTGACCTACTACTATGCCATAGAGTTTGTGACGTCATTAGTGATTGTGCCAAATATTCGAGGCCCAGCAGAAGACGTAAGGGGGTGAGATTTGTGATCATTTCCAAAGGAATAAGCAAAGCCTTCGTGACTAACATGAGAGTAAGTTTCCGGTTCTTAAAAAGTTAAAAGATTGCCAGGGGAAAGGTGACCAACGAAGAGATGTAGAAAAGAAGAAAAACGGAAAACGTCTTTTCCGAAGACTTAGAGAAGGCGGTGAAGGTGGATCGGAGGGGTAGGGGCGGAAATCAGAGGAAGGGAAGAAGAAGACAAAGAAAAACAAGATCTGAATAGAAAAATAAATAAACGAAGCGGAAATATGAAAAGAACAAATTTTAAAAAGTAAAATTTCTCTTTTTCATTTTTTTTTTAGTCTCGAAAGCTCTTCCTTTAGTTGTAGTGTTTTCAGCAAAAGAAAACTTCCGCTTCCGCTTTTCTTTCTTTCACCATTTTTATCGGAAAATCATCGAAAGCTATTACATGATTGAAACTAGGAATCGATTTGAGGAGAATCAGACGCGAAAGAGACAAAGGCAATGGGCTCAGACATGACCGACAGAAACACCATACCGGAAGTAGTTGGAAAACGATAACACATTTGACAGGGATTTTCGCACAAAAATAGTCCAACAGCATTTATTTGTTGTTTATGTTTTGTGAATTAGCATTAATTATGAAAGCTTGTCTAAAGTGTGCAATAATTTTGAAACGAATCCAACTTGTGAGTGTGCAGTATTTATGAAATAAGCGTGGATAACTTTTGATGGAAAAGAAAATCTTCCCAACTTTTGCGCGGAGCTGTTCATCGTTTTTCACTTTGTCTACCAACAGCGTTCGAATTAATTTGAAATCGTGCATCATTTCTGAATCGAAGTAGCTCCTGTTGATTTCTGTTTTCTACCAGATGTTGCGCCATCTTTTTAATCAAACAAGACAAGAAAACAAAAAATTCTTCCCTCGAACGCTTCTTAATTTGATTTCAGCAATTACCCAATTTTATAAGTTTTCAATATAAAATTAGACGAAGACGTGACGTCATTAACAGTGACGGAAACCATGTTTGCCGAGCCCAAATTAAAATTTTCATTAAAGGAACCGGGGGAAGGGGAAAGAGAATGAAATTACTTCCGGAAAAAGGCGTCAGGAGAAGAGAGAGAGAGAGAAGGACAGTAGATATATTTTGGCGCCATTTCTAAACGTCTTGAACATTGTCCAAAAATTAAAAGAAAAGAGAAGGCGGTGGGCAGAGGAGGAGGAGGAGGGGAAACAAAACTTCGAACGCGATTTGAAATGATCGAGTGCAGACTGCTCCTCCAGATTATTAACTGGAGAATTAAAGTCAATATTCTCCAGATTTCTTTCTTTTCTTTTATTTTTCTTTTTTTCTTTTGCCTTCCCTCTCTCTCCTCGTGAGTGGATGGCGCTCGAGCCAAGAATTCTTTTCCCTCCTCCTCTTTTTCTTCCTCTTCCTCACCTCACTTTTCCTTTCCAGCAAGACAAAATTGAATTTTCGCCTCGCTCCGCTCAGTCACTCACTCACTTCCAAGTCTTTCATTTCGAGAATGAGTTTGACGATTTTTGAATTTTCATCACTTCCGGTTGGAATATTTTTTGGAGGGAGTGTGAGAACCGGGGCTGGGGGGTGGTGGCGGAAAGGAGGTGACACGACGTCAAAATGGCGCGGATTTAATTACGAAAATTTCAGTTTACGTCCGCTTCGTTTCTCGACTTAATTACGTCCTCGTTATTAAGGGAACCGTTGCAATGGTTGTGGGGAAGAAAAGTCGTCGTGGCACCAGACTTTCATGCGTTCTGATATTTATTGACTTTTCTCTCTCTAATTGTTCGATTTTAATTAATTATTTATGTGTTACTGCGGCTGAACTTTTTTGGAAAAGCCGTTAACCTTTATTGATACATAAATAAGAGAGTTAATAAATAAGTTTCTTCTTCCACGCCTTCCACCTGAGGTAACAAACAACATGATGGTTTTATCTTGAGAAATAACGTGAACCTAGAAGTAACCCAAGCACCCAAAACCACTAAAGTTCTGAGATGAGAAAGAGAATGAACCCAGGAACCTAAGAACTTGAGGAAGTTTGAGTCCAATGATTTCAAATTCCGATTTGATACTCAGGTCTCGTTTTATGCGACATAATTTAGTGTGTTCGGAAACGCGTCCAGCAGCAAATAATTGTTTACTCCTGTCGTTAAAAATCTGGGCAGCGAATTATTTTCGAAAAATCATTTCAGACTTTCACGAGGAATCTCTATCACATTAATGCACATTTTGAACGAGCGTTGAATTTCATAAGTATTGCACAGTTTTATAGAGAACTCATTTCAAAATTACTGCACAGTTTTGTTTTAAATTTGTGACGAGAGTAACGCATGAATATCACGAGAAAGTTCCCTTAGGAGCTGTTGCAAAATATGCGTTAACTCTCTGAAATTAATTTCTCAAAATAGTGTTCATCATTTACGAAATACTGTTCATTTCAAAGTGTGCAGTATTTGTGAAATGGATTTGACGTTAATAGTGTGCAATATTTATGAAATGAAAGCTTCATTAAATCGTTAAGGTATTGAAAAGAGATAAAGATACAGTCTGTTTGAAATGGAACAGTGTGCATTACTTTTGAAATGAACGTCTCATAACGGTGTGCATTATTTTTGAAACGCAGTCTTTCTAAAAGTGTGCAATACTTTTGAAATCAATTGAAACTCATTTCGATGGGTTTCTTTCTTTCGAGATGACCCTGCCTCGAAAGGGTTAACGGAAAAAGAAAATGAGTCCTGGGGGTTTTCCCTTTTATCATAAAACTACACTCGTCGGCCATTTTGAAAAAGGAAAAACTTATACAGTAAGTCATGAAATTATGTTTGTAAGAGGAAACGGAAACGGGAGTATAAAAAGAGAAAGGTGAAAGAAAGGAAAGTGTCGATAAGCATTTTATGGACTGTGGGACAACGTGCATTACTTTTGAAACGAATGCGTGATTATATTATAATATACATGATTATGAGTTTATAAGTTATAGTGTTATTATATTATTTATAATTTGTTTGTTATAGTATACATATTTAAGCTCTTAGCTTTTAGAGTTGGTCCATTCCAGACGCTCACGAATATTTGGCTACAAATTAAATTGGTGTCAGAAGATGTGAGATAGACTGTCCTTCACACGTCGATATCCACTACAGTAATGACGTCACAGAGTGACAAAAGTATAACAATATGAGTAACTAATACCTAACATAGGACTGACTAACAATTCTCTCAAATTTGGCGGGGAAGGGGGTGGTGAATTTTATGGCGTTTCCGGAAACTCCACGCGTGAATTTTGCAAAAGTTCATCTTCCGCATGGCTCCTGGGTAGTTGAGTGAGTTAGAGTGAATGTGAAATTAGTTCCGAAATCTCGAGAGACTGGAATGTCAACAAGCTGCGGGGGAGGAAGAGAGAGGAGACGGGGTGAGAGGGTGAGGGGGAGGGGGTACGTTTTCCCAAAATATTTCGTTTCAGAGTCGGAAACGATATTCCAACGACTTTGCTTTGAGTTCTCCTGATTTAGTTCCATCTCCTCGATCTTGTTGATTTAGTTTTGTGACGTCATCGTTTGTGAAACGTTTGTCTCGTGAGATGTGTGACATTCGTATATGGCAAATAATGATCACGTGGTTTCACATGAATATTCGCATAAAAATAATCCCGTGATGATTATCTTATACGAAATTGAAGAGAATTGTTCTATCACGACTCCCGGGGAAGTCGCGATCGTGAAGTAAACTTATAACTGTGCATTATTTATGAAATGAGTGCTTTAGCTCAAAACTTGTATTAGTTCTGATAGGAATTCCCACAACTTTCAGACCAATGAAATGAAATTGTCATCTTCAATGGAGGGCAATAGTTTCAAAAACGAACATATTCATGAGCGTGTGCATTATTTATGAAATGAACGGTGTTGATTTTGAAAGGAATATATCATATAAGTGTGTGTCACTTTTGAAAAAAAAATGCCTCACGCTAGTGTCCATTATTTATGAAATAAACTGAGAATAAGACGATCTGTTCGGATCTCTTCTACTCTTTAACAGATCATCAACCAAGATCACACGCCATCACATATTCACGCCCACGGGTGCCCTCAGGTCAGTCCATTTCCTTCCGGTGTTGAAATCTGTAGGGGGTACGAACGAGTATATAAGCAAACATAACGAACACCATACACCGAAGACCGGGACTCCGGTTTCTCGGGATTAGTCACCGCCTTTTCGAACCGCAACACAAAAAGTATCTCAAACCCACAGGCCTTTTAACAACGAGCATGACTTTTATCGGAAAACCTCACATATTCACGCCCACGGGTGTCTCAGGATAGTACATTTCCTTCTGGATGTTGAAATGGGTGCAGCCTCTTACGAAGAACCCATTTCATAAATACTGCACACTATGAACCCCATTTCATCATTGATGCACAAAGCTTCGAAGTGAAAAATTCATTTCAAAAGTAAAACAGGGAAAGTTTTATTTCATAAATATCGCACACTTTTTTGAGTTCTCTTTTGTATAGCTCGATATGCCGTCCGTGTTTATGTCCGTCGTTGCTCAACCAATGTTTTCATAAATATTGCACACCTTTACAGAGTTTCATCTGGGTTTCCACAACAACCTGAGGGAAAAACCGGTTTTTCTGGATTAGTCACCGCCTTTTCGAATCGCAACACAAAAAATATCCCAAACCCACAGGCCTTTTAACAGCGAGCATGACTTTCATCGGAAAACCTCAAAAGGAAACTAAAGGCATTCAAAACGACAACGACAGCAAAAAAAGTTGTAAATAAAAAGAGTTAATCTGGATTTTGGTCATACCGCTTAAATCCGCGGATTAGATCTCATAATCCTTCCATCAAAAAAGGCGGAAAAGATTAGAAATCCGCTTTTGCACCGGGAAAAATATCAAAATTAGTTGGCAGAACTGATTTTCCCTCCCCGGATTGACTTAATTCAAACGAAATTTCGTAACGAGTCTTTTATTTAAAAAAATAGGAAAAACTAAATAAAACACTCATCGTATTCTTAGCTTATGTCGGGTGGATTCTTCTTACGGTGTGGATGGTAAAAAAATTTTTTTTCTTTCTCTCCCGCCATGACAAATGTCAAGCTCTTTCGTTTCAAATTGATAATTGTGCTGGTGTTTGCTATTTTGTTGATTCCGTTTTTTGCTGATTTCGCTTACGAGTGAGAGAAATCCTTTTGTGATCGTTTTAATTATTCCCTCGCGGTTTTTCCGCCGATTCACGTTCAGCAGTCATTTCCCGACACTGATTTGTGACGACACCCCGGGAATTTGATTTTTGACGAATTTGAAGAGATTCCAAGGTGACGGTAATTTCAACTGAGTAACGAGACCTTTTCTTAAAAATTCATTTTTAATCTAACGCAAGGTTTTGTTAAGTTTTCGTTTCAAAAATATTGCACACAATCATTTCCCCTCGTCTTTTTTGGAGTCTTTGAGTAACACCAACCGTTGAATCTTTTTTAAGCGTTTGAGAGATAACTGAAACGAGCTTCCCTTTTATTTCAAAAGTATTGCACACTGTTCCATTAAAAACAGACTGTATCTCTCTCCTTACAATATCTAAATGATTTCATTTCATAAATATTGCACACTTTCACCAAAAATCCGTTGAGTATTAAGGTTCAAACTTTCAGAGCGAATCATTTCGTAAATATTGCACAATTTTAGTCCACTTTTCGATTCGCGATTTGTGCAAACTTTCACGAGAAACCCATTTCATAAATACTGCACAGTAATATGTGAAATTCATTTCATAAATGATGCACACTGCTTTGATAAATTAATTTGCGGGGAAGTAAAGTATTCATTTCATAAGTAACGCACACTGTTTCACAATTCCCAAAGCATTTAGAGGAGGTTTCATTTCATAAATATTGCACACGTTTTTGGATGCTCCAGGTCGCACAACTTTACAAAGCAGTCGTTTATAAATCCATCGTCGTTGCCCCAACTGGTTTCATATTAAGTGCACACAGCGTATTCGAACGAACCATTGACCATTTCAAAAGTAATGCACGCGTCTATTAATATAAGACTCCCATTTCGTAAATAATGCACACACTCATGAATATTTTCAAAATACATTTTTCCTTCAGGACTATATTTCAGAAGGCTGTTGGGGTGGTTCACATCATTAAAGTGTCAAGGGGGAGGACAGAGCAACAGAAAGACTATTAGCAGGGGAAATGTTAGTGGTCGATTGCCGTGTACTAAAAGCAATCACATGTAACCACTTTCGTTTCTTCTCACGCATCATCAACCACCGTTCTTATGATTCATCCGGGCCGGGTTTCTAGAAAATTCTTCTTCGGTAACAATTTTTTGTCGGTTTCCCAAAATCACGCTCCCAGATTTTTAAAAATAATGAGAGAGAGAGAGATGTTTGTGAAGGCAAACAAAAGGCTAAAAAAAAAAGGGAAAGATGATGAAAGGCAAGGATAAAATAAATTCTTTTGTTGTCGTTTAAAGAGTCATTCTCAATTAAAAAGGAAAGAAAGAAGGAAAATAAAGAGAAAAAAAGGAAAAGACAGCCGAAAATTGCCGAATAAAACCCCGCCCACTTATTTCCATAGAACCAAGAAGAAAGAGACGAAGAAAAATGGCGAAAGAATCTTAATTAAAACTTCTAACAAAATCGTAATAAAAATTTTTTTTCTTCTTCTTCTTTTGACTTTCCCACCGAAAATCACCAATTCCAACTTCCTCCCATCTTCTTCTTCATCTTCATCTTCATCTCCCTCCTCTCGACTTTTGTTTTTATTCCGAGGAAAAAAAAAGGTTGAGTGCCACGGCTGCCTGTCGCTGACGTTTTAATAACAAGACAATACTAAATCATTTTTTGTTTACTTTTTTATTTACATAAAAATTATTTTTCCCTCCGAAAATCCTTTTTTCCTCTCTCTCGAAATTTCCCAGTTTCCCCTTTTCCCTCAGGTTGTTGTGGAAACCCAGATGAAACTCTGTAAAGGTGTGCAATATTTATGAAAACATTGGTTGAGCGACGACGGACATGAATACGGACGGCAAATCGAGCTATACGACAGAGAACTCAAAAAAGTGTGCGATATTTATGAAATAAAACTTTCCCCAAATCTTTGAGAAATTCTGGTAGAACCTGTTTTACTTTTGAAATGAATTTTTCACTTCGAAGCTTTGTGCATCAATGATTTAAATGGGATTCATATTGTGAGGCATTTATGAAATGGGGTGTTTTAAAAGGCTGTACCTATTTCCAACATCATAGGGAAAATGTACTATCCTGAGACACCCGTGGGCGTGAATATGTGATGGCGTGTGATCTTGGTTGATGATCTGTTAAAGAGTACGAGAGATCCAAACAGATCGTATGTTATAAATGTCTAACTATACCTTTTTGAGAGTGTCCGTCATTTGTTTAGAGAAATCTTCGTATATATTATAAGAATATTATTATATATAAATATTAAAATTGTTTAAATCGGTACAGTTTTCTGTTTTGTTCACGTATATATAGAGTATAGTATATATTTCTTGTATATAATTTTATATTTTATGTGTAAAAGTTATTATCACTAAAGTGTGCATTACTTTTGAAATGAAGGAAGATTTAACCTTTAAACTCAAAAAAGGGCGGAGAAATGAGAGTGTGCATTATTTTTGAAACGAATTTACCACTTCCTCCGAAATTAACTTTCCAAAATCGTGTGTCGTATCATTTATGAAATGAGTTTCACATAATAGTGTGCAGTATTTATGAAATGGATTTGACGTAATGGTGTGCAATAGTTTTGGAATCAAAGTTTAATTAAATCATTTAGGCTACAAATTGAGAGTGAATCCGTTATTACGAAATGCTTCAAAGTAGTGTGTGAAAAGGATGTCTCTTAAAGTGTGCAATACTTTTGAAATAAGCAAAAACCCAGATGCTTTACCTCGAAAGATTGCATGAAGAATATAAGCGAATCAGCGGTTTTTCCCTAATATCAAAGGACTGCACCCGTCGGCCATTTTGAAAAAAGGGAAAAATTCATACAGTAAGTCGTGAAATTATTTTCGTAAGAGGAGAAGAAAAGGAGAGGAAGGTGAAAGAAGGAGGAAAGGAAAAGGAGGAGGGAAAAAAAAGGTTTTCAGCTTTATTACTCCAATTTTCAACCGACCTGAGTTTTTGCTGAGTTTTTGTTTTTACTTCAAAGGTTACAAATTGGTGGGTGTAAAAACTTTGCTACCTTTTGGCGAAATAACGACTTTCTCTCTCTCTCTCTCTCTTCCTCCTAGTTTTCCTTTCCCTCTCCTCGAAAGTTTGGCGAGGGTTTTTCATTTTCCAGGGTTTTCCGACCGACCGCGATTAAAAGAAAATTAATTTTATTATTTTCGTTTTTTTCTCTTCTTCCTTCCTTCCATCCATCCAGCCTCCACCCACCTCCCTGAACCTTTCTGTTATCCCATTCTATCAAGAGAAACAAACGTGGAAGAGGATGTGTACGGAGGAGGGGGGTAGAGATGAGATTTTTTTAGTATAAAGATAGATTACGGAACGGGAAAGCGGGGTAAATTGGACCGAAATACAATCTAACCTTAATGATGTTTTCAAAATGGAAACCGGAAATAACGAGTTACGAATAACAAAAAAAGGAAATTAAAGTTTCGAAAAAAACAACAAAGCAACGGAAATCCATTTTGGAGTATATATATACTCCACATACAGTGTATAATACTCTGATAGTGGAGAGTATATGGAAGACTGAAAGACGACGTACATTCAAACGGGTTGTACGGCATAGAGTCAAAAAAAGTGTGCAATATTTATGAAACGAAGGCGTCTCTAAGTCCCTTAGAAATCCAGGGAGAATGTGCTTTGCTTATAACTCACCGCAATGGCGTTATGTTGTTTACAAATATTCAGCAATGTGCAGTATTTATGAAATGGGGTTCGCATAAATGTGTGTAATATTTATGAAAGGATTAGTGTGCATCATTTATGAAAGGAATTTCTCACGCGCCTTACTTATAAGTAGGATTTTACATATCCTCTCCAATTAATCTCGAAACAGTGTGCATAACTTTTGAAATGAGTTTTACATAGCTGTGTGCAGTATTTATGAAATAGGGTTGAAAGGAATTTGTGAAAGGAATTTCTCATGTGCATTACTTATGAAAAGAGTTTTATATTACATCGAAGCAGTGCTTCCACGCGAAGTACAATGGCAATCACATATGATTTGAGTTTCAACTAGTAGTGTGCAGTATTTATGAAATTACTACCCCGTAAAAGCGTTCCTTAAATCCCTAAGGGATTGTGGGAGAATGTGCATTATTTATGAAAGGAATTGATCACTTTCTTTGAAATATAACATTTTGAGGCAGTATGCATACATTATGAAATGGAGCTAAAAGTGTGCAATATTTATGAAACGAGTAGTGTGCATTAGTGTGCATCATTTAGGGATTTCTCATGTGCATTACTTATGAATAGAATTTTACATATCTTCTTCAATTAATATCTCGAAAAGGTGTGCATTACTTATGAAATGAGTTTTTACATAACGGTGTGCAGTATTTATGAAATAGGGTTCACAAGGTGTTTAATATTTATGAAACGATTAGTGTGCATCATTTATGAAAGGAGTTTCTTATGCGCCTTACTTACAAATAGGATTTGACACATCCTCTCCAATTAATATCTCGGAGGAGTGGAACAAGATACAACAGGAAACTAAAAAAAGGGATGAAAGAGGAAAGTTTTTGGAAAAAGAGAAACTACCCCCACAGCTTACCCCCCAAGCCTCCCCAAAAACCGTCGCCATCGAAAATTTATCAGGCCAAAAACCAAAAAATAAAAATAAAAGTGGATCCGAGTCGACCGTTTAAATATTTAATTGAATTTCCCGCGCACATTCAGGTTGGGAAAATTGGCTGACTTGATTTTCCCATCTTCCTTCTTCCTCCCCCCCTCTCCCCACCGCTTTCCCACAGCTCCAGTCAGAAACGACCGATTGCACCGTGAAAAGAAAATTGGAAAATTTAAATCGTGACTTCGGATGCAAATGTGATTTAGAATTTTTACTGTTGGGAAAATTTTTCGGTGAAAACCGTCAATAAAAAAAAAGGAAAACCCTTTCCCCGGGATTCGTTTACCCCCGCCCATCCCGCTTTTCCTTGACTTACTTTCCTTTTTTTTCTGCAAGTCATTCCCCAAAAAGTCCGATTAGACTATTCTCAACAAGAAAGCCTGATTATGAGTTTGAAGGATTTGAATGTTGCGATTTCTTTACCTTTTGTTCACCTCGTGTGACGTCATCAATGCTGTCGTTTGGCCCACTTTTGAATTCGGAAATCCGTTGGATTTTATACGCTTCCGGTACTACTGACCTCTTTTCATTTATTAACCTGTAAATAACGTAAAAAAGTATTTTTATTTATTTATTGGGTTGGTCGGTCTTACATCAATTCCTTTGATTTTGAAAATGGTCTAAGTGCATTTTGACAATAACAAGTAGCGACCTAAACCTTGGAACTAATTGCTTTGTCAATTTAATTTAAGAAAAAAAAATGTTAGCGCTTTGGTGGCTACAAAAACATCCCATTCATTGAATTTTAAAGTGATCTAAGTGCATTTTGAGCATCCCATAACTTGAAACTGATTATCACTTCACATTGTAATGCATCTTTAAATGAGGACTCCCTTTCATAAATAATGCACTCTCCCTCTCTCTCTCAATTCCTTAAAGATTTAACTAAGCTTTCATTTCATAAATATTGCACACTTTAAACAAAAATTCTTTAGATATTGATGTGCAAAATTTCAGGGCGAACCATTGTCCAAATATTTCACGCTTTCAGTGCACATTTAAATTCGTGATTTGTGCAAACTCTTACGAGGAACTCATTTCATAAATACTGCACACTTCTCTATGAAACTCTTTTCAAAAATGATGCACACTCTCGAGAAATTAATTTTAGGGAAAGTGAAAACTTCTTTTAAAAAATAATACACATAAGGAATCCCTTTCATAAATAATGCACACCACTACGGAATGTTTATTTCAAAAGTAATGCACATCGTTTCATAAATAATGCACACTTTTTCTCTCTTAGAATTCCTAAATGATTTAACGCTCCTAAGTTTTGCTAATTTAAGAAAAAAATGTTGGTGCTTTGATGGTTAAGAACTTTCCTATTTACTGAGTTTGAAAGTGGTCTAAGTACATTTTTCCAGCATCACAGAACATCCTATCATTTGCGGCTAATTATTTTGTTGATTAAGAAAAAAATATATTTTTTCTGTGATGATGAAAGAAGTTTCTTATGTATTGAGTTTGAAAGTGGTCTAAGTGCATTTTTACAGGAATATCCGATAAGTTGGGATTAATTATTTGTTGTTTAGGAGAAAATATGTATTTTCTTTGATGATGAAAATAAATTTCTCAGCCAATAACTTTGAAAGTGATCTGATGTTACACTTTGTACTAATACTTTCAAACTTACGTTGTGTTACGTCACTGAGTACTAAAACCTAAGACCATTTCAATACTCTAGAAGGATAACATCATTGTGCTAATAATATTAACATCATTTTCGGTGTGTTATGTACAAGCTTGATGATCAAGTTATTTAGTTGTCTTGACCAAAATTAAAAACTTTTAAAGTGGTCTAAGCCCTTTGCAACAACATAACATCCTATAACTTATAAATAATTGTTTTGTTAGTTTATAAAAAGAAAATACTATTGATTTGATGATAAAAGAAATTTCCCAGTCTTTAACTTTGAAAGTGGTCTAAGTACAGATTTTCTTTTTACAAAAATAGCGTTAACAAACCCAAAACAGCTTACAAAAGAAACGAGTTTTAAGATTTTTGCGACTGTTATTAGTAATATAGTTGTTATACTGTTATTAGTATATAACTTTTGGCTCTTACACTGCATCAAATTTGACGCCATAGTTTTATAGCCAAAAGTTATATTAATATCTTACTACACAATCTACACTAAATGAAAATTTATTTTTAAAATATTGCACACATTTAAGGGTCTTTTATATTATAAAAATATCAATAGTATTGAACAAAACTGCTTGGGCCATTTATTTTAAAAGTGGTTCAAATCCATCATCATTTGTTGATGTGACACAACAACCAAAATGGCTGAAGGTTGGTTTGTTAGGTTGTTTTATCGCGGTATATAGAGGGATCATTTCACGGTGATAATGAAAAAAAAACTTCAGAAAATGAGAGTGTGCATTACTTTTGAAAAATGAAATTATTGTGAAAGTTAGATTTGGTCATGACGCGCAATAACAAGTGTGACACTTACAAAATGAATTTATAGCAAGACCGTTGTATGTGATTAATTTTTCAGGAAAGTGTGCATTAATTATGAAAAAAACTTTCCACAGGTCTCTTTAATATTTTTTTTCAATTGGATTCGTGGGTCCATGGGTTCATGGGTTTTTGGGTTAAGTACACACAACCACAAATAAATCTTTGTAATGAATGAGCCCCGAAATCCTGTAACCAGACTTTAACTCCGGGAAGTCATGTGTCAAAGTCGGAAAGTGGTGCATGTCTAAAAATTAAAATTAACCCCCATCAACCACCCTTATCGAATAATTCCATTCGATCACTTTCGTGCACTCACCGTTTCCGGTTTTTAGGCGCGCTCACAAATAAACACCAAAACCCAAGTCCATCCTGTCACTCCCGGACATGAGTCACGTCTTCCGACACACGTTACTCGCCTCACCTGCACTTGATATTGATTGATCAGACACAGGAAGGGAACTACCATCTTTTGAGAGGATTTCAACCCCCTTAAGACCGATCCAACCCCTCCGGCAAGATCCTTCGAAACTTTTTGATTTACGTGAATATTTAACATTATTAAAATTGCCTTTTAATTAAACGGGGGTGGTCGTTTCCACCCCCTCACCTCCCCAAAAGCCATTTCCCACCACCTCTCCTGCCCTCGTTCATCCGCCGCCCTTTGGGGTTGAAAAGAGTTAAGAACCATGAAATGATTAATAAGAACTCGTCTTCGGTCCTTTGGGAACCGTCGAACCCCTTGCGAGGGAACTGAGATGTATGTAGTTCCGTGGTGAGCTCATTCACTAATAATGGAAACACCCAGTTAAGAAGCTCAACTCCATAATATCTTGTGTTTATGAAGGAATCCGTTCTAGCAGACACGTTCGTCGTTCGCACTTCAAGTTGTGCGAATCGCGTTATACCAAATCCAAACCCAAAAATTATGAGTGGAGAGAGAATAATAAAAATAAAACATTTATGATGATTGGCCATATTTCTCTTCATCATCATCATCATCAACGCCATCATCCCCGTTGCGCCTCCAACCACCCTTTCAACCCCTCATCATCCCCTCTGGGGTGTATATCGACAAGTGAGACTTTTTATTGCCTCTCTTTGATTATACAACCTCGTAAAATCCATTAACCTTCCCCTGTTAACTGACTAACATTATTTTCCACATTCTCACTCTCTGCGTTCATGGGGTTGT
This sequence comes from Columbicola columbae, assembly GCA_016920875.1. Lineage (NCBI taxonomy): Eukaryota > Metazoa > Arthropoda > Insecta > Psocodea > Philopteridae > Columbicola > Columbicola columbae. Next base: position 3,836,059 of record JADMLL010000012.1, read on the forward strand.
GAAAAGCGAGTCACGTGACCGGTACGTGTAAGAACAATCCCGGATGAGGAAAAGTCATCTCAAACAAAAACCCATCTCCTATTCATTGACGTGACTGCATCTCGTCTCCAGTCGTAAAACAAAACCGTTTGACAACAGATAGAACGAGTTAATAAGCAGTTGACCTCGTAAAAATGAGAAACCACCCCTATTCTTCAACCCCCGACCCGCCACCATCCCCACAACCTTTCTTCCCAGTAGAATTTTTCTGGAACGTTTTAGAGAGTCCGAAGAGATAAGGTCACACACGGTATGAATGACACCATTATACACCTATTTCAGAACCTTGTGAGTGTAAGGGGTAGTTTGAGTTTCAACCCTTCTCCTCCACCACCACCTCAAGAAGACTCCAAACTGATTATGTGTCTACAAGTCTTAAAAATAGAATCCGCTTGATTATCTCAATTTCTTTTCCTCTTTCTCTCGTCCTGGTTTCTCACCCCCGCCTCGTCTCCACCCCCGTCATCCCCTTCGCCTCCGACTCGAGCGATAAAAACTGATATATTACAATAACATGGCGGATATAACGACGTCATCAGTTTAAACCGCACGGAAATACAAGATAAAATTGCCATAACGACAGATTTAAAAATTATGGAGATGGTTTTCCGATGATCCTACCACCACATCGACTGCATCCAATTCGTTTTAAATGACTCTCGTGTTTACGGCGTTTATCTTGGACTAGGGGCGGGGGGGGAGAGGGTGGAAACGGAAAAAAGATGGCGAATGAAGTGACCAAGTCGAGAAGGAAATTCTCGATCACCCCCTCCTCCCCACGTTTGTCCGGAATCTGTGCTCCTCTCTTCCCGGGAAAAACAAGACATTTCACACAGATTTCGACTTCATCAATAATTATTATCTACTCATTGATTTTATTTTATCTTTATCTACAAGACTGTTTGTCCGTTATTTGTGTAGCATATTTCAGCCATAAATACGGTCCTGGTGGAGAGGAGAGGGGGAAAGGGAGATGTCATCTCTTAACAACCATAAAATCACATATATCCGCGGTTGATTTCTCGTTGCTGTCACACCACCCCAATTTTTCATAAATAATGCACACATTTCATAAATATTGCACACTTTCAAGAGGTTATCATTTCATAAATATTGCACACTTTCCAGCAGTTCTCATTTGATATATTCTGCACAATTTTTTCGATAATTCATTTCAAATGAAATGCATGCTTTCAATGGCTTTTCATTTCATAAATAATGCACACTTTTATTCCAAATTTCATTTCTTAATCAATAGAATGCACACTTCAACAAAGAACTCATTCATGCTGTACGAGAAATTCATGTCAAAAGTACTGCACACTTTCATACGATAATTTTTTTACTCCTACAACTCTACGTGGCGTTGGCTTAAGATCCGTCACAGCTCTCTCAGTTATTTCAAAAATATCGCACACTTTCTACGAGTTCTAATTTCGTAAATGCTGCACAACTTTCAGGATGATTCATTTCATAAATACTGCACGCTTTTAAGAGTCCACATTCCATTAATGCCCTTTCTGAGGTTTTTATTTCAAAAATTACGCACACTTTCAACGAGTTTTTATTTCATAAATTCTGCACTTTTTGAAAAGTTCATTTCATAACTAATACACCGTTTCTAAGAGCTGCCACTTCTTAAATACTGCACACTTTCTAGCAGTTCTCATTTCATAAATACTACACACTTGTAAATGATTTATTTCATAAATAATGCACACTCTCTGGGAATTCCCATTCTATATATAAAGCACACTTTCCAAGAGTTTTCAAAGTACTGCACACTTTCTAGGGGTTTTCATTTCATTAGTAATACAAAATTTTTAGCAGTTTTCATTTCATAAATATTGCACACTTTCCAGTAGTTCTCATTTCATAACTAATACACCGTTTCTAAGAGTTGTCACTTCATAAATACTGCACGCTTTCTGGAAGTTCCTATTTCATAAATATTGCACACTTTCCAGTAGTTCTAATTTCATAAATAATGCACACTTCCTATGGGTTTTCATTTCATAAATACTGCACACTTTCTCGGATTTATTATTTCAAAAGTAATGTACACATTTTAAAAATTCTCGTTTCATAAATACTGCACACCCTTTTGAATAATTCATTTCATAAATAATGCCCATTTGACAGGAGTTTCATAAATAATGCACACTTTTGTTTTCACTAACACATCTCCTTGTCATTTTACTCACTTCTCAAACAAAATTCCTGACTTAGATTCCATAAAGTTCACTTTAAGGACTGTAAGAAGACCTGTCACATCATTTCCACAACAATGCCATGCGGTAATCACTGATATATGTCCGACAAACATATACCCACCACTTCAAATTTATACTGTGCTCGTCCTCATAAAGAGATTAACGTTCTTGATTAGGTTTGGCTATAGTGGATCAACGTGTTTTAGAGTTATGCGGTCACATACATACAAACGATTCCACGGAAAACAAAAAAATGGGAGCGGGGAGGGGGAGGAAGAGATAATAGTCCCGTCGATGGAACAATTAGTTATGATCATTACAAAATCAATTCCTCTAAAAGTCTTTTGTTGTCTTCGACTTGTATTGTTCCGAAGAGTTTTCCTTCGGGGGGTGGGAATAAGTCCTTGACCTTATTCTATTGTTAAACTTTCCTTCTTCCTCTTTTCCGAGATGTGTGAATCTCGAAATTGGTTAAATTCTTGATAAAAGTAATTTTGAAAGAATTTTCTCGAAACCCCCCCCTCCCCAAAACCCAAAAATCTTCACCTTTTCTTAACTTTTTGGTTGGGAAATATAAAAAAAAAGAAAATTCTGAGTTTTCCCCGGAAAAACTTCCTTTCCTTCCTCCTCCTTCTCTCTAAGTTCTTGGAAACATCTAAACTTAAACTTAACTAAATTTTCTACTTAATTTCCGAAGCTCATGTGATGTCAAAGTTTTCCAAAAAGAAAATCGGTGGAGAGATAACCTCGTCTTTTCAAAATGGGTTTTTGAATTGAAGGAAAAACCGCGAAAAGAAACCGGGAAAACGGTTCTTACCCCCTCCTTCTCTAAAGTTTTTCCTTTTTCCTATCCAAGATATCTGAGAGTTAGGGGATGGGGTAGGAAAATAGTGTTGGAGGTAGAGGAGAAAGAGAGTTTCGGGAAAATGTACCCCAAACCCATGCATCCCCTAAACCCCCAACCCAAACTCAAGTCAAGTTTAGTTAAACTTGAAACAGGCTCTGAAGGATCGGGGGTGGCAGGAACAATAAAGAAAAGTGGAAAACGGTTTTCCCCACCGATGTAAGAGGACACACTCAGTGGAAAAGTCAAAAACGGAAGAAAACAAAACCGGAAATACAACCGGAAGGAAAAAGTTCTACCATGTCGATTTTGGTTTCACTGAGAAAGAGAGATTTGAACGAACAAGATGGCTTCCTCTCACTCACCCCCTCCGCCCCGTTTCACCCTTAACTCCCACCCCCACACACCCAAAATTTTTCGGAGAAAATCAGAGAACCAGGGAATTACGTTTTACAAAAACCGGAAAAATGCAGATTCAGGCTCAGCCATGCAAATAACGTTTTGCTCTTTGTAAACGCTGCAGCAGCGGCAACAGCAACCTGGTTTCACGAATTGTAATCCCCATGATTCTCATTACACGGTCTCTAAATTTAACTACTTCCGGTTTATTTCCTTTTTAATTTTAATAATCTACTTTTATTTCCTCGTTTTTTTGGAGTTTTATTCTCCTCTCTCTCTCTCTCTGCCATCTTGCATTTTTTGAGTTTTTATCCGGATTTTCCGGAATATTTTTAATGATGTGAGTCGTGGGTGTGAGAGAGAGGAAGGAGGAGGAGGAAAGAAGTTCACACTTAACGTTTCGTTCACTTCCGGTTTTGTATTTTTCTATTTTACCTGAGTTGACAGTCATTTTCTCTCCCTCTCTCACTCTTTGCTGTATATGTTGACTTTCTTCCTCCTTACATCCTCTCTCTCTCTCTATCTGCCTACTTCTCGTTCATTCTCTATATTTCTCTTCCTGTTTTCCTTTCCTTCATTTAGTCTTTTATACTTTCCTCCTTTAGTCTCTTTTATTAACTTCTTCTTTCTGTCCTTTTCTCTTCCTTTCTCTCTCTCTTTCTTTCTTTTTTTTGTCACTCTCTCTGATTCTAACTATTCTTACACATTGTTCTCTCTAATTTACTGTTTTCTTTGTTCTTTCTTCAACATTCTATCTTTAGCTCAATTTTCCTCTCTTCATTCAGTCTTGCTTTCTTCCTTCTTATTTACTTCTTTTTTTGTCCCTCTCTTCCCTCTCTTTTCCCGTTTTTGTCGTTTTCTGATTTGATTCCTCTTTTTGCCATTTTTCTCTCTCATTCTCTTTTCTGTCTTTCTCCATCTTTTCCCAGTCTTGTCTTTTTCTCCTCTTTTCTCGTCTTTTCACTCTTTTCTCTCATCCTCTATCTTATTTCCTGTTGTTTTTCTCAGCATATTCTTCCTCGTAACTGTTTCAATTTTCTTTTCTTATTTTCGTTCCTCTATGTCATCTCTGCCTGATGTCTTATCTTTCTCTTTTCAGTCGTCCTTTCTCTCTTTTTGTTTCATGCTTTATCGATCTATCTTTAGGCTCTGCTATTTGCCCTCTTCATTCAGGATCTTTTCTTGCTTCTCTTTGTTTTCTTTTATTTTTCAGTCTGAACGTCTCTCTCTTCTCTCTTTCTTTTCTGTCTTTTCTTTGTCGTTTTCTCTCTAAGTTGAGAGATACGCTTTTCTCTTTCATCACTTTGATCTTTGTTTTTCATTCTGCTTTTTCCTCAGTCGTTCCGGATCTTGCTTTTATTCTCTTCTATTTGGCTTCGTTTTATCCATTTTTCTTTTTATCTTTTGATGTTTTCTTCCGTTCTTTTCTTCCTTTCATCTCTTCATAACCATTTCCTCCATTCAGTCTTTTTTACTTTGTTCCTTTAGTCTTTCTATCTTCTCATTTATTCTCATTATTCTCTCTTTCTCCCTCTTTCCTATTTGTTTTTGTCATTTTCTCTCAGTGTTTCAAACTATTTTTTTCATTTTTCTCTCTATTCTTTCTTCTGTCTTTTCTCTCTTGATCTTGTCTTTTCACCTTTTTCACTGCCTCCTTTTTTCTTTTTCTTCCTTCCTATGTTTTTCTCTATATTTTCCTCTTCTCAGCTTGTTTTCCTTTTTTCTTTTCTTATTTTCATTCCTCTATCATCCTCTCTACCTGTATATCTTCTCCTTTTCTCTTTTTCAATCGTCCTTTTTCTCTCTCTCTCAGTTAATACTCTATGCGCTTTACTTTTATTTCTATTAGTATGTACTTCTATATATATATTATGTTTCTATTAGTATATACGTAGTATATATAGTAATTAAGAACATAATTGTCATTTTGTGTGCTTATATCTCAATTCTCTCTATCTCCTTTCCTAAATACAGTAAGCAATCAAACCATTAAACCAGAGCACAACGGGAGCTTGCCAACCCGCAAACTCAAAACAATAATAAACAAAAATTAATAAACCTTAACTCCACTTAAAATACATAAATAAATAAATAAACAAACAAACTACAAGATACATAAACACAATTAAAGACTCAGCTAATGAAATTATAACTTTTATACAAAGTTATAGTCTCCCCTCCCATCCTCCCTCTCTCTCCAAATCTCCGGCTAAACCTCCATTTATATAAATAAATAAGATATTTTTAATAAATAAAATTTATTTAATTGATTCAAATTGTTCCGCGAACCGGAAATAAATTCAACCGTTAGTTACGGTTAATTATCAATTAGTTGTGCTAATTAAAATAATATCCCTTCACCCCCTTCCCTTCCATTTCTCAAACCACCTTCCTCCGCCCCTGAAAAAAAAAGTTTCATTAATTATTTTATTTTTCAACTTTGGCAATTTAAAAACCTGGAAAAAAAATTAAAGCTCATTGAAAGCTTTCTAAAAAGAAGGGAAAAAAGTTTTCGAAAATTTGTTTTAATTTTCCATTTCTCGGGAAAATATCTTTGTCCGGGAAATTCCGTCGTAAAGTTTTTCCTTTTGCCTGTTGGCATAATCATCTTTTTTCCCTCCCTTCCTGTTTTTATGTTTTCGAGTTTTCCCTTCTGTTTCCGGTTATTTTTATTTCATGTTTCTTCTTCCCATTTTCCCCGGGTTTTGTCCTTTTCAAGCTTCATTTGTTTCTGACGTAACAGAAAAGCGGGAGATCGGAGGGGGTGGGGTGGGGGACCTTGTTCGAGGAAATTTAATTTTTCATTTTTTGTTTGTTTGCCTTTTTCTTCATTCCGACTAACTCGGAAAATATTATTTTTCATTTGTCGGTTCACTTGACGCGAAGGAATGATGACGAAAACAACAGAAAGAAAAATTTTTCTTTGTCTTACCATGACGTTCACCGAGACGAAGGAAGGCAACAGCAAGCTTTAGTGACAGTGGCGTCCGGTTCTTGGTATCGCTTTTCTTGTATTTCCTAGAATTATATATTTATAATAGTATTATTTTGGAGCGGTCAGTAATATCGTATATAAGTCACGGTAAAAGTGATAAATCAGACGAATACTAAATCGGCGATTATTCATAATCACCAGCTAAGCTTGGTAAATGTGAAAAATTAATAAATATTTATCACATTCACCGGTTAGTTTATAAAATCCAAACCTCATAATATGAATATTAACACTATGACGTCCGGAAGTCTAATATAAATTTTTTTCCTGTCGGTGAAACTGACTCTGGTGCTGCCTGAGCACCAATATTTTAAATTCACAACATATACACTTAATAAGATAAGTCTGCAATACTTCTGAAATAGAATCTATTAGATAATGTGCAATATTTATGAAATGAAAGCTTTTTTTATAACGCGGAAAATTTATGAAAGAATTTCTTATGAAGACTTAAAAATTTAATTAATCCGAGCTCCGATCGTGTGAAAAACTTCGAATCAGCTCAGATTCCACTATTAGAAGCACAGTGTGCTTGTACGGTTATGAAGACATGTTTTGATAAGTGTGCGTTACTTCTGAAATTGATTCTCCAGTAAAATGTGCACTATTTATGAAAGAATATCTAGATAAGTGTGCAATAATTATGAAATTAAAGCTTTTATTTCGTTATATAATTAATTCGAGCTCCAATTGTGTGAAAAATTTTGAGCTGGGCTTTTACTTCAATATTCTGAGTTTCGAGGATGTGAAAAACTTTGGATCAATTCTACTCAATTCCGAGCTCCGATCCCGTGAAAATTTTTAGGTTTTTTAACACAATGACATCAGGAGGTCTAATGTAAATTTTTGGGTGTCAGTGTAAAACTGACTCTCATGATGCCTGAGCACCAATATTTTAAATTCACAACTTATGAACTTTAGTGGTTATCGTCCACATGTGTAAAAAGCTTAAGATCGGCAGCGACGCATGCGCAATAATTTCCGAATGTGAGTCACTGGCAATCAGGCAATAGTGTTTGTGAAATATTGCAAGACACCACTGGCGGGTCACGGATGCCGTTTTTATGACCCCATGGTTAGGCTAGCGGACGTATTGTTAATTAACGTTTGCTCAGATGCTTGGTTTCTGTCACTTTTCTGACAGAAGGTAAGCAATCCAATCTGCTGTGCTGTCCAGTAACAGTGAACGAAGCTTCCAACAAGAAACAGCGAATACAAAAGACAAAGAAGTGACAGACAGTCAAGAATCTGAGCAAAGTTTTATCAGATTCTCCATTTCGTGTTGCTTCTTTTATAAACTATCCGGTAAATGTGATAAATATGTCACATTTATCAAATTTAGTTGGTGAATATGAATAATCTCCGAGATTTATATACTTCGTTTGATTTATCACTTCTACCGTAACATACATGTTAGGTGTAACGTATAAAACGAACATTTTGACACTTAACACAGACATGACCCTACAAGTCTTCAAAGCAAACCCACGAAAGAAGTCGGAAGGAAATCCATGAGTCTAACACTTTCCTCCGACCCTGACTGCATCTTCCGGTTTTGTAAACAAAATTTTCAACCCTCGCTCCTAACCTATAAGGAAAACTGAGGAGGAACAAAGGGAAAAAGTGAAAGGAGAGCTTCGTGGCCGTGGTTGAGATTGTGCGGACACCAGTAGGGTGTGTTTGTGTAGGGGTTGAAGGGGTAAGAGGAGGAGGAAGAACAAAAGCGATTCGTAATTAATTTATAAAGATGTTGAACAAAGAATTTCCTGTCTGAAGGTTGTGTAACCTATTATTTCATTACAGTCATTATTCGCGAAAGGAAATTGTTTATAATCCTTAATCGTGTGTCTTCCTCCCTTATCCTCGAAATCTTTTCAACCCCAAAATGTCTTCTTTCTATCTCTTTTGTCTTTCCCATTTCCGTTTCCTACTGATTCTCGAAATCAAATTTTTCTCTTTTCCTTGTGATGTGATTACACCGAAGCCTCTCTTTCTCCCTTCCACTTCCTCCCTGATCTAACGATCGGACAAGATACACTTTACAACAGTGTACATTTCCACGGGTCACATGAGGGAATTTTCCTCCCTCTCGGGTGTGGAGGTTCGTTGAGAGAATGGAGGACGTTTAAAAATTTACAACAAAAACGTTCCTGTCAACGGGGAGTCAGTTTATCTCAAATTGAGAGATAACACGTGTCACCATGTGGTGACACTCGCTGATGGAAAAGTTGTGTTTCCATGAAAATTATAAATAAATAACTCAGATCAGAAAATTAATACATAAATAAGCTCTGTTCATGAACATACATAAAATTGGTTTAAAACATTTGTTAAAGGAGCAAAAGATGAACCTAACAGATTGTACGTGAGTTGGGGAGTGTGACCAACGCTGATTAATTAGTCTTATGGTAATCGTGATCTAGCAAAGTGAACGACAGAAGAGTGTTGGTGGTATTGTTATTACAGATTAATTGTGAGTATTTCACACACTGGGTCACCACAATGAGGTTTGTGTCTAAAATGACGGCCCAAACTCTGGCCGAAAAACTGTTTTCTAGAACTCGAGGAAAATTTTCTACAATTCGGCGAACGAGTCCAAGTCCGGAAATCCTCGAGCTTTAAACAACTCCGTTTGTGTTCCCTTTGCTTTCGTAAGGTTATCCTCGGAAAACATTATTTCAATTAACAAAGGCTAATATTTCAACAGCCTCCCCTCCGAAGTCTCCTTTTCACCCCCTTCGATGGTTCTCTTGAACCGCAAAAGAGAATCTCTGAAAGGAGAAAAAGAGGCCTCTTTATAAGGTTATGAATTTCCACTCTCAGCCCTTAAACTTTGTTCTGTTCGGGTAACAGGGTGAACAGGGAAGGGGTGAGAAGTTACCGTAGTTAACAGTCCGATTTTTTTTTCTCCGTTTCCCAAAAGGTTTTCCTCCCGTTCAACCCTTTCGCCTCCCTCTCTCCACAACTCCTCATCTGGAACTTCACAACTTTCAGAGAAAAGTAAGCAATCGTGAGGAGAGGAGTGAGGGATGGATGGAAAGGTGAAGAGGAGGAGGCACCAGCTCAGAGAGTGAGGGGAAGGAGAAGAATTTCATTAATGTCAGAATGTGTTCGCTTATTTCCAAAATTAAAAGCGGCATAAATGAAAACATGATTGACATGCTTTATGCCGAGACGGGGCGAATTGTTTGCTTTCCACCCCTTTTGTGTCAGCTCTTTGGGGAAAATGTTTCTTTGTGTTAGTATGTTTGTGGTGGACCCCAAAGTTTCTTTTTTTTTTTACTCCTCCACAAGCTGGCAGTGTGACGGAATAAAGACAACAGACAAGGAAACCAAATCAAAACTACTCCAAAACCTCCCCTAAGAAACAAATTCAATTCAAATCTCCCGCCAAAAATCCCAAACCGATTTTCTCAATACCCCCCACAGGCACTTTAGAGAACGGCAAAATGGCGGAAAGTTTTTATTCACCGCTTTCTTCTATCAAGTTAAAAAACTCATTTACATAGAAGGATGAAGGTGACGTCGGAGAGGGACTAATCCCATGATGTCCCGAAAGTGGATTCCTTCGGGAGTCAACGTCATTTCCCTCTCAGTCTCCATAATTTCATCTCACCTCCAGCTCCGGGTTAAATTCACCCTTTTCCCATTTTAGGCCTGACTCTTTCATCTCTAATTCTCTCCTATTCCCCCGCCGCCGCCGCCACCGCCCGCTATAAATTTGCGTGCAAAATCATTTCCGGCTTTAATTAATTATTTATTTACGCGGAAGGACGTGGAACCAGATTTTCGATTAATTTCTATTTCGTTTACCGTTTCAAACGATCCTCCCGCCATTATTTCGATATAGTTTCTCTGGTTTTGTGTTATTTCATTTCGTACATCAAAAGAATATAGGAGGCATATACCCATACTTTTGATTATCTATGATTCTATATATACTGTATATTAATATACATTTAGAACGTATTCTCACGTCCGTTGGTTTTAAGGACGTCTCCTAGCACGATCTCCATTTAAGAATCGAGTACATAAGCGACCTTGAGAAATAAAAATTCGTCGTACACGTGGTCAGCAGTGATAAGACACCGAAATTGGCCTTCATTCCTATGTCCAGTCGTCATATTATGTCGTCAAAAAAAATTGTCAGTTACTAGATTAAAGCGTGCATTATTTATGAAAGAAGTTTATTTCTAAATAATGTGCAATATTTATGAAAAATCGGACTGGCCTTATTGATGAGAGTGTAACATTTGTGAAACAAATTCCGAACACGCTTACTCATTAGTTATGAAAGACTAAAATATCCTACAACGTCTGACTCAGTCTTCAACCTCTTTCTTGATCAAACTGTGCATTACTTTTGAAATGAATTCCTACTTAACAGGTGAAAGACCAAATCATCTAACAAAACTATGTATTAATTATGTTAAAACGAGTCATTCATTTAGGTCTGTATCATTTTAAAAATACTTCTAAATCAAACTGTGCATTATTTTTGAAACGAATTCTGTATCAAAGTGTGCAATAATTATATACCACAATATATTCGTACTGTAACACACAAAAAGGGTGTTGCAATACCCTCCCTTTATACAGATTACAGTTATTATGAACGCTCAGTAAAAATAATTATATTAGCTCAGTATATGTGCTTCAAAATGCATAGTATTCACTATTATAATAAATACATCATCTAAGTATCATACTCAGTATATAAACACTCAATAAATCAAAGTGATGATTAGTCAGTGTTCTATTAGTCATTTACTGAGTGTTTATATGGTGAGTATGATATTTAGCTGATATATTTATTATAATAGTGAATACTATGCATTTTAGAGCACATATACTAAGCTAATATAATTATTTTGTACTGAGCGTTCATAATAGCTTTAATCTGTAAAAAGGGGAGGATATTGTAACATCCTTTTGTGTGTTACAGTATAAAGTATACTGCGGTAACACAATTACAAATATATTAATATTGTGGCGTTGGTCACATTCCTCATTCCGGAATGGGTACAGTGATATAAAGCAGTCGAAAACCGAAGCCAAATTCATAATTCAGTCCCGGAGCTCAGCAGCATCAGCATATTTGAATTTAAATTATAGTTGTAGTAATATTTTATATATTAATATACATATACATTCGGAATTAGTGTTGTCCATCATTCATTCATCATCAACGACACAACCTGGTTCCGACAATATCATACTTATTGAAGACTTTGATAAAAGTGATAATTAGTCAGTGAATAATGAATTCATCAATAAGTAAATAATAAATATACGAAATAATATATATATAAATATAAATAAATAAAAGTAAATAAACCAATACGAGGTAACCAATTATCTTCACCACTACTCTACTCAACAACAATATATAGATAACCATACAAGGGGGCGAGTAATCGATAAGCAAATAAATAAATAAGCTATAAATAACGAAAATAGATAATTATAAAAGGCAATAGATAAATAAAAATGTAGACAAATCAGAATTTTTGAACCAACAAAAACAAATGAAATCAAGGACTGAGCCAGACTTATGACAAGAAAATTGGTCGACAGGAGACACTCCAGACCCAATCACTGACCCTCAACTGCTGAGTATTCGCCCTCACATACGCCCAAAACCTATACCAGGTATATATACAGACAGACAGGTGTATAAGTTAGACTGAATTGATTTTATAAACATGAAACAAAAATCTGGGATGTGTGCCGGAGCTGATTGTAAGCGAAAATGATTATCTTCGGAATTTTTTTTGTTTTTAAATTTTCTCCAACCCCAACCCTCCACCCCTATTTCCTCAGCTTCACAGTTTATGGTTTCAAATTGCAAATTTACAAAACAAAAAAAATTTATATTTTCAGATAATCAGCGGAAACACAGACACGGAAACGGTAGTCAGCCATCGCTTGATGCCGACGGTTTACGCCACGAAAATTCGGATTTTGCCGTACAGCGTACACCGAAGAACCGTCTGTTTAAGGGTTGAAATAAAAGGATGCCTAGCTGGGGGGTGAGTGTTTTTTGCCCTCTTTTTTTTCCTCCGGATTTTTCCTTTTGTAAATAATAAAATTTTCCGCATGATGGACTCCTAATAGTGAAAAAAAAGCGAAATTCAACAAAAGAGAGCCAAGACGCATGGAAATAATCAGGGAGGGAAAACACGAGGCTTCACAAAAGGCTGTGGCCTTGTTTATTTGGAAAACTGAAATCTGAGGGATCGTCAAGAAGTATACTTGCCTCTCTACCACCCCTCCACCCCCGAAAACCTCCCTCTATGAATATTATTAATGATCTTCCTCTTGTGTTCTCGTGTTGTAGCCTGTCAGGTTAGACATTATTGTCTTGGAAGAATGTTTTTCCTTTTTTTTCTTCTTTTTGTACTTCCGGTTTACTTTTCTCGACAACTTCCCACTCAGCCTCTTTCCCGCTTTATTGAAACGGATCTTTGTTTATGTAAATAACCAGAAAAATTTTCCCCAGATTTCTTTGTTCGTTAAAGCAGAGAAACTTTCGTTTTGGTTACTGATTCAGGTTGTAGTTAAGTAGCTGAGTTGGAGTGGTGGTAGTAGTTGAAAGTCATTGGGTTACTAATGGAAGAAGAATGGATTGTAGTAGTTTCACCACCGCGATAATGTTAGTGACATTCTTCAATGGCTGTCAGAGCTAAATGTCAATGGATGACGTCACAGGGTAGAAGAGGCTCGTCTTGTTGATTGTGGCAGGTAGTCGTGTGCATGAGTTTTGAAGGATCCATCCGAGTAATCCGTCATTGTTCGTTTTGACCACCCCTTAACGGATATAAGAAACAAGAGCTCATCATCACGTCGGATTAGTCAACGCATACATGGTTCGTCCCAAAAGTCCCCGGAATGATTTTCTTCATACGTTTGAGTCGAGCTTGGAACTGAAAAATTGACGGGGGAGAAGATCTGACAACGGCACCTCAAAACATGAAGAGAATACTTTCAAAAATTTCGAAAAAATTGTGAGAAAATCATTCCGGGGACTTTTGGGACAGACCCCAGAGTTTCGAACGCACCCTCCGGATGGTAACTTAGGTTACACCTTCCACTAATGGTGTTAGATAGTTCAAAACTAAGACTTTAAGGGTTGAGGAAACTCCCGAAGATTCAAAACGACGTCTAGGCATTTTGTATACTGACGGATTTCAAACTATATTGGTAAAATATTGTTAGTGACATAAAATTAGCTGAGTACCAATGACGTCACTAAACAATTGAAAGGACAAAAGAGAGTACTCATGGGATTATAATAGCAAAGTAGATCGAATTTGTTGATTTATATTATTATAACCATATATCTTATTTCATTTAATTCAATAAATAATAATATATATATGGGATGACCAAATTTTTGTATATAATATCTACTCCTTGTCTTGGACTTCTCAAAACGGCTCAACTTCTCCAGGTGGGCACAGTAAAAGGATGAAGAAGGGATGCGACATGTTTACTACGCTTATACACAGTTTCAGTATAAAGTCCATTCGAGCAAGGTGTGGGTAGATAATATAAAATATGTACTCAAAACAATTTTTTATTATTTCGACGATTAACTTGTTGGCCACCCTAATGTATATTCTTACCAAACTTGGAGAAACATTAACCAGATCTAACAAAATGGCGGGCAGTAGCATTAGACCAACTAAACAAAGCCATAAATATCCGGAGTCGAGTTAGATAAATTAGTTCAAGAACGGAAACCGGAAGACTTATATATCTAAACAAATCTACCAAGAATGACGTCACTAAATCTACACAACAAACTCAACAGTTTCACCTTCCCCACCGTCCTCTTAAAAAAAAAACGGAAGAGCTCGAAATTTATTTATTTATATTATTAAACCTCGTTCCGCCATTTTCCAAAATCCGGTAATATCGAGCTTTCATCACCAAAACAAAAAAAAGCTTCCGAAGATAATCTCAGGCAGCTTCCGCTCACCCGGTTAACCTCAATTCAAATGCTTTCCCGGGGACTAAAATGTTTACAAGGACCAAAATTCCGAGGTTTGGAATGAAAACAAAAAGCTCCGGACTCCCTTCCCCCTCCAATCGCCATTTTAATTTCAAATGATTGAATCGAATTCCGAAATAACAATTTTCTTCGGCCCTAAAAATCGATCGACGTTGCCAAATCTCCTCTCGAAATAACGGATTTCGAGCTTTTTCTCCCGTTTTAATTCCCTTCTTTCATCATTCGGGATTCTTCCGAGGAAATCAAAGGGGGATGAAAGGGAGACTGGGAAAAGGAGGAGGAGGAGGGGGTAAGAACTAACCGCATTTTATCCAAGCTAACATCTTAAAATTCCGTCATTTATCAAACTTTCGCAATAAAAATAAAAAATAAAATAAAAATCATTTAATTTAAAGAAAAAGTTCTGAACCAAAGATTAATGAAGTTTTTTTGCTCTTCCTTAGGGATGACGGGGGGTGAAACTGTTAAAGGGGATGAAATTTTTCAATTTTTATTACCCAAGAATAAGAGCGAGGAGAAAATAAAACCCCGGGAGAAACGAAAGTGATGAGAATTCTAATAGAGTTCATCTTGAAACTAAAACAATTCACAAAACTGTGCAGTATTTTTGAAATGAGTCCTCATAATAGTGTACGGTAGTTATGAATTGAAAGTTTCAACCAAATAATAAAGTATTTAGAGCTTATAGTAAAAATATATTTTCATAGGACTGTGCATTAATTTTGAAATGAGATTCTCGTACTAGGAAACGATTAATTGCATTACTTCTCAAATGAGCTCTTGTTGAAGTGTGCAGTACTTATGAAATGAAAATTACTTTACGATAGAGTGAAAAAAGTGCTTAAAAAAGTCTTTAGTAAAAAATATCTTCATCCAACTGTGCACAATTTTTGAAACGAACTTCCCTTATGAAATGAGGTCTTGTAAGAGTGTGCAGTATTTATGAAACGAAAACTTTCAAGCAAGAGTGAACAATTTTTTGTTAAGAATATCTTCATCAAAGTGTGCATTATTTTTGAAATGAACTTCTCGTTCCATGCACACTTTATTTGCACATGGATCATTCGAAAGTTACGCACATGGATGAGAAATTCATTTCAAAAATAGTGCACACTTGGATGAAGATATTCTTAACAAAAAATTGTTCACTCTTGCTTGAAAGTTTTCGTTTCATAAATACTGCACACTCTTACAAGAGCTCATTTCATAAGTAATGCACACATGAATAAGTTCATTTCAAAACTTAAGCACATTTTCGAATTATAACTTTCGAATGATCCAAGTGCAAATAAATTGTGCATAACTTTTGAAATAAATCGCTGTTGCTTTGGACATGTTTATTATTTAAGAATGTGCATAAGTTTTGAAATGAACTCCTCATCAAGTTGTGCATTATTCCTGAAATGAACTTCATCCATGTGTGTATTACTAAACCCTTGCATAACTAAAAGTGAGTCGTCAAGAAACCAAACATTAGAAATTGTGCATTACTTTTGAGGTAAACACAAATCCCTCCAAATACGTTTTGAAGTTAAGAGTGTGCAATATTTATGAAATGAAACCTTCACCTAAAAGTCCGCACTACACCTGATACAAAAATAATCCAAACGCGACTACTACTTATGAAACAAAGTCTCCCTACTAGTGTGCATTACTTTTGAAATGAATTCTCGTTGAAACTCTGCCGGGCAACTGAGCCTAATTTTTCCCCGTACAAATCGTCTGAATATTTACTTAAATTAAGCTCAATTTAATTTCCTTCCCTCAGCCCCCAACAGCCATAGCAGCAACAATCCAAACAACAGCTAAAATTAAAATCGACAATCAACTATTGAGAGAGAGGCGACAGTGAGTTCGTCAGTAAACAAAACGACAGATTCCAAAAATTCCCAAAAATAAAGTCAAACAGCCGACTACAAGAATAACACAACTGACGCATGTTTTAACAACCCCCACCCCTATCATCCCCCATCCCAAAAAAAATAAAATTCCCGGATTTTGAGTGAAGATTTTTTGTTAAAAAGGAAAAGCGGATTAAAAAGGAAAAAAAAGAAAATTTCCCTCGAGGATTCGCGACAGCAGGTCAACAGGGGTGAAAAAGTGGTTAATAGGTTTAAATTTCAGGATTTTCAAAAATTTGTTTAAACAAATTCTAAGAACTTTCGATTTTGAGTTGAGGCTAAATTTCCTGTTTCCGGTTTGGTTTAATATTTAACCCCCACTCTCCTGTCTTCTTTCAAATCTACAAAAACCTTCCTCAAGCTGTCGGAGACATCAAAACCCAAAAGTGTTGTGCTCAAGGTGACGAAGACAAATGAATCGAATTGTAAAAGGACAAAATCCTGTTTTCCCAGTGTCCGATCATCCCCCGTCATCCCTCCACCCCCCCACCACCAAACAAAAAATGGTTTCGTGTGTGGTCTCGCCGACGGCGATTCCGTCTCAACACGAAAACCAAATTAAGTTCGAACCCGAGTCGAAAATCACAGTTGGACCGAACCGACAGAGCTTTCCGTCACCCGTTCGAAAGCTTTAACCGTCCCTTCTCAAGTTTTCCCCCAAACTGACTCCCGGATGATGATATCGGAGTCAGAGATAATGCTTCTAGATAATTACGTGAATGGGAAAGTTAATGCAGTTTTCATTAACGGATTTTCCATCCCCCGTCACCTCCTCTTCTGCCGACCGGAAGTTAGCTACCATTTCCCTTCTAACTACCCCTCACACAGAGAAACACTCACTCATCTCTTCATTCTCGCGTGAAACTTATTTATAAAAAGGTCAGGAGGAGCATCTGGCTGTAGAGAAAGACGTTGATTGAATTTAGAAAATTTTCAAAATGACGACGGAGAGAGAGAGAGAGATGCCATCTTGAAAACGGTGAGGATGCCCACGGGAGGACGACAGCGACGTGAATTTATTAAAGCTCGTGTGAAATGAAAAAGCGGAACCCATATTCGTATATTATTCATTTTCGAATTCATTATAACTGTGACGTCATACAAGCCCCCAAGCTTTCCCTTATTTCCCGCTATATATAAGTTCCTTACCTGACGGATTCACCCACCGCCTTTTAAATTTTTATTCCCCTTTTTTGTTTCCTTGTTTGTTCTTGTTCGCTTGGAGCAATCACAGCACGCGACATCTCGCAATTTTCAGTTTTTCTCCTTCTCCTCCCTCTCCTCCTCCTTCATCTTCCTCTTCTTATTGGATTCTCGGTGCCATCCTGGTTTATGTTCCGAAATTACTTCGATTTCATCACGATTCGGTTTTATTTCTCTGATGGTATGTCCTATTTTGAGAATTTCCCCGGCTTTTTTGCAACAGTTAAATTGTCAGCTTGCCCAAAGTAATTTAGCCGCGAGGGAGGAGGAAGAGTGAAAAATTTGGAGGATAAAAAAAGGTCTGAAAAGGGAGGAAATAAATCATGAAAGTCACGAAAATGGAAGACGACGAAACCCAAAACGATCAGAGGAGTAGGGTCTCATTTTGGGTCCAAAAAATTTGAAACTAATAGGAGACAGAAGGTCGTTTAGTACCCAATTCCATGTACTACTAAGTCTAACTCTGTAACCTACTTTTGTGTCTAACAAGAACCCAACAAAAGAAAAGACAAGAATAAAATAAAAAAGGAGAGAGAGAGCGAGAGGAAAAACAAAACAGCAAAGCAGATACAGAAAAGAAAGGAAAGCAACAGAAAAATAGAAAAAAGTGAAAAAGGCATCGAGGGAGGGAAGAAAGAGACGAAAAAGAAGAGAGAGAGGAAGTACGAAACGAAATGATCGTCTCTACAGGAGTCTGACAATTCCTGCGGTTATAATCAAACCCGAACGAAAAAAAAATTTTCTTCCCGAAAAACCGGGGTCATCGAACCTGGAGTGAAAAGTGCTGTCACTCATTTCTTCTCCCCATTTCCAACAGACATGGGATGCAAAAAAAGAGGAACAAAACAAATGCGGAGTAATCGATTTATTCCTGAAGGAGATGAGGAGGAGAGGTGAGATGCACAGAGGAGGAGGAGGAGTCAGGGAACCGATGGACGGGACAAATGGTGACAATGACGAAGGTTTCCATTCGTTTTGTTAATATTTTATGTCACAAAACTCACGAAAAGTGATTGCGTGAGGACCCAAATTCGATCCCCCACCACCACCACCATCCGATTCACTCCCAAAATTTATCTTAACAAATCTGTTTTGTATTCTGCTTGCCTTTCTTTCCCCTCTCCTCATCTCCTACCATTTTTTGTTCTTCTCTGCCCCCGCCATCACAAAGGAAGGAAGAAAAATTTTCCTCTCGAGACTGACGGACATCGAAGTGAATACAGCATTCAATTTATGGTTTTGGAAGTGATTGATCGATTTTCTTATAGTTTTTGAATAAATTTTTCTATTTTTGAGATTTTCCCTAACCCCCCCCCGTTATCCCCAGCCTCTCCTCCGCCATCAATGTTCTGGAAGTCCATTTTCATCCCTTCCAAATAAAGGTAAACAAATCCGAGGGAAGTCCAGAGAAATGGACTCGAAATTCGCCAAGGAAAGGATGACTCATCCTGATTTCATAAATACTGCACAGTGTCTAATTTTGAATTTACTTCCAAAAATAATGCACACACTAAGAATAATTCACTTCATAAATAATGCACACTTTCATGACCTAGATGATAGACAAAAACCCAAAAACTTAAAAACCCATCGAGAGAGTACACCTCAAAATTCTCTATGACAGTGTGCAATATTTTTGAAAGATGGTTCTTTCTTCCCAACCTGTCGGTTCACCCAAGGTTGAACAATCTTTGAGGTACTAGAAGACTTATACTGTTAGAAAACTTTCCCGACGATGTTTACTAAATCATTTCGAAAACATTTTTGAAACCTGTTGAAGTTGTCACTTGTAACCCACACGTGGAACATAACACGTGTAAAAGTCGTGCTGCTTATAATTAAATACGAATTTATACAGAAGGAGACAAACACAGCATTATTTAGGAGACAACTTGTTCAAAAATTTATGCGAAAATTTGTAAAATGAATTTCATATTCACGTGTCCCCCAACCGTTACACAAATTCATAGATAATGCCACCACAACCACTATCTACTCATCAATTTTATCTATCGGTTTTGTAACTTACAAATATACAATACAATAATATATATTCGATAACAAATTATATCTTACTCACTTCCTGCGAGGTACTTTGATGCAAATATAAACAAACATCTAATAATAATATATTATTATTTTAATATACTTTTATTGTATTATTAATGATGTTTAATATCTTATTTTATATTACTCTATTATAATATTTATAAGAGTAATAATTTTAAAGTGATACAGTAAGAAGTTGGGAAGTGAAAAGACTGAAGACAAAAGGGATAGAGAAGGATGAGACTCTAGACTAGAGTCTAGTAGTTCATGTCTCTTGAGACGCTATATTATAATATTTATAATAAAAATAGCATCTTATACTCTATATAACATACAATGTAATAATATTGTTATAATATAGGATTCTTTTTATTGTATTGTTTGTTATAATTGAATTATAATTATAAATAGTATAATACTTGCTGAATTCATTATTAATATTAATATATATATATAAATAATAATACAAATGTCTATCTGGTATGCCACACCCGCAGCATTGGGAAGAAAGGTGAAGGATACCAACCAATCTGGGGCTTATCAGCGACTTGAGGCTGTGGTACTTCTGCGAATATAGATTGGGGGTCACCAAATTCCTCACAGAACATGGAAGCTTTGGTATCTACCTAAACAAGATCAAGAAGACAGAGGAAAACACCTGCCTGCAGTGCCAAGACAAAGAAGACTCGCCTGAACAAGCTTGGGATGTCTGTTATCTGTGGGAAGAAGAGAAATACCAGCAGTGCAGCTTCATGGGGTGGAGACTACTGGACGGTGGTGTTGGTGATGCTGGAGAACCAGCACAAGAAAGGCAACAACGGCAATTGCAGCGAAAAAAAAGACAATGTCATATGTAATGCGGGGATTAAAATTGCAGCATTGCCAACTTAAAGTACCTCACACAAAGTAACTATAAGACATAATATACTACAGAACATATACTGTTGTATATTTTCATATCACCATTTTTATATAATTATTTACGCGAAGAGAATTACGTCTAGCTGATGTCATCAATACAATCAGTGAAACTGCTTCCACAGCATTTTCCTCTCTCTCTCTCTGTTTAAAGCGATTCCGTTCTTCCGGTTCAGTAAAATCCACCGTCGATTGAACAAAAGTGCGGGAGAGAGTGATGGGAGGAGGAAGAAGAGGAAACAAACACCGAAAGGTGATTTCGAATCCGCATCTGGTGCAACTTCCAGACGGGGAAAAGGAGGAAGAAAGAAAAGAAAAAAAAGAAAGAAATCAAACATGGCGGATGAATCGAGGATGAGTATCTGGAGAGCTTTCCCAGAGACAACAACAAGTGAAAGCTTCCCTTCTTCAAAGACTTAATACCCGGCCCCCAGAATTCATGATTTTCATAAAATTTTTGCTTCGTTTAACATCGAAACCCAACTTATTAAACTTTCATTCTTTACCCAGGTGCAAGAGGTCTTGTAAGACTTCGAAAGGGAGGGATGGAGAATGATAAGGGTGGTTTTCGAGAGGGCGGTTGAGGGTTTGAATGATTGAATGAAATAATGTCGTGAAAAATACGATTTTACATTTTCTCTCCCGTTCTTTTGTCCGCTACAAAAATCTCGCGTGTCGACTACAAGAATATCACCCACCACCACCACCGCCATCTTTCTTCTTTTTATTTTCCACCCTCTCCGTTCACCCCTTACGACATTACTCTTATTATTTATACATTTTTTTCTGTTATTATTCCTCCTCCTCCTCCGAAGGGTAAAAAAGAATTTTCTGTTTATGATAATTGAAGCTGAGTTTCGTGAAGACATTCGAGCCCTTTGTGCCCTTTCCCAACCCCCTCCCCCAGTCAGACCAACCACCATTAAGATGTCTTTCGGAAATAGGAGCCATTAATTCTTAAAATAGTTCCCCGTCTATAAATTTATCTATTCAATTTTGTTAATGTCTCCGCCTTGATGAAAACGGGATTTTCCAGTTTAATTTCATTCCGTGGAAGAAGAGAGTGAGAAAAGGGTGGAAAGAACCCAAAAAAAAAATTTTCCGAGCACTTTGGGACAAAATGGCGGATGAAAAAAAGGAAGAGAGAGAGATACAAGTCCCGGGTGATTAAGCGAAGGTTTAATTACATAAAAAACGATTTCCTCTTCCCAAAACCGCTTTTTAAAAAAAACCAAAAAGGAGGAAAAATAAAACCTGGTTTGCTGTAGTGTGTGCGGAGTAGAAACAAAATCTACCAGAAGAAGAAGGAATAATTCCAACAATTTCCAAAATAGATGCTCCTCCCGCCGCGTTTAAAATTGTCAGCTTTTGCCTTCTGGCTCCTTTCCTCGGTTTTATAGCCGGAGAATGATGTAAACGATGTACGCAGGCGGTACGATGTTGTGAATTTTCCCAACAGCAAACTCCTCCCAAGCACATTTTCTTAAATTCAACATTTTTGAACTCCTTCCTCCCGACAGAGATTCTTGTTCTTCTTGGTAGTTTGTCCCGGATTATTTACCTCCTTTTCTCCTCCCCAACCCCAACTACTCTCTTTGGTTGTATCTTGAACTTTGTCCTTTGCTGTTGGGGCCCCTCTTTCTCATTTCCATATGCATAATATGGTCAAAGTCCAGGGGGTAGTGAAATTGGGGGTTCAAGTGAAAGCGGAATGAACTAGTCATTCTGCAGCTATAAAATTGCTGTTGGAGGTAATTGCAACGTCACTAGTGACACGACTAATAGAAGACGAATACTACAAGATACTAGCAGTGAGTCTTTTAGTACTAAGTCTCTATGTACTAAGATCGACAGGTTCCCTATGTGTTACCACCGATGATAGAAATTAGCACTGAAAGGAACTAAAGATGAAGCTAACAGAAAGTACGTCCATCTGAGTGTTTTTAAAGGATCAGACTGACGCTAAGATCAGGTGATTGGTTGGTCTAATGTCAATTGTATGAGTGTTAGTGGTATATTTCCTGTTGTAGTCAGTGATTGGAATTAACCGTTTCTCTCGATTCCCAGAGCCCAACCACCCGGGGCACACAACACAACCGACTTTAAAACTTCCAAAAAGATTTCACGAATTTCAAACCCCATCATTCAACCCCAACCCCTCCAGCGACGATCAATATCAAGATTAGGAAAGTAAAACTGATGACCTCCGAAAATTCAATTTTGACTTTTGCAAAACTTTTCGACGAAAAACGGTTTTCGCGCCGCCCTTCTCGAAAACTTCAACGCGGATTCGAAACGACTTCCTCCGGAAATATAATAATGGAAAGAACAAAAAGAAGAAAAAGAAAATATTTTCCCGAGGAAAAATCACCGAGGCGAAGAAATTTCGGAACTCCAATCACGGAAATCGTTTTTCATAAACTCATTACCGAAGTGGAAACCGAGGAATTAATGAGGTCATTAACCCCCCGCCACCACCACCACTCCCTCCTTCCTTCCCCGCCAGGGTGATTTTCTTTTCTTTTTCTTTTTAAAATAATATTTCCCGCGAAGAGAGAGCGGAAGGAATATTTCCACCGCCATTTTCTTTTGGTTCCTTTTTTTCTTCTATTTTTAAATTTTCGACATTTGTTTCCGCCGACACACGTAAAATGAAGAAATAATAAAATTAATTAAAGACGAAAGTTGGAAAATTAATTAGGGAAAGAAAAAGATTTTTCCGGTTATTGATCATCATTAAAAATGCGAAGGGTTAATAACTAAATTATTTCAAGGAGGCCTTTCCAGGAGACGAGGAATCCCGAGAAGACTGGGAGGGGGGTGGTGGAAAAGCGCGAGGTCGGGAAACCTAACACGGGATGTTAATAACAAATTAAAATCACCCGCTTCGGGCATTTTTATTATAATAATTCCTCTCACTAGGATTTATATTTTATACCAAGAGCGGCTTGGTGTTTGTGTGACCAGTTGTACCACCTTATATGACACGACACTATCAGTGCGGTGGAAATGATGTACCACCTTCAAAGCAATAACTAGAATATACAGTTAGATCTCTAACGGTTTATAAAGATCAGAAGCTTTCTCCAGAGTGAATAGTTTGTTAACACTATGACGTCCCCTGCCCCCACTGTGGGGTCATGAAAACAGTATCTGTTGATACCCCACGGTAGTGCCATGCAATATTTCACAAATACTATTGGCTGAGTGCCGGTGACATCACATTCGGAAATTATTGTGCATGCGTCGCTGGCGATCTTATACTTATTTACATATTTGGACAATTACCACTGGAGTTCATATATTGTGAATTTAAAATATTGGTGCTCAGACAGCATGAGAGTCAGTTCCACCGGCACCGACACCTAAAAATTTACATTAGACCTCCGGGAGAGGGGGTTAGTGTTAATATTAAATGTGCAACCAAGACTGGGTTGATAGACTGATCAGCACTATGATTGTCGAAGCTTAGCCTTAGCCTAAAAGTCTGAATGGTAAAATGTATAAGCTTGGTATAATGTATGTATTTTAGGTATAACAAGATACACGATAAGGATTTGAACTCCCGACTATAACCTCTTAGTGTGCAATAATTATGAAAAAAAAATTCCTTGAAGGTGTGTCATTTTTTTTTCTAATTACAAAAGCTCTTGATAAGCGTGCATCATTTTCAAGGCTGATAAGTTAACAAAAATTTCACCCCCAAAAAGTGCAACGTTTACAAAACATATTGTGCATTATTTATGAAACGGCCAATCGAAATTATCATCACAAATGAAAACCTCACGAAAGAAATAGCAGAATCAATGAAGACATTAATCCACGAGGCAGAGTATAATTCGAATGAGTCTTAATACTCGCTAAATATACATTAAAAATTTGTTTGAACAGGATTTTATGGCTCGAAATCGAGGAACAAGAAACGAGAGGCGAGAGGGGAGGGGGGGCTAAATAAAAAAGGAAAATTTAAATTAAGTTTTTAACAGTCTTTCCTTAGATTTAAAACCGAATTCAAATTTTTATTACACGTGCATGTGTTGTTTATTCGAGCATAATATATGCAAAAGGCGAGTTAATGCGCGCGTGCTTTTGGATATTATAAACAGTTTCGCCCCGGAGTCTATGTTATTTTAAACAGGAATCGGTTTTATTGTTGTTTTTGATTAGGTTCCTTTTCTCGGATTTTCGTTTTTCCTACCCATGACGCCATTTTGTGATCTATGAGTTGCCGGTAGGAGTTTTGAAAAGAGAAATCGTCCTGTTGGAAGTCTTTGTTGTACACGTCTTCAACTTCTGTTGGTTTCAAAAATAGTGCACACTTTGAAGAAGCTGGAGAGAGTCACTAGCAGTCTCCCACGGGAAATTGGTGGACCACTGCCACTTTTAGTAAAGGTCGATAGCGATAACAAAACGACATGGGCCCCAAGTAAGAGTACCAACCAAGTGCATTCGCAAGGTCCACTTTTGATCGGTTTTAGTTCCGACCCGCCGGCCTTGTGAAACCTGAGCCTGCCTTAATTTCCACTCACGTACTTAGCTTATGTACTAAACCACCCACTACCTTTCAACGGTCACTATTTTCCTGAAAATTTACGTCCAATTTAGAAAACAAAATCACTCGGCTAATCTGTCGAATTTTTGCCCACTACCGCACACAGTTCTTCCTGCTGGTTAGCTGAACTAATCTTATGAATTACAAAATTTTCCGCGACCGTTTTCCGGCTAAAAAATCCTCCAAAGAAATTCACACTCCGACCCACCTTACTTTCACATAAGCACCCAGTGGCGTGTTCTCGAAGTTTTATGGATTGTTACATAGCTCATAGGTTTGAGGAGATTTCATTTCAGAAATAATGCACAGCTGGATGAGAAATACTTTGAAGATTCCATTTTCAAGCTGCACTTTTCATGTCATAAATACTGCACACTTTTTAGAAGAGCTAAACATAAACATGAACCAGTGTTGTCTACTTTCTGGTTCAGGAAGAACTAGAATGTCCCGCTTTGACAGCATCTGCTGAATATCTACACTGTCAGTTTGGGTTGATCCTCTTGCTACTTCTTTGCTGTATCTCTTTGCGCCTTTCTTCTTTTAAGCTCTAAAGATTCTACTGACTTCGGAACCTCGATTTTGAAACCTATTCACCACTTTCTCCAGATTTTTAAACGTGGACCAGGCTGATTCCCACAAATCGATGGCCAAACAAAGGAAAGCAGTAGAAGAAAGAAAAGAGGAAAAACAGATTCGTGTCGAAAGCTGAAGAAACGTCACATTTTTTTGACAGAAACAACTCCGATAAGGTGGTTTATCCACAGTAGTGAGTAGTGGGTTGAGGGGGTAGAAGAGAAGAGAAAACGCATTTTCTGGTATCCTCACGCAACTTTTTCTTTTGTAACACCAACGTTTTAACATAATTGTTTCGAGAGTGTGAGATTGTTTGTGTATCATTAGACCCTGAATACAGAATAAATAAATAAATAAATAAACCGGCGACACGGATCTGTTTCAATCGAAACTTTTAGACTAACCTAATCTACTTCTCTTTCTACCTATTTTCTACATCTTCATCTGTCACGTGAAAGGGTAGAAGATAAATGTCCGAAATCTAACTGTTGATGATTTTTAATTTGAGATTCGCCATTTTGATTGAACTTCTTTTCCTGAATTCGGTCCAGTTTATAAGTAGAAAACTAAAAAGTCATTTGGAGCATCTCAAGTGTTACCAAATCTTTATGAAAGTGTGCAATATTTATGAAATGAACTGCATAGAAATGCCGTTTAGGCGAACCTATAGTCATTCGTCTGTCAGTCCATGTACGTATCAGACTTAGATTCAGCTTTCATCTGAAGTCTCCTCTTGTAGATTCCAAGAGAGTTAGACAGAACTACCGTCCTTCCTAAGAACTCACTCAGAAAACACTTCCCAGGGTTGCAAGTGTTTAAATACACCATCGATGCACCAGTGGTTGTCTAAATGTCTCAATTTCGTCATCTATCGCTGCATCTAGTCTAGGTTGAACCATGAATCGCATCCCAAGAGACTTTAAAAGGATATATTCTAATAAATATTATATATAATATAATGATCGTCCTTTTTATACTCCAAAGACTTTAAGGCCTAAGCTTTACCTTTCCCGGGCCAAATTTCCATTGTGACATTGCGACTGGGCCACATCCGGTTTTCGACACGTACAGGCCATCATCTGCATGTACATTTGTCAGTCTGTTTCTGTATGTATTTTCTGTATACTCCTTCACAAGGATATGTTGAGGCAAACAACGTCAGCAATTTCTGAGCACAGGCCCGAATATTTTCGTACTGGTCAGGTACTTTGTTCCAGAATTCAGGCTTAACAGTGAGCAATCGACCTTTCACAAATTTTCACTCAATCGGTTTCTACTGGGTCAATGGGCCACTCAGTGGGCCGCAGTTTGAGTCCCAAGATCTTAAGGAGTTTCGTTCACATAGTTTCTTAAAATTTTCAAATTAAAGGGTGCACTTCCACGTTTGTCAATCGTCTCTTCCAGGCTATTTTAAGCATGCGGGGGTAAAGCCACATCTCAAAGGCTTCAATTCTTCTCTCCAAGGCCCTCGTTAGGGTCCATCCTTCGCAACCATACAGAAGAACCGGAAGAACGTAACATCGGAGAATCCGCGTTCCCATTTTGATGTGAAGCGGAAACAGTCAACACAATATGAGTCCAACAAGACCAAAAATGAAAAAAAAACTTTTGGAAAGGAGCCACGTTCAAAAAAAAAAAACGGAAATGACGTCCATCTTTGTTTTCCCATCTTCCACCTCCTCTCTCTTTTTGAGTGAAAAATTTAATTTTTTTTACTAAGTTCAGTAAATAGATTGTGGAAAATGTGGAAATTGACGTCATTCCCAAGGCATCGAAAAACAAAAAAAAAGAGAGAAAAAAGAAAAGCTCACATGGATAACAAAAAAACCGGAAATTATTCAAATCGGGAATTGTTTTAACTTTTCACATAACTTAAATTGAAAAGTTGGGAGGGCGGTGGAACGAACACAACAACAGAAAAAAGTTGAGAACAATTTTTTTTTATTTTTCCGTTCCTACGAGCCGCATTTCAAATATACATGTTGCTCTTTCTTCCCATCTCATTTCCCACCGCCTTTTCTTATTTTGCATTTTTTTTCCATACGCTTTCGGGCTAGGTCCCCTGAGGATGAGTAAAGTTGGCAACAATTGTCATGAAAACAGTTATTTCTGATGAGCCTCGCTCGGTTCATGTTGTGTAAATAGACTGGAAAAAAAAATTTTTTTCTCTCTCACTCTTGTTGGTGTGTTCGCTTGTTTTTGTTGTCTTTTACTGAAATTGCTGACATGTTTTCCGTCCGCACTGTTCTTCAAACTTTTTTTTTATGAATCATTTTATGACTCACAGATGCTCACATTTATTTGTCGAATATTCGGATTGTTTTCCCATTTTTCCATCCTGTACTTTACTTCTTTTAGTCAGAATTCCAATGGCTGACGCTTATTTTGAAATGAGTTGTTTTATAATTTTCTTTCATAAATAATGCACACTTGTAAATAAGTCATTTCACTAATATTCTACACTTTCACGATTTTCGATCAATTTGAACGTTTTTGTGACAAACTATTCCAAGAATTTTCCACACTTTAAAGGAAAAGCTTTGTTTCATAAATATTGCAAAGTTAACAGGAGGTTCTATTTCAAAAGTATTGCACACTTATGTTCAAGACATTTCGTTTATCAAAGTATCTATCACACTATATTATCATCTATTTTATCCAGGCACTCTTTCACAAATATTGCACATTTTCCAGGAGATTTCATTTCAAAACTGTAGCACACACATTCAGGCATTATTTCATAAATATTGCACATTTCCTGTTAAATTCTACTTCAAAAATTTTGCACACTCATCATGACACTCTTTACCAAATGTTGCACATATTCTAAGAGATTCTATTTCAAAAAATTGCACACTTGTCGAGACATTCCTTCATATATGTTGCATAATTTTTGAGATTCTGTTTCAAAAGTATTGCAAGTATCAAGAAATTCTTCCATATATATTTCATAAATACTGCACATTTCCTGTTACAATCCATTTCAGAAATGTTTAATGTTACATATTCTAAGAGATTTTAATACAAAAATATTGCACATTTGTCAACAAATTTTTTCACAAACGTTACACATTCCCCGCGTGATTCCATTTCAAAAGTATTGCACATTCATCAATTCACTCTTTAAATAATGTTGCACCTTTTCTGGAAAATTCTACTTCATAAGTAGAATCAAGAAATACTTTCATAAATGTTGCACGTTTTTCAGAAGATTCTATTTCAAAAATATTGCACACTCATCAAGACATTCTTTCATAAATATTGGCTACGACATTTTCTACGACAATATATTTCAAAAGTATTGCACACGTATCAATATATTTTCTCACTGATTTTGCACATACACCAGGAGATTCTGTTTCAAAAGAATTGCACACTTACCAAGACATTTTTTCATAAACACTGCACGTTTCCTATGAGATGCTATGTCAGAAGTATTGCACACTCATCCAAACATTCTTTCATAAATATTGCACATTTTCTAGGAGAATATATTTCAAAAGTATTGCACACGTATCAAGGTATTTTCTCACGGATTTTGCACATATACCAGGAGATTCTGTTTCAAAAGAATTGCACACTTACCAAGACATTTTTTCATAAACATTGCACGTGTCCTATGAGATGCTATGTCAAAAGTCAAACATTCTTTCATAAATATTGCACATTTCCTGTAAGAATCTGTCTCAAAGTATTGCAAGACATCCTTACCAATTGTACACCCTCGAAGAGATTTCATCCCTAGAATAAGCATAACTTTTGTGAAGAATTCATTTCCTCAGTGCTCCGCACTACACTCAACTACTGAACACTACATTATTTGGTGGTAGTGGCTTTTTGCCCTTAATTTTTGGGTATAACAGGATGCGGGAGGAGGATTCGAACTCACTCACTCACCATCCAAGTTAGGAACTTAACCACTACACTACTCCTCCCACTGAACACTACATTATAAATAAGTTATGTGCTTTTCCAGTCTTACATCACTTTCAAATTAAACTGTCTGTCAGATAATTTGATCAAAGTGATCATTTTTTTAATTATGCGGTGTTGCCATATCACATATTCCAAATTGCGTTACGAGATTGTAGTAACTGTAAGCACGTTACCACCACAAGAAAGAATTTTAGTTTTTCTTGAACAAAAGGAGAAAGAGGCAGAAAAGAAAGTAAGACCGGCTGAGCCCTTAATTTTATTTTATTTTTTATTTCTTTCTTTCTTTCTTCTTTTACCCTCCGTCAAGAGTTAATTGCTTTTCCTCATTTTTTTCAATTAAATTTTCTTTTCCCATCCCCTAAAACTTCTTGGTCCTTAAGATAAAGAGAGAGAGAGTTATTTAAAAACATTCTGGTAATTTTAAATACAAAAAAAAAATTTTTTTTCATCGCTGCTGAGGTCACAACCAACCACCCCCCTCCCCACAAAAAAAGTTCAAAATTCTTTCACTCCCCGAATTTTCTTTTTTTCTTTCTTTCATCCGCCTCCGGGTAAACGACTATAAAAAGGAAAATGACTTCAAATCACGAGAATTCGTCGCTCTAAATTTTGTTTACGTTGCATTTAAATTCAGACAATTTCTTCCTAACCCACTCTCACTCCCTTGCACCCCCTCCCCACCAGCCCCGCTCCATCCCATCCTCCTCTTCGCACCACTTTTCCTTTTCTTTTTTTGGTTCCTCTTCAACACTAATGCTGATTTACATTTAGCCGAGAATTCGAAGGGATTTACCTCTATTGCTCAACCCCTGACAGCCTCCTCTCCTACTTCCACGTCGTCTGCTTCTGTTAACTTCCTTTCCCTCCTTCATACTATTATGAAGAAAAAAAATAGAAATCTTGGGATTCTCAAATAGAACTCTGCAGACATCCAACAGTGTGCAATAGTTATGAAAGAATGTCTTGATAAAATAAATGATAACAATACAATAGATGTCTTAATAATAAGTGTGCAATACTTTTGAAATAGATTCTCTTGTAAACTGTGCAATATTTTTGAAATAAAATCTAGCACGCAATGTGCAATATTTATGAAATGAAAGCTTTTGACAGCGTGCAAAATTCATGAAAGAATCCCTCATAAAAGAACGTAAAAACTTAATTAATACGAGCTCCAATCGTGTGAAAAATTTAAGGAATTGTAACATTCAGAGCTCTGATACTGTGAAAAACTTCAGATCAGGTATGATTCCACAGTTACGAGCACAATGTGTTAGTACTGTCATGAAGAAATGTTTTGATAAGTGTGCGTTAATTTTGAAATAGATTCTCCTGTAAAATGTGCACTATTTATGAAAGAATATCTCGATAAGTGTGCAATATTTCTGAAATGAAAGCTTTTATTTCGTTATATAATTATTTCGAGGTCCAATGGTGTGAGAAATTTTGAGCTGGGCTTTTACTTCACTATTCTGAGTTTCAACCGTGTGAAAAACTTCGGGTCAGCTCTACTCAATTCCGAGCTGCGATCCCGTGAAAATTTTTAGGTTTTTAACACAATGACGTCAGGAAGTCAAATGTAAATTTTGTGTGTCAGTATGAAACTGAATCTCATGCTGCCTGAGCAACAATATTTTAAATCCACAACATATGAACTATATGAACTTTAGTAGTACTTGTCCTCTACCAAGTAGTACTTGTACAGGGACGCTTGCGCAATGACGTCACCGGCACTCAGACAATAGTGTTTGTGAGATATTGCAGGATACCACCGTGGGGTCACAGGCGATCAACAGATACTATTTTCATGACCCCACAGTTGGGTCAGCGAACGCCATAGTGTTAATATTTTCCTATTCTGTGCTCCGATCGCGTGAATAACATTTCTTATTAAAAATAACTCACCGTGTTGTATTTAACCTCCGAGGAAACCTTTTGAAAAGCGCATAGGTCTAATCTTGAACTGCAACATACAGTGACGTAGCTGCACCTCACCTGTAAGAGAATAATGATACAATTAAAAACAAGACAGACAAACGAAAAAAGGTTTCAACTTATACGTGATGATAGTCATCCAGAACAACGAAGACAATGTTGCCAGATTTAATGTTTCAGATCGTCGTGGTGAAATGGGACACCCCGCCCCTCCCCTTTCATCCCTATCCAGCCTCCCAATTTTTCCAAATCATTTCGACGAGAGCCATGAATAAACCGTTTCCTCGTTGTTCTGTTTCACTTGGGGAAAAAAATGACCGAAGTTTATGGTTGCTCGTACATTTTGAAATTTCACAACCCCCGTCATCCCCAAACTCCCTTTACCCCCTCCCCGCCTCTGCTTGCCCGAATTGATAAACTCGGAGGAAAAAATTGGGAAATGGCGAACGGCGGTAAATTCTCTCTCAAGCTGTTTTGCCGCGTACAAAAAAAATTTATTGCGTGAGAGGAGGAGGAGGAGGAAGAGGACAAAAGAGGAGGAGGTTTGGACCATTACTTTAATACCGTACGAAGTGAAAGCGGTTGATGAGCTGAAAATCAAAACATTTTTGAAATTAGCATTTAGCAACATGAGCTCCATTTTTCTTTTTGAATCCGCTGTTTCTCTCACTCCACGCTTTCGTTCGACATCCTCCCTCCTCCCTCCCAGCCGCCTCCTCCTCTCCATCAAATCCAATGAACTCCAGAAACCAGACCGTAAAGAAGACACGAAGGAAATAACACGAAAGAGGGAGGGAGGGAGGCGAACAAAGGAAATCTCATAATCTGTACACTGAAAGAAGGCTGTGAGGTTATTCCGTATAAATTTTATATTATATATTTACACAAAGGATTTGAGAGATTAGTTCTTTCTTATTGAATTAAGGAAATCCGTCTTTCTTTTTCATCTTTCCTCTGTCGCTCCGTCTCAAATTTTTAATCTTCAACAAAAGATTTCACCGTGAAAAGGAAATAAAAAAAATTTTTTCTCAGGTGTTTACTCATCTCTCTCTGGAAAATTGCTGCGGGAGAGATACGTTCTGTTGTGCTCAACTTTTCCTCTCTCAATTTTGTCTTAGTGTGTGTCTGTTTCTCTCTCTTTCCTTCATGTCCCTCTTTCTCCTTCTCTCCTTCAGGTTTTACCATACTTAATAATTGTGTCACAATTTCGTTTTAAAAGAGACTAGACAGATAATTTATTTCATAAGTAATGCACACTGGATCCAATGCTTCATTTCATAAATATTGCACACTGCAATCATTATTTCGTTTCATAAATTCTGCACACTGCAGTCATCATTTCCTTTCATAACCATTTCAAACTTGAGAAATTATTTTCATTTCATAAGTATTGCACACTACACCCATTATTTCATTTCGTAAACACTGCACTTGCAGCCATTATTTCATTTCATAAATATTGCACACTGCACCAATGTTTCATTTCATAAATATTGCACACTTGAATAATTATTATTATTTCATAAATATTGCACACTTCAGTCATTACTTCATTTCATAAATAATGCACACATTCATGAAAAATTAAACTCATAAATGTAAGATTTGGAGGAGGGGCTCATTCATAAATACTGCACACCGGTAAGAAGAAATCAGTAGTTTATGGAGGCATCATTTCATAAATAATGCACACTTCTGTGAACGATGAGTACGAACATTTCATCTACGAACTCAGGTATATTTTCCCCATGGATATTCAAGCACTTATTTGTAAACGTTCATAACAGTGTGCATTACTTATGAAACTGTATTCGACCCAACAGAAGCTTGTTACAAGTGAAATTGTGGCCTTTCTTCCCCGCTTTCTCATTCCTCCCTTTTGCTGACTGTCAACTGTCCTTTGACCTGACCGTGTTTCTGACATTTTTATACATTTCCTTACTCGGGGCTTTCGTCGTCAGTAACAGGTCCCGGTTTCTTTGTTTTGTTCTTTTCATTCTCCATCTGACAACATCAGAGAAATATTCTAAAAACCTTTTTCTCGAAATTTTATGACGTGGGTTTGACTTTTCCCGTCGGCCCGTTTCCCAACGCAAATCGTTATCGTGAAAGCTTGAAAAGCTTAACCTCCCATCTGACCAGAGGAGAAGAAGGAAAAAAAATTTCCCTGGTTCTCACAGAGGTTATTATGAAACTCACGAACGGAGAAAGGACATCATCTGGCGATCTCGAGAAGAAATAAAAGAAGATGAACGATAATCGTAGGGCGAGCCGAAGGCTGTCCCACGAAACCGGAAGACAAGGGTGAGAATGAGGAAGGAAGCGAGGGATGAAAATTGCGTGATTGAGATACATATCAACGTTATTAATGCCCAACAGTCGTCATGAATCTTCAATTAGTCACATCCTGACGTCTGCCAGAGTTTTCGACCACGAAACCTCGAGAAAAAAAAAGACAAAAAGTAGAAAAGAGAAGAGAAAGCTCGGACTCTTAATTGGAATTAGACCGACAGCGTCTTTTTTCTCATCCTCCCTCTCTCTCTCCTCCTCTGACCTCATCTCCTCTTTGAGTTTCCCAATGATTTGTGAAGACTTTTAATCTTGGCAAAAGTTCTCTCAGAAGCTGTAACAAGTTTTTGAAAGCTTCTTGTTTCGTTTGTCTATCAAACATTTGTGTGGCGTTGTCGAACATCCGTTTTCTAACTTTGCCTTTTCTTTTTCTTTTCATTTTCTATCTCTCGAATTTTCCTTTCACTAATCTTTTCAACTTTTCCCTTTTCCTCCAACATCGTTTATAACAATCCTCTTCTTGGTGTATTACAAATCTCCCTCCTCCCTCCACGATCTTTGTCATTTCCCTCAAGCTATAAACATGTTCTCAATTTTGTTTCTAACTAGAATTTCACTTTCAACTTGTGACAAAACAGATTCCGCGTTTCGCCCATGTTCACCAACCGGATATTCGAAAAAGGAAATAACTTCGACCGAAAAAAATGGCGGTCGCTTTGATTTTTCTCCACAACTGTTGTGACCGTCAGTAGTTAACCCGAGCTAAAGATGAAACTCAGAGATATGCAAGCGCATCTGAGTGTGTTTAAGGTCTCCAGAGATAGATGATGGTACACGCTAGCAATTAGGCCACACATCAAGCAGTTGGTCTGGCATTTTATCTAGGGAGCAGACCAGTGTCTCAACCCCATGAATTGGACAAGGGACTGGAGGTACTGTCTATAACATGGGTATGGGTAGTCACAACTAGCAGCAAAAATTCATTTCATACATAACGCAGTTCTTCATAACCTAATCATACTTGCAAAACGGTGTGCAATATTTATGAAATAAGCGATTTGTGTAACGAGTGACACACCTGTGGTCTAAATTTTTTATTCAAATTTGGGATAATAAAACCAAAAACGATCGTAGTTATATTACCAGACAGAAGCCAGATGAGTGGATAGCCAATAGGAAAAGAGAATTTCGGGGAAAGGACCAATGAGGTTTGAGCTAGGAGTGATACAAAAGGTTGACCGGAGCGAACGAACGGCTACTGTTTTGGAGAAGAACAAAGGATGCGGAACTCCCTACTTGCCGTGAAACGTTTTTGTTGACTAAACTTAGTGGATGCTGACAAACAGTCAAAATTATGAGAAAAAATATTTTTCCAAACATCAAAATCGAAAAGAAAACTAATTTAGACAGAACGAAAGATAAAAATATGGGAAATAAAAGAACGAACATAAGAAAACAGAGAGAAAAACAGCATCGAAGGAAGTGTGCGAAGAAGAATTGAGCAAAGGGAAGAGGAGGAGGGTCTAGGAAACAAGGAGAGAATGAAGAAAACAAATCTTTTCGATACGTGAAAGGAGGTGGAAAACGAGATGAGGAGGCGGTGGGAAGACAAAAAAAGAATCTCAGAAGGGAAAAATTGTTTACCAACGAACCGAGAGGGCGGTGGAGGGAGGAGGGAAGGATGAAATCGTCACCATATGGCGTCGAATTTGAAGGGAGGAGAAGGAGGATTACGACTTAATTCCAGGTGGGAAAATCGCTTCCGACCAAAGGCTGACGCCGACAGAGAGGAAGAGAGAGAGAGAGAACATTCACCGTAAATCTGAAACATGGGAAAAGCGTCGTCGTAAAATAACAAAATGGATACGTCGATCATTATTGATATGTGAGCCTGTTTCCAGTGAGAGGAGAAGAAGGTTGGGATGCTGGAGGATCGGTATAAAAATGATTTCTTGCACGGGTTGTGGTAAACGAGACCAAGGAAGAAACTCCTTCCCCATAGCTATGATTTAAGCCCTACCCGGGGAAAGTTGTGACGTCATTAAATTGTCATGTCTTACACGAACCATCTGAGAGAAAGTACATAAAATTCAAACCGGCATAACAATTTCAATAAAACCTTTCAAAAATAATGCACAGTTGCTACAGACAGATTTTACAACACCAAAACAGGTTTTGACATCTTCAGCAACTCGGTCATCGCCCACATCTTAAAAACGGAAACGGAAACCTCGTGACGTCATCATTCTCCTCTCTCGACGGAAATCACTTTCCTCAGAGCTTAAGATCAATAAATAAGAATCTCTTGAGAGAAGATAATGATGATCTAAAGTTAAGACTCTTTCGTTAACAAAGGATTTTGGTTTTCTCAACTTTGAGGACACTCTTCGGGACAAGGGGTGGCTGAAGAGTGGTCGTCCGACTTTCAATTATTGCTCCCATTTTCCCCAACAAACAAAAATATATTCCGAGTAGTTACCATCGAGTATAACTTCCGGTCTTCGTCAGACACGAAGAAAAATACTTCACACTTCTGAGAACTCAATATAAGTTTTCTGTAGAACTGTGCATTACATTTGAAATGACTACAATTATATTATATATTATAGTTTATATTTGGAATGATTCTTCACCAGAGACCGTAATGAGTTCTCTCTAAAACAGCAGTCCAGTGAAGAGCGGACTTCTTGAATCCAATTTTGCAATCTTGAAACAATTATTCCATACAAAAGTGTGCATTATTTATGAAATGATTCCTCCATTAAACTACTGGTTATAGATTTCTTGTTACCAGTGTGCGGTATTTATGAATGAGTCCCTCCTTCAAATCTTCCATTTATGAGTTCAACTTTTCATGAATGTGTGCATTATTTATGAAATGAAGTAATGGATGCAGTGTGCAAAAATGAAGCATTGGGAACAGTGTGCAATACTTATGAAATAAAAATAATTACTCAAGTTTGTAATGCTTATGAAACGAAATGATGACTGCAGTGTGCAGAATTTATGAAATGAAGCATTGGATCCAGTGTGCAGTATTTATGAAATGAAATAATGATTAAGGTGTGCAATATTTATGAAAAAAAAAATTCTCCTAAAAAGCGCGACAAAACCGCGCCGGAATTTATACAACCAAACTCTCCTCCAAACTTAGAGAATTTACGCAAAGTTCGATAAAAGTTTTCAGTAAAAGAACTCTTTCCAATTGTGTGCAGTATTTATGAAACGAAGCCTATTTCCAGAGGTTCTAGACCAAGCCTACAACCAGATTATTAACACCAACTATAAGGAATTTATGGCTTGACTAAATAAATAAATAAATTTTCCTCGCCGGGTGGAAGTGACGGACCGTTATGAGGATTTAGCTTCTTTCTTTTCAACCCCCTCACTTCCACCCCTCTCCTCCACCCTTGGAGCCTTTTTTCCTTTTTAAACCAGAAGAAGAAGAAGAAAACTGGTTAATCCTCTGACGTGTTGATATTAAGAACGACAGAAAATTAACATTAATCCATCTTAAATTAGCTAAGAGAATTTTAATTGGGTGTCATGAAAGATGGCGGCTTGTTTGAGTCTTTCTTCCACCTATTACCTCCCTTCCCTTGCCCTTCATATAAATGGCCCTCATTTTATATTAATACAGTAAAACTATAATATACGGTATGAGATTAAGATTATTCTTCTCTCCAGAATTTTTTTTTCTTCTGTTTTTGTCTCACCGTGAAATTGGATTGTTTTTAATGTTTAAAAATTCGAATAAATCTGTGTCCTTGAAATGAAATTTGCTCTTCGCCCCCGTTCTCCACGGACTCCTCCTTTCCCCAAAAGTCCAAAGTATATTTTCGACCAATTTTTTTATGGTTCCGATTTTATAATTTAGGACACAAAAATTATTTCACGAAATTAATGAAGAGGAATGAATATTATTAGATGATCAAATAATAAATGATCGACTTGGAGCGATACTAGCGACATATTTTGATGGAAAACTCTGTTTTCAAAATGGCGACTGCTGAGTTTCAGTCATAAACACAACTATTCTAAGATGATATTAAAAGAAAAATCTTCATTTGCTGATGAAATTATTTTTTATAAATAATGCACACTGTCGGAGAAAAGTAATTTCATCAATAATACAGATTTCTAGAAAAGGCTTATTTCATAAAAATTGCACACTTTTCATCTTGTAATTTGCAGGGTGGAATAGTAAAGTCGGAGCTTACACTTAATTATTCACACGATTGAGGCTCGAAAGTCGAAGTCATAAAGTTTC
Organism: Columbicola columbae; assembly: GCA_016920875.1. Lineage (NCBI taxonomy): Eukaryota > Metazoa > Arthropoda > Insecta > Psocodea > Philopteridae > Columbicola > Columbicola columbae. The sequence goes on from JADMLL010000012.1 coordinate 3,874,192, forward strand.
ACGCGACCAGAGCTCATATTTGTAGAATCAGAGCTGATCTCAAATTTCCACACAATCCGAGCTCAAATTAGTGCAGTCAGAGCTTGCAATAAATTTTTCACCGGATCAGAACTCGAAATAATCGAACCACATCTCACCTTAAAACTTCACGCGATCGGAGCTCGAAGCATTGCAAGGAGCTGATTTGAAACTTTCCACAAGATCAAACTCGAAATTGAGAAATCAGAGTTTCCCCAAAATTTCACTTGATGTGAGCTCGGACTAGTGCAATTGAAACTTTTTCACACGATCTGATCTGGGATTGGAGAAATTTTCACGCCATTCAAGCTCTGATTGTGTGGGAATTTCAAAGTAAGCTCTGGTCGCACTACTCCGAGCTCCGATCAAGGAAAAAAATTTTAGGTAGCCCCAAGGAGATCTGATCGCGTAAAAAAAATTTCAAGTCACCTCTTTGTAATGTTCCGAGCTCCTATCCCGTGAAAATTTAAAGTGAACGCTGATTCCTCTATTCCGAGTTCTGATTGTGTGGAAAGTTTCAAGTCAGCTCCTTGCAATGTTTTGAGCTCCGAACGTGTGACAAATTTATTGTAAGCTCTGAATGCACTAAATTAAACTCCGACTGCGTGGAAATTTGAGCTCTGATTCTACAATTACGAGCTTCGACCACGTGAAATTTTATGATGAGCAGTGATTCGACTATTGCGAGCCTCAATCATGTGAAAAATTTAGTGTAGCATCTGACTTCACTATTCCAAGCTCCGATTGACTGCAAATTATTCTGATTTGGGTTCTGATTCATCAAGTATGAGCTCTGATCGCGTGAAATATTTACGTTCAGCTATTTCGAGTCCCGATAGAGTGAAAAATTTTGAGGTAAGCTGTGACTGCACTCTTCCGAGCTCAGATCACTTGAAAAGTTTAAGGATAGATAAATTCTCTACAAACATCATCATTTACGAAACTTTTCGAACTAATTTCACAAAAATTATTCACCAACTAAATAATATAAAATTACATACATAGTATAATTTCAATATAATTTTATTTTTGGATTAAAAACAAAAATGGCGTCGGTGGTAGAGACCTATTCTAACCAAAATCCAATTTCCAAGATACCGACCACCGTTCTCTCTAATTCGAATTCTTTAGTATCATTACCAACCATCTAACTGAAATGCTGATATTATATTTTATTTTTAACAATTAATATATTATTATTATTATTATTATTATTACGAATGAAAATGCCCGTGGAAATCTTCCCCCGAAATTCGTTTAAATTCCTCATGATGCCCCGCAGTCCTTCCCAACGTAACGAACATATCGCGAAATGAAAGAGACGCATCCTAAGATGCTTGAACGCGATCATAAGCTAATTACGGGTGAAACAGAACACCGAAAGAGAACAACAGTAACAATTCGATAAATGAGAGACCGGATTTTTCGAAAACAATATAACCAAAAATGTTTTTTGTTTTGTTTTAATTAAATCAGTTTAGTATCGCGGTTTTAATACAGGGAGAGAGAGAGAGAGAGAATTTATTTTTTCTTCTTCTCAAAATAATATCAAAACCCTTTTCAAAAGGGATGAAAAGGAAACAAGACTAATTTTTTCTAATTTCTTCCAGATGGCATAGTCAGCTACAAGATTCCAGAAGACCCATCCGTCGGCCTGGACCTGAGTGATGTCTCTTACGACGGTGAGAAAGTCGGAGGATATCTGGTGAACGGTTTGGGGAGGCTCGTGGATGGTGAAGTTGGCGGTGACAATTTCAGACTTGATATTGGATATGGGAAAGGTACGGAAGGTCTTTCGAAAAGTTTTATATTTTATACTGAAAATTCCCTTCAAGAAAAAATTTTTTTCTTCTTCGGATTTTACACTTGTTAAAAGTTTTTCATTTATTTTAATTTTTTTCTTTTTAAAACTTTCCATTTTCCTCCTCTTTCTTCTGCTTTTTTAAACTGTTTGAAGATTTAATTTTGTTTTCTGCTTTGATTTTATAAACTTCCTTCCATCTTCTCCCTCTTTCCGGTACAGAAAAATTTTTGACTTCGTTTATATGTTAAATGAACTTGTCTTTTAAAAATGTTGACATTCCCAGTTAGAAACTAAAAAGTACAGACGAAGAGAAGGTTCTCAGCAAACATGACCAGTGATGTACATGATTTTTGGAAAAAAATTATTTCTAAAGAGTTGGTAGCACTGTCGAGTCGTGGATGACTTCCATAGGGGTTCATCTTTAACCAAAATTTCATTCCATAAACTCACTTATTAAGAAATTGTGTCCAAAGACTAAACACAGACTCTTAGGATACATATTGTAGACTTTCGTAAAAGTTATTTCAAAAGTAATGCACACTTTTATGAACTATTTTGGGAGGCATTTGCTGTCTTGGTTAAGCACCCAACTAAGAATGTTATGGTCGTGAGTTCAAATATTTTACACCCCAGATCCTCTTTCCTAAATGATCCACGCTTTTAAAGATTATTCAGCTCAATACCTATACACCCTTTAATAAATATTCCCTTGTCATAAATAATGCACACTTCGATGATGAATATATTTCATAAATATTGCACACTTTCGTGAAGCTTTTATTTCAAAAGTAATGCACACTTCAACAATAAATTCATATCATAAATACTGCACACTTTAATGACGAATTCATTTCATAAATACTGCACACTTTATCAATGAACTCATTTCATAAATACTGCACGCTTTATCATTTTCATAAATATTGCACACTTTGATGGAGTTCATCACACATTTATTGCATACTTCCATCGAGTACTCATTTCAAAAGTATTGCACACGCACTTTTCCTTCCAGCTTCTGTCTCTCTTTCTTTTCATCCCAACTTACTACTCTCACCACTCTACTTTTCTCACTTCCTAATTCCTTCCTTCACTTCATCTTCACTTCCCGACCAAACTCTTCCTCTATTCCATCCTAAAGCTACGACATTGTTTACTTCCCTTACAAAGCTCTCTTAAAGCCCGCCAACCATTTTTGTCTCAGACTTACAAACAGGTGACAGTTACATAAGAGTTACTAACGATCATACACAAAGTAAAGTGGTTCAGTGGAAACCGACTGAGTGAAAATTTGTGAAAGGTCGACTGCTCATTGTCAAGTTTGAACTATAGTGCCTGACCAGTACGAAAATGTTCAGACCTGTCCTCAGAAACTGCTAACATTCTTTGCTTCAATATATCTTTATAAAGCAATACACAGAAAATACATACAGAAACAGACTGGCAGATATACATACAGATTATGAGGGTGGACTGCATGCGCTGGACTTGTAAAATTTGTTAGGTCGTGTGGACCAGTCGCAAAGGTCACAATGAAAATTCGGCCCGGGAAGGAAAAACCTTGAGTACCAAGGCCCTAAATAAATACCGGAAGTGATCTACGACTCGACCTAACATTAAAAAAACCTTCACAGTCACTCAATAAACCTCCAACCCCAACCAATATATCAACTATACTAATAACTACAATAGAGCCTAACCCACCACATCCGACAGAATCATTATAAAGGTCCTTCAAAGCAGTCCATCATGAGATTTAACGACAGGAACCCAACCCCCACCAAAAATTGAATATGAAAGCTCGAGAAAAAAAAATTTCCCAAAAGCTCCGACTTCTAATATTTTATACAAATATATATATACCCTTCAAAGTTACTTTTTATCGGGGAATTTATTATATACGGTTTGAATTATATTTTATAGATTTATATTATATCTCCCTTCTCCATTTTTAATTTATATTATAAGAAAAAAAAAGGAGTCGAAGGACTTAATGTCTCATTTCGAATTCAAAAGGATCACAAAACCTGGAAAAGGTTTATCCGGGGTTGGGTGAAGGGTGAGCTTTTGGGGGTGGAGGGAAGGGGGTGAAAAATAAATGCAAACACAAAACTTTTTCTTTTCTCTCTCTCTCTCTCTCCTTCCGTCTTCTGCTTTTATTGAAGACATCCAGAAAATGTTTTCATCTATAACTGATTTTCTTTTTCTTTTCTTTTCTTTTTGCTTTCGACGACAAAATTCCTCCACGCCGCCTTAATATTACCTTTTTCTGCGGCATAAAAAGCTTCCTCTCCTTTCGAAATAAAAACTTCCAAACCGGAGAGCTTCAGGAAAACGCATTTGGAATAGTAATAAAATTCTTTTTTTTATTTTTATTTTTCGTTTTACAAAACCGAAAGGAGAAAGAAAAAAAGCTGAGAGGACGGAAAATGAAAAAAAAAAGAAAATTTTTGAGAGCGGTGTCGTAATCCCGTGGTCCGTGATTCGCTCCACCCCCACCACCACCACCACCCAACAGCATTTCGGGGCTAAATTAAGAGGAGGAATTTTCCAAAACAAAAGACGCCATGTTTATGGGTGACGTTGATCAATGTCTCCTTGTTAAAATTTTCATATCCCGGTCTTTTCTTCCGGAGGAAATACACTTCGGGGTTGGGGGGAAGGATTTTCCGGAGCTGGGAAAAACGGTCCAAGGAACCAAAGGCTTGTTTTTGATTTTTTTCGTTCATATTGTTCTGAGCGAATCTTGCTTTTCTTATTTTTTCCCCAACATCTCTGGTTGGATTGGTTCTACTGGACGGTGGGTGACAAATGTACAATCTCCGGCGATTATTCATAAACACCAATTAAACTTGGTTAATGTGATAAATGTTCAGTAATTTTACTCATTAACCAAACTTTGTGATTATGAATAATTTCTAAGAATTATCTATTTCTTGTATACCGTAACATATATTTATCACATTTACCGGTTAGTTTATGAAATATCTAACTCGTAAACGGAGCACGCTTATATTAAATTATCCATTACAAGTTGGAGATTTGACAAACTAGCCGGTAAATAAACAAAATGTGATAAATATTTTACGGTGAAAGTGATAAATTTGGCGAATATATATATATAATTCTCGGTGATTACTCATACTCATATTTATCGGCTAGCTTGTAAAATCTCCAACTTGTAATGGATATTTTAATATAAGTATTAGATATTTAATAAATCAACCAGTAAATGTGATAAATATGTGTTACGGTAAACAATATATAGATAATAGTTGACAATTATCTATAATCACTAACTAAGCTTGATTAATGTATAAAAGTACTGAATATTTATCACATTAACCAAATTCAGTTTGTGCTTATCGCCAAAAATTATCTATATCTACTAACTATACCTTGTATACCGTAACATATATTTATTACATTTACCGGTTAGTTTATAAAATAACTCGTAATCTGAGCACTATTATATTAAATTAACCATTACAAGTTGGAGATTATTCAAACTAGCCAGTATAAGAAATAAATGAGATAAGTATTTTACGGTAAAAGTGATAAATTTGGCACCAATTAAGCTGGATAAATGTGACAAGTCACAAAATAAATATCAACTTATAATGGATTTAATATAAGCGTGCTCAGATCACGAGCTAGACATTTTATAAACTACCCGGTAAATGTGATAAATATTAGCTGCGCTAGGGATCTTAGTTGGCGATTATGAATAATCGCTGAGAATATATATATTCGCCTGATTGATCACTTTTATCTACAGAAACGACATTATTTTTGATTCACCTAACATAACATCAAATCGCTACAGGATGTAGACTGGGCGTTTTGCTCACCTAACTGCTGTTGACATTTTCAGTATTTGAACTGTAAACGCATGTACGCGATCAACCCCAAGGTTTCTAAATTACCAACCTAACCAAATATAAATTTATACTAGTCATCACCAAATTTCTTCGTTTCACTATTAAACAAAAACCTAAAACCGAAAGCAGATAAATAAAACCCGATCTAGATAAAATGAAGATAAATTAAAAAGTTTGCTGGTTTTGGGGCCGAACCACAACCTAGAAGAAAGGAAAAACAAAAATCTCTTTCGAATAGTTTCAACAACTTTCTTTGAAGGTCAGCAAACGAATCCGATTCAGCGGAAAACGAATTCAGTGACGTAATCAGGATTTATATAAACTGGTTTAAAAATAAGTTTTTAGAATTTTGAAAATTTGAAAGAATCAGAGAAAGGCCCTTCGTATTATAACTCTCTCAAACGATGAGAGGGCACTCTTTCACCCCCATCCCTCTCGCTGTAGGACGGTTGAAGGGGGTCATTAATTAAAAAATAAGAAAACCTACCCCAAAGGAATTTTTACTTTGAAACAGTCTAGCAACCCCTGGAAAAGGGAAATAATTTTCCGGTTAATGGGGGTGGAGTGTGCAAACTTCATCATCGAGGGTGGATTTTCGAAAATAAAAATTTTGATTTTGAATTTTCTGTTTTGTTTGTCAACAGGAAACGGCTGGGTCGGATGGAAGAAGACGTCTTTCCCTAAGAAATACATAGAAATCGTTTTCGAATTCGACGAAATTCGAAACTTCACCGTCGTTCATTTGTTTACGAATAATTTTTTCTCGAAAGAAGTTCAGGTAAGTTTTCCCTTTTCTACAACTTCTAAACAAAAATATTTGTTCCAAGAAATAAATAAATAAAAATCAAAATGGATTCGTTGTTCCGGAAACGGTATGGGGGGGTGAAAGGGGGTGAGTTTCAGGGGGTGGGAGACAGCATTACTCGTTTTATCTTTTGTCGCTTAGTGGATAATCCGTCCTTTCACGAGATTTGTGGTTTTTCGCCGGCTGGAAAGGACCATATCCACAACAGCGATTCTCTACAACCCCCTCTTCCCTCTTTGTACTGTGCACCATAAGGAACGCACTAAACAAAAAAAATTTTTACAAAACCATGTAGAGGCCTGTAGGACCTTAAAACACTTTTCAGTCTTGGGTGTAGTGTGGACGTGAATGTAGAAGGAGACTCGAAGCCATATTCCACGAACTGTGCAATATTTATGAAATAGATTCTTGAAACACAATTCTTCAAAAGTGTACACCCCATTGAAATAAATATCATGAAAGATCACTCGAAATCATTGTTAAAATAAATGAGTGTGCATGAATTATGAAACTAGTCCTCCACTTCACTGTGCATTATTTATGAAATTAAAACGACAGCTACTTTTCAAATGAGGTTTTCGTAAGAATTTTTTTTTTTAATTCGAGAAGTCACGGTGTCCATTACAAATGACATGAACCTTTGCAATTCCCACGAATTCGAGTGTGCAGAATTTATGAAATGAAGTCGCGCTAGTAGAAATGTGCATTATTTACGAAATAAAGTCTTGTTATTGTGCCCAAATAAATCCTTTTTCCGATTGCACACTACTGAATTCTTAATTTTAGTGTGCAATATTTATGAAATGAATCCTTTCAGGTGTGCATTATTTATGAAATGAAATTTCGTTAAACCGTGCATTATTTTTGAAACAGACACCGAAGTCAATCACATCAAACCGCATTTAACGAAACCTGAGGTGGATAATCGAGCTCATAAGTCCGGAAGTGAAGGAACCAAATTTCAAAAGCTTGGCAACAGACGAAAGAAAATTGACACAATACAGTTTTGGAAGAAAATCTCAAAGCAAATAACCGGTAGAAGGTAGTAAAGACAGGAAAGCAGTAAGAAATGGGAGATAGAATGGATTGAAGAGGTGGAGGAGAAAGCGAGAGACAAGGAGAGGAAAGAGTCCAAAAAAACAAAATCCAAGATGGCGGAAACGGAGAGGAAAAAAAAATTTATGAATAAAAGGAAACGTTCTGATGGAAAAGCCAAAAAAAAGAAAATCAGGGATTCATATATTTGACTTTTGTGGAGAGGGGGAAGAGAGAGGAAAAGACCTAGAAACAAAGAAACCGGAAGTGATTGCCGGAAAAATCCAATCAGTTAGGTGAATGCATAATAAAAATGAAGAATGAGGAAAGGGAATAACAATTATTCCAAGTTGAGAGGATCTCTCGAACCGGGAAACCGTAACGAAGAGGAAATTATTCGAATCGATTTACGTCGGAACGCATTAGACGAGTACCACCGCCCTCTCCTCCTCCTCCTTCCTTCTCCAGAACGTCTACCAGGATAATTTCCATGCAAGAATTTATTGCGGTGTTTTATTGAAACCGTCGACCACCTGATCATAAATCTTAACCGGAGCAAAAAAGGAAGGAGGTACAGGGAAAAAAGATGGAAGCTGGGCGAGGAGGGTGGGGTGGGAGGAAGAAGAAAGAAAAGAAAAGAGGCCGCCTTTATTTTTACATCTGGTTTCCCATCTTTTCCTTAATGTTTTCCATCTGCCCCCACCACCAGTCTCCAGCCCAAATCCGATTTCGTTTTTCTTGTCTTTCTTTTGGAACAGCGAAAAGGTGGGAGGATTAGGATTACCTCTTCCAGAAGAGAGAGAAGTCAGAACGATTTAACCAAAGTTACCTTCGAATAAGTATAAATTTTAGGCCGAGTAATAAATAATTTCCGATAATGAGTCATAAATTATGCACACTATCGTGAAGCACTCGTTACATAGATCCTGGAAGGTTTGTTTCATAAATAGTGCACACTCGAAAGAAGGGCTTATTTCATAAGTGCGCACCAAAGTATGACTGCGCACACTAATATGACTTCATTTCATAAATATTACTCACTAACATGACTTCATTTCAAAAGTATTGCACACTAACATGACATTCTTCCATAAATATTGCACACTAACACGACTTTCTTTCAAAAATATTGCACACTAACATGACATTCTTTCAAAATATTGCACACTAACATTGACTTTCTTTCAAAAGTATTGCACACTAACTTGACTTCATTTCATAAGTATTGCACACTAATATGACTTTCTTTCATAAATATTGCACACTAAAACAAAGAATTCATTTTGAAAATGGTGCACAATTGGAAAAAAGGATTCATTTCATAAGTATTGCACAACAACAAGAGTTTGTTTCATAAATAATGCACATTTCTGGACCATTACCAACTAATCTCTTTCAGTTCCTTTATTCCTGAGGACAACTTTCTATCCATCCTCTTGGACAGTCGTCCTGGATCTGAACATGGGTCTAGAGCTCGTCATTCATTGTTTAACTCATGGAAATGTGCAGGATTTCTGAAATGAATTCCTCTTTCAAGTGTGCAATATTTATGAAATTCGGATAACAATCCTCCCTCCCCAGGTTTCCCCATTTGAGCACTAGTACTTTGCTGCCGGGCCTAATGACATATCTCAAAATTCAGCAGTTGGGGTTGGGGTCCTCTTACTGTACGTGTCAGTCAGTCTGTATTCCAGTTCTAATCGACTGCACGCTGAATATACGAGATATTCTTGTATTGCTGAGTGTTATTCCTTCTTTTCCAGGTTTTTGCCAGAGCCAAAGTTTTCTTCAGCCTCGGTGGGAAATTCTACAACGGCCGACCCATCGTGTATTCTTACATGCCAGACAAATCTTTGGAAGTTGCCAGAAACGTGTCCATTCACCTCCACGGACGAGTTGCCAAGTTTATTAAAATCCATTTGTACTTCTCCAACAAGTGGATCATGCTCAGCGAAGTCACTTTCGAATCGGACATCCTCTACGATGGAAACTTCACGGAGGAAGTGGAGCTGGACGCCATTGATGATGACGTTTTCGTCAAATATGGAAATTCGGATTTGAGTTTGAATTCGTTAGAAACGAGTGAGTCGATTTTGTTTTGTTGATAAATTTCCTGAAAGTCTTGAAAATCAGCACAAAACAAAAACGTTTCGAATACACAAGTCCCAAAAATCAATTCGCCGTTTTGTTGCCCCCAAAAACCGCTCCTGCTTCAAAAGACCTGGAAACTCAACAATCCCCGTTTCGCTTTTGAATAAACACGACTTCCGTTTCCCTGTTTCCCGTTTCTCATAAATTACTCCCAGGCTGACCAACATTACATTTCGCCTTTTTTTCACTTTCTCTCTCTTTTAAAACAGTTGCCGCGAGGAAAGAAGGTCAGAGCTACGTTGAAGCGATAATCGGAGTCCTGACGGCAATGGTGCTTCTTCTCCTTGTCGTATTCGTTATAATCCTTCTTCTGAGCAGACGACAAAAGCTTCAAGGTTCTCCGACCATTCTAAGAAATCCATTTGGCGTCACGATAAATATGAAGGTAAGTCGGTTTTAAATTTTGTTTTGTGATTTAGAAACCCGTTTTCTACCAAATGGACTAATGTCTCGGATGGCGAACACGGTTTGTGTGCTGAGTCTGTTTGTGAATCGAATCAGGATTTAGGTCTCTTATACAGACAAGATTAACTGGACCTAAACAAGCTGTACCATTCAACGTTCAAGGATTATACTTCTTGAACTAGAAACGTAGATTGCTTGAGTCCTTTATTTGAGTGTGCATTATTTTTGAAATGAGTCCTTCACACCACTGTGAAATATTCTTGAAATGAATTTCTCATTTAAGTGTGCATTATTTTTGAAATGAGCCTTTCATAAAACCGTACGACATTCTTCGAAGTGAATCTTTCATAAAACTGTGCAATATTTTTGAAATAAGTCCTTCACACAACTGCTTCATTTCTAAAAAGAATTTCTCATTCAAGTGTGCATTAATTTTGACATGAGGTATTCACACAACTGTGCAATATTTTTGAAATGAGTCCTTCACACAACTGCCTCATTTCTGAAAAGAATCTCCCATTTAAGTGTGCATTATTTTTGAAATGAATCTCTCACCCAAGTGTACAATATTTTTGAAATGAGTCCTTCACACAACTGTGCAATCTTTTCAAAATGAATCTTTCAATCGTGCAATATTTTTGAAATGAGCATTCCATAAAACCGTGACATATTCTTCCAAGTGAATATTTCATAAAATTGTGCATTATTTATGAAATGAGACCTATTTTTACTACCACTATTCAAGTGTGCATTACTTATGAAACAAACTCACATTCCCCAGAACACATTTTCCGTTTATACAAACACATAAAAGAAGGCCCGTTTGCACATAATCATCCCATCCTTAGATCAAAACCGGGACTCAGAACCCCGAGACCAAGACCCACAAAAACCTTACTTCAGAATGCGTTGATCTATGACGATGAAGAAGAAGAAGAAGAAGACGATGAAGAGAGAACAGAGACAAACAGAGAGAGAGAGTATAGAATCCAATGTATTCCTCCGCCACTTCGTCAACATCATGAAAACGGTCTTTCGCAGGGTTGGGGGTTGATATAATTACAAGTCATGGAACTTCCATCACCGCCACTTGCAGATAATTTTTCCCGTTGAACAGTTTTCCACCAAGGTTTTCTGAATTAAACCTTTTTTTTATAAAAATGAGGTAAAAATTGAAAAAGTTTGTTTAACAGTTGCCTTGGGGTCACAAAGTTTTCATTTCCTTCTGCCGGTATCATAAATAACGAATCTCCTCACTCCTACACTTCCCACTCTCTCTCTCTTTCTCTCTCTCCTCCTTGGATGAAAAGAGTGAATTTTAAATCAGATATTTTCAACCCTCTTACCCCCAGTCCACCTCCACCCCGAACCTCCCTCTCCGTCATTTTTTTACTATTTTTATTATTTTAGTTTTTTTTTATTGCCAATTTTTCAACCCTTAACGGTGAACCCTCTCCGGGAAGAAAATTCTTTTTCTCCATTTATTAACAACCCCCAAAAAAAAATTTTTTTTTCCTTTTTAACGAGGAGAGCGATATAAGCACTCTTCCATCTTGGGGAGGAGTCTCTGTTGCTTGAATAGGAAACGAAGTGCGGGAGGGATGGATGATAGATATAGTAAGAGAGAGGACGAGGGGTGGAAGGATGGAAGAAGGACTTTCAGAAAATTTTTTTTTTTACTTCACTGGTAAAACGAAATTTGATTTAAAAATCGAAACAACGGAAGTAGATGGCACCAACCCCCTACCCCCGAAATTTCTGTTGTTACTTTGATATCTTGTTCGGCCGTCAAGAGATATGAGACGAAGGGAGGAGAGCAGGGGAGCCAATATCCGTGACAGATGTTTCGAAATGTCTCTTTCATGACTTTTCTTTCTTTTGAATTTCGCCTTCTTCTTCTTCTTCTTCCTTTTTTTCATTTTCCTCCAGTTTTTTGTTTGTCATGGTCCTGAAGTCACTGCTACAACCCCCTCCCCATCCATCTCCTGATTCTTTACAGCTTTTGCCGATTTTTCCTGGAGTTCCAGAATCCGTGATGTGTTTGAACGAGCTTGTATTTGTTTCATACATGACGTACACTTTGTTCGAAAATTTATTTCAAAAGTAATGCACAGTTTTCTGAAGAATTCATTTCAAAAGTAATGCACAGTTTTCTGAAGAATTCATTTCAAAAGTAATGCACAGTACCACAAAGAATTCATTTCAAAAGTAATGCACACTTCAATAAAGAATTCATCTCAAAAACGACGCTCATTACTACGGAAAATTCACTTCGTAGGCAATGCCCTTGTACGAAGATTTTGTTTCATAAATACTGCACACTTCATTTATATCGGAATTGTTAAGTTTCAGAAGACTTTCACTTCTTAAGTAATGCACACTTGTAGCACTATATTCCGGGTAGTTTAAGGGGGTTAAGTTTATCTTCGCGACTTAATAATCATCAGCATAACAAAGAAAAGCCAAAGAGCAAAATCCAAAAATTCCGAAATGTGAAAGGGGTGCAGAAGATGGGAGAGATTTCCTGTCTCCGACCCTGTCAAAATAATTTGCGGTTCTTATCGCACCTCTAAAAAATAAAGTCGAAATTAAAAATTAAAAAAGGAGTTTATGGGTTGATAATGAAAGCTCGAAAGATCCTGATGAGTTGATAACAGAGTTGTTACGACCTCGAACCCCCGTCTCCCCGCTGCCTTCTTCCATCTTCATTCTCCTCCCTTTCTCGTCTTCTGCTTCGCTCTCCCGAATCTTTATAGACTAACTATTAAAGCTCTCTCTCTTCTCTCCTTTTTTTTACGCGTCGCATTAGTACAACTACCTTGTCTAATGCTGCGGTCTTTGCGTGTAATTAAGGGAAACTTTTCGCACGGGGCTCCTAAAGGAGAATCCATTTGTTACCCCCGCGGTTCGGGGAAAATTCAACCAACGTTTATGGAACGTCAATAAAACTAATTTAATAAACGACTGCCATTTTGTGCGTTGGGAGATTTGATTAATGAACCGAAGTTATAGTTTGTTCTTGGCGAACTATAAATAAATTAGGACAAAGTCTCGTCATTTATTCTCTCTCTCAGGAATGAACGAGAGGAATCGGGGAAGGGGGGGGAGAGGAGATTCTTGGGTAGAAACTTCTGAGGAGTGGAAGATGATTTTATTTAATAACCTCGGATGGCGAACGTGAATTGTTTCCTAACTATATGAACGAGAGAGATGGTTCACGACTCGAGGAACGAAATTTTAAGAAAGGTGTGCATTTTTTATGAAATGATATCTTCCTATAAGTGTGCAATATTTATGAAAGTGATACAAGCCTGTTGATAGGAAACCGAAAATAGACATGTCGGGTTGTATGTTTAATAAGAATACAGTCTCTAATGAGACACTTGATAAATTTAACATCACTTATTTATTTATTTGTTTACATATTCATGTGCTGGTCTGCCTTATACCTATCTATCTATCTATTTATTTATTTGTTTATTTACATATTTTTGCTGATCTTTTTTTGTATTTCTTTATTAGTTTACATATTTATTTGCTGCTTTGTTATTTACTTATTTAGTTCTTTACATAATCATTTGCTAGTCTGTTTTTGTATCTATTTATTTGTTTGTTTGTTTGTTTATATACTCATTTGATGGTTTATTTATTTATTTTTGCTTACTTATTTTTTTTCTGGTCTGTTTTTATTTATTTATTTGTTTACATATTTATCTGCTGGTTAGTTTTATATTTATTTATATTTGTGTTATATTATTTGTTTATGCATTTATTTATTTGAATTTTTACTTAATTGTTGGTTTTTCTGAACGTTTATTTATGTACTCTTATTTTCATTTATTTATTTACATTTATATTATATCATTGGTGATTTGTTTATACTATTATATATTTATTTTTAACACTTTTTACTTGTTGTAAGCTCACTATTACTCCCATTCGTTTTAAAATAGTGTAGAATAGTGAAGAAGGATTCGTTTCATAAATATTGCACAATGACAAGACTTTATTTCATAAATAATGCACACTCTGGATAATTCCAGACCAATCCCCTTCAATTCTCTTGATCCTCAAGACAACTTTCTATCTGTCCCCTTTCACAGTCTTCCTGGATCTGAACAAGAGCCTAGAACTGCTCATCCATCGTTCAACTCATAAAACTGTGCGATATTTATGAAACGAAGTCATGCTAGTCTGCTTTTTTAGCATCAGACATATTCGGTAGTTCCTTCAAGAATTTTACTGCACTAATAACTAGACGTGACGTGCTAGCCAAAACTACTGCGGAACACTCAAGATTCGGATACCAGTAAACAATGGATTGGACAGACAGCCAGACACACAGTTTTCCTAACCCAACTCCAATGCCAGTTAAATCAAGTTAAATTAAAACCGGAAACACTTACCGAAATCATTCTTTCCAGGACCTCCTCATGAACCTGACGCCATCCAGCAATGCAGGAATGGTCGCTGTGAGCTCTCAACCAACTCCTATAAGCACGGAACCTCAAGGCGGCGCCTCACCGATGGGATTCGAGCAGTACAGATCGCCACTGGTGACTGCTTACAACGGACCAAATTATGCGACCTTGAAGAATAATAACGGTGAGTGCATAAAATAAAATAAAATAAAATTCCTTTCCTTATTCGTAAAGAAATTCTTTCGAAAAATATTGTTAACTCAAAAATTGCTTCCCCCTCCCCCGTCTCTCTTAGCTGAACGTTTGTTAGTCGCTCATCCTTCTGTAGGTTCATTAAATTTTTCCGAACGTTCCACTTGAGAGATGGAGAGAGGAGACTTGAAAGAAGTTATTGTCTTCTTTAAGAAATACTTTTCCCCGTGACAACCGAAAACAAAAAAAAAATTTTTTTTCAAGAGGAAAACATTTTAAACATCGAAGATTTTTTTTTTCTGTATGAATTTCCAAAGACAAAAAATAAATAAATAAATATACAGAACAAAAGGAATGACGAAAACAAATCCGCGTCTGCTAATCAAGAGGAGGAGACAGAAAGCAAAACTACAGTCGAATGAAATTCTTTAAAATCCTTTCAAATTATTCTAAAAGAAAGTTTCCCTGAAGGAAATCTTTCAGGTTGTTCTTATCCCCGAGCTTTTTAACAAGAAAAACAACTTTTTTTGATAAATAAATTATGGATCCAAGTTCTAGAGAGGTTATTGATGTGGGGTAGAAAGGAAGAGAAAGATGAAGAAAGTAATGTGAGAGGGAGAGAAAAAGAAAGTCAAAGTGAGTGGATGAAGAAGGACAAACAAATATATAAATAATTAATCTATGGTCTATTTAAAAATAAAAAATGGCGGCTGTAGATGTCAAAATCAATAAAACTTGAATAAAAAAAATTTTTTTTAATTGCTTGACTCAGTCGAAACCAGAAGAAAACTAAAACATAACTAAAATTATTTACTTCTAAATTATATATATAATGTACTTCTATTTATATATCTTTATTTTCAAGTATATTACACGCTTACAGTCTAGTTACAATTAGACTTTCGCGGTTGAATGCTTTAATACAATTTTCAAACTATGGAGTCAAAGCGGGATACACATTTTCATAGTATAGACACAAACAAAACACAATACTCTAACTGTTACTGTATGAATCTTAAACATTTCGTTCACCAAACCGCCGTGGACAACTTGAACAATTTCAATTTCCTGAATGAATCACCTAAACCAGATGACTGGTCATTTTTAGATACACTTATATCTGTGCACTCTATGTTAGTTTCATCTTTAACATCTTTTACCCCTTGGTATTGCGGGCAACGTATTTTTACGTTTTTCTGGGAGACTGTCACTAAAGCATGCGGGTCACGTAAAAATACGTATTCAGTAGATTTGTGGTGGAGAACGGGTGTTTATAGCCTCGTCTATTTTCGTGATTTTATAGAAGTATCGTTTTCTTTGTTAAAATAATCATAAAATATGAATATAAAAAAAGTTTCGTTCATAGAAACGAAGTAGTTTGCGATTTATAGAAACTTTACTGAATTTTCAAACTTCCGCGCGAGTTTGCGAACAAACGCCCCCAAAACGTGTAGGTTGCCAGCAAAGTACGTCCGAATGCCAAGTGTTAACCTCTTCCTGTGCCATTTAGCTCGACGAAATCTGGTACCAAGTGTAACCGTTAACGCGAGCCAAAATGCGTCTGATATAAACACTTTAAACGACACTGCTGTTGTGGATATAAACTTATCTATTTATTTATCTGGATATAAACAATCATATTTTGTAACAGACAACAGTTACAAATTATATTTCACCAATTAACAAGTAACTTATATATATATACAGGCCCACATAAAATTTACTTGTCAATTAGTGAAATATAATTTTGTAAATATATGTAATTATAATTTATATATTAAAAATTATACTTCTTATTCATTTATAAACACATGAATAATATTTCACATACGTCGAATAGATATTTTTTTGGGAAATGAGCCCAAGTCCTAGAATGTCCTAGAAGTCAAAAAGGTTCAAATTATGCTACTCACGTGCCTGACTCGTCATATTCATGTTTGGACCAAAACTTTCATCACAAATCAGACTCATCAAAGCACAGGAAGTGGTTAATATTTGTAATATATACATTGTATTTGTTATATTATTTATTTTGTCATTGCAGCATTAATTTAATTTCAAAATCATTCAAAACTGGGAAAGAGAGAAGTAACATCACCTTATAATGGCGACCATTATATCTCACACCTCGCAACCGGAAAGACAATTGAATTTATACAAAAAAAAAATTTATGACACCGCGAAACCGTATCTGTTGATTGTATCAAAATATAAGCGAAGAAAACAATTTCATTTTGAAAAAAGGAAAAAATTATATTCCGACCTTTTTCTTCCGGTTCAATTTTCATGTCCCGTGTTTCGTGTATCGCGGTTGCAATAATTCCTTCCCCTGCCTCCTCCAAATGATATCAAACAGAAATTGAATTTAGATTGTACGATATAAATACGGAGGAAGGAGGAGGAGAGAGCGGTTTAAGAAAAATGGAGAGAAGATATTAAAATAAATATTAAAAAAAAGTAGGGCAGGTTAAATATAATATTACAAAAAAACAAATTCGAATTTTAAATCTACAAGAGAGAGAGAGAGAGAGAGAGATCAGATAAAAGAGAAAGCAGAGAACACGGGTTCAAATGGTAATAAATAAACAAACGTGGAATAAATGATATATTGATCAGAATTCTATATATATAATATCAGTCGTCTTGGGTAGGGATCTTGCAATAAGCAAAAAATATATTTTGACCTCACTTCCTGTTCTCTCTCTCTCATTCCTTCTACAACATTTTCGAGGTTTCAAGTCTTGACTCGTTATCATTCACTTTTATTTCACCCTCTCGAGACTTTATTCTCTCTCATTTGTAAAACGTTCTCTTTCCGGTTTAACATTTCCGTTAATGCCTTTCTCCCGGGATTCTATCTTTTATCTTCTTATCCATCCTTACTTGTTACTATCCTCAGGGATCGGATTTTAATGTCTCACTCTCATTTTTTCTTTTAATGCTTACAGACGACTCGGAATCATCCGTGAATAAGATGGTTGCGAGTGAGGTTAAGGTCACACCGCCACCGTCACCCATCAACACGAGTGATGGATATTCGCCATCGAGGGTGATTGCATTTCCTTCCAACTATACGATGAGTAACAAGGCGAATAATTTCTCGATGGAGAAGACCGAGGGTGGTTATTCCGGACATAAGGATGTCATGTACACGACACCGGTTGTGAGCCAGTCGAATGAATATGCCACTGCTGCTGCTACTACTTCGACGACACAGAAATCGAACTGTGGAACTTTGGCTAGTCTGCATTATAAGAGCCTTCAGACGGCTGCGGTGATTGCACCGAGGGCACAGATTTCTCCTGTGAATGGATTTACTCAGAGATCGAATTCTATGGAGACGGCACAGAGGAAACGCTATCATACCGCTCCTAGAGAGAAGCACAGGGTGGGTAACCACAACAGCTGACCTTCAACCCTGTCCATCATAATTTGGAATCTGTTAAATCAACTTATCAATAACTTCCGTTAATGATTTACATTTTTAACCAAAAATTTGTCCCATAAATAATGACCACTCTTCCATAATTAATGCACACTTACATAAAGTTTTCATTTCAAAAAAATTGCACAGACTGATTAAAACCTAACTTCATAAGTAATGCACACTCCAAAACCTATTTTCATTGATACTCCACACCCTTGTGAAATTTTTTATCTCATAAATTATGCACACTTTCACGAAGGTCTTATTTCATAAATACTGCACACTGCAAAGCTTTCATTTCTAAATGATTGGACCTTTGTATAAAGTTTTCGTTTCAAAAATATCGCACACATTTGCGAAGATCTCGTTTCTTAAAGAAATTCATTTCAAAATTAATGCACACTTTCAATATTCAATTACAGATGTCCTGATGTAGCTTTCTATTCCCGAAATGGAATGACAACAGCTTTATTAAATTTTGCTTCCCTGACACGAAATCTAAAAAGACATTGTCTTCTTATTTAAAATAGCCTTGAACAACATGTCTTCTTAAATTTTATAAACAAACCTGAATCACTCATTCACGTATTCTTTTTAAAGGTGTGCATTATTTATGAAATGACTTCTAACCTGAGTGTTTACCGTTTTAATAAGACCTTATCGGAAGTTATTTATGACTCAGTTTAATTACTGCTCAATCAGTGCTTGTAAATAATTCAATCTAATCACGAACTCTTACTTCCCTCGACAGATACCACCACCCGTCGTTTCGTGGAACATCGCGCCTAGCATGGGACAAACATACAAATGTAAAGAATCCGAATTGGTACCTATTCCCAGGTACTGTTTGAAAATCTCCGAAAAAGTGGGAACATGTCACGCCGGCGAAGTAAGTCACATTGTCTTCATTCTGTCTTATAACTCTGTCACTTTCCTCAACCTCCTTTATCTGTCTTCTTCTTTTTACCTAATTAACAGATAATATTATGCGAAACGGAAGGATTGGACGACATCATTCCCAACTGTGGGAAGACAGTCGCAGTTCGAACAGGTTCAAAAGATCCGAATCACGTCATATCCGGAACTACCACGACGAACTCTCTAAGAGAAGTGCGCTTTCTAGCAAGCTTATCAGACCCGAACATTGCTAGAATATTGGGTAAATATACAGATAATATACCTGATTATCTAACATTATAATTTTGAGGATAAAACAACAATAACAATACAACATACTGACCTCTTTGACCTCGACAAATAATCTATGATTTATAAACAAAGGGAGAAGTAGATAAAGTTATAATTTTGAGTGACTACTAGAAGATGGATGTTATACAAAGACAAAGAGGACAGAATAACACATTTTTAAGTTCTTTAATATAACTTGAAGGTTCTAATTATATTAATAGTAAAACAATAATTAAATTACATAAATAATGAACTAGAAGAATAATTGTAAAATTATGAAATGATATATATATAATTATATACTAGGTCTACCGGAAAGTTCTGTTCCTTTTTCACTTTTGATTATAACAGGATGTCTGGAAAAGCTCGAACTCTCGCTTCGCTAGTCAGAAAATTTTTTTCAACCACCTTCCTCATCCTGAATACAGAAAATCCATCTCCACTTAACACTGTCAGCAAATTGCCACCTTTCATTTGTGCAAAATGCTGTTGGCGCCAAAATGCGCATTCTTTCGTTAATTATCACTATGAAGTCCGGAGGCCTAATGTAAATGTTTTCGTGTCGGTGCCGTTGGATCTGACTCTCATGCTGCCTGAGCACCAATATTTTAAATTCACAACATATAAACTTCAGTGGTGATCGTCCAATATGTAAAAAGTATAATATCGCCAGCGACATGCGCAATAACTTCCAAATGTGACGTAACCGATAATCAACCAGTAGTGTTTGTGAAATATTGTATGGCACCACAGTGGGGTCACTAACGGTCAACGGGTCAAAATAATGGTGCTCAGATAGCATGAGAGCCAGCCGGCACCGACACGAAAACATTTACATTGGACCTCCAGACGTCATAGTGTTAATAAACAGCGCTAGTTTGGAGTGGTTGATTGAGCCAGAAAACGTAGCAGCAGCAGCAACAGTAGACTTAGGAGCAGTTAGTAGTCATAATGGGGTAGTAACCCAAGAGTTCCAAGTCAATACAGTATTTTTCTATCCACTGCATCCAACAACGTCTAGCTGTCTTACACTAAATGAACTGTATTGATACTAACACGACTAACTTCTGTTTTAGTTCATTTCCTAGATTGGTATATATACGTATATACATTCAGTAACACAAAAAGAGACCCATAGTACGAGCAAACGTGTTTAAACTCGCTGTAGCTATCAGGCAGAACCTTCTAGTAGACCTAATTTAGCTACAATTAAAAAGTTAGAAGCTTTATACTGAAAATCTAACAAATCATCTACAAATCTAACTTTTAGAAGTAACTGTATAATTTAGAAGCGTCGACTATCATCCAAACCAAACTTTTCCGCTCCACAACTAACCACTTCATACTCAATCTTAACCGAGTTATCTTGACTATTACAGGTGTATGTACAGCCGAACAACCACCCTGGGTCATTTTCGAACACCCGGACATGGGTGACTTAGCACAATATCTGCAATATCGAACTTCAAGTAGTTCCACTACTCAAAGGATAGTTAATAATGTTCAGGTTCTTAGTTACGGGTGCCTTATTTACATGGCCATGCAGATATCTGCTGGAGCCAAGTACCTTGAATCAAAAAATGTTGTCCATAAGGATTTGGCAGCGAGGTAAGCTCAAATTCGATTACTTTTATTACCTCACCCATAACTGGAATCTTATTTATTTATTTATCTACAGGAATTGTTTAGTTGGAACCAATTACTCAATCAAAATAGCAGATGTTGCTATGTGTTCACCACTGTATAGAAAAGACTACAGTGAAATCGGAGGTCGTCCTCCAGCTCCCATTCGATGGTTGCCCTGGGAGAGCATTTTACTCGACAGGTACACTTGCTCTAGCGGAGTGTGGTCTCTAGCTGTTACCATCTGGGAGGTGGTTAGTATGGCAAGAGAAAGACCTTTCCAACATTTAACAAATGAAGAGGTCATACAGAATGCGGAACATATGTACTATGGAGAGGAACTAAAGGTAAACCAGTTTCAAACCCAAAAATTTTTGATTACGTTGGTACCACTGACAACATTTTATTCCAGGTTTTATTGCCAAAACCAACTTTATGTGATGACGAGTTGTACGATGTCCTATGCCAGTGTTGGAAACGGGACGAAGCAGAAAGACTCACAATCAAGAAAGTTTATAGTTTCTTGAAAGCGCATAATGCAGGTTATGACCCGTCTATGCATTAATGAGGTACCTAAATCATTACACTAATCAACTAATTAGTTAGTCTTCGATTAACTAATAACTTCGATAATCTTCTTAGGGTTTTAGGTCGATTTTTAGTCATTTGCCAGACGAAATGCTGCCAGCTCGGGACTCAGTCACAGGAAACGAGGACGAAAGCTTTTGAAACCTAGCAGAAGTGCCAACCGATTTCCACATATTATAACAAACTTATATAAATGGATTTTAGCTTACAATATATAATATCAAAAATCAAAACTAAAAATAAAAACAAAATTTGTGTCTCCCACCATTATGATTTTACGAAATGAATTGTCGTTCATCATCATGTTTATTCCATAAATAATGCACACAATTCCTTTTTATTGTTTATAAATCCCAGAAGTTGCCATTTTGTTTATTTGTCCAACTTCCTGTATTTTTTAAAATAATTTTAATTCAATTTAGTTAAATAGTTTAGTCTAAGAGTGTACTCGTTAAGAAATTAGTTCTTCGTGATAGTGTGCATCACTTATGAAACGTATTCTGCTCTTAAAGTGTGCACAATTTATGAAGGTAACAGTTGTTGAAAGTGTACGCCATTTAAAGCACAAATTCTTTATGAAAGCGTGGGCTATTAATGAAATGGATCCTTCGTAGAAGTGTGCACTACTTCTGAAATGCATTCATGCACAATGTGTGCATCATTTATGAAATCAATTCGATGTACACGTGTGTTATACTTTTGAAACAAATCCTTCATCTAAGTGTGCATTAATTATGAAATAAATTCATTGTACACGTGTGCATTACTTTTGAAATGAATTCATAGGTGACGTGTGTATTACGTTTGAAACTACTCCTCCACCTAAGTGTGCATTAATTATGAAATAAATTCATTTTATACGTGTGCAATACTTTTGAAATGAATTCGTGGTTAACGTGTGCAATACTTTTGAAATAAATCCTTCATCTAAGTGTGCATTATTTATGAATGAAATCATTGTACACGTGTGCAATACTTTTGAAATGAATCAATCCTCAAAGTGTTTACTCTTAATTCAGCTGTATCAGGATTATACACAAATCGATTCAGCCACGTCATATCATTAATACCTCAAATCAAGTCTCCAAACTAACACCCCTGGATCAAGACTACACTTCGAGCCTTACCAAATCAAGACGCCAAACTGTAGTTTCTGTCATACACAAAAATTTTACAAATCAAATAAATTTTTTAGGATATCAAATCAAACTTTGTAGTAGAAGACCGATTAAAACAACCATAACTGACATTCACTACAAAATGAAACATATCTCTAATCAATAATATGTGATTTATCCAAAAGTGACATCCATAGATAATTAATTAACAACAAATCAGACACTACAATTAGTAGTGATGCTATTTATTCATGTGTAACCTAATTTTTCAGTTGTAGATAAAGTTGACTTTTGAAAACTACTCAAAAGTTAATTCAGATCTGTAAATATTTGAGCCTAGGTATTATGATCTTGGGAAGGAGTCAGTGTAGCCCTTCAGCTAAATAAATTTGGAGACATCCTTCCCCCCACCAACCTCTTCCTACCAAATCATCCTGGCAGTATTGTTTCAGTTTGGCCATTTTAACTGAACCTGGTCAAACAACCTCATCATTGCTCAACAACTTCAAAAATTTTCTAAAATTAAAAGAATACATGTTCACAAAAGTATCTGTAACACATCCACATCGATACCCATCATTGGTTCAGCTCATGACAGACCCTTTTTCAAACAACTTGACAAAATGTATTTTTTTAATTTGTAAAAGAAAAAACTCAAATTTGTAATATATTTATGTTAACATAACTGTAATTATGCACATTGTGATAGACAATGACAAAACAATTGTAAACAAATAATATTGTAATAATAAATAAATAAAATATAGCCTTTTAATTCTTCCACAATCGCTCTTTACATGAAAACAAAACAAAATCTTTATATTATTTAAGAATAAAAAATGACAAAAAAGGGAAATTATTATAATTTTTTACCTCTAAATATACTTCTCTTGTAATATAATAGACTAAAAGAACATATAAGTAACGAGTATTGTCTGTTAGAGATGACCAAAGATTAGAAATCAAAATGTTAACTTTTGATTTGTAAATTAATTTGGTGGCCATTTTTATTTCCAGTGCTTTTCTTAGCTTTTAACTGATAATTATTTTAGTTTCAAATATCACTGCAGTTTCATCAAACCAATCACTCACAATAGTTTTATGTTTTCAATAGGACTCAATAGATTTTTCTTTTTATTACTGATAAAATTGCAATAAAGTTTTTTCATTAGGTGATCCCATTTGTAAAAGCAACTAACAAAATTTATTTTTAAGATTCTTTTGGAGCTTATTAGTGTTTTAAAGAATAGATTTTAAATCTTCTCCCTTCCTCCCTCTTTCTTTTTATTGTTTCTTCCAGGTATATCTATCCTATAGGTTTGATATTTCTTTTTCTGGGAGTATGATTAAAATTTAAAAATGTGAGAGCCTATATTTTGTTAAATAAATTTTAATCATCTGTTCCTTTTATGACGTTTAGTTTAAATTTCCTTTTCCATGTTTAATATATATATCAAAAAACAACGAACTGAATATAAGAAGCTTTTTAATAAAGCCTGAGATTTGTTTTTTAGTCATTTCATCTGTGTTCCTTGATTTTGGGTTGAGGGAAAATTTGAAAAAATGAAACTGGGTGTGTGAGAGCCGTGTTTATAAAAGCAAACAACCAATTAATGAATAAATAAAAGTGTTAATGAGTTTTCTTACCGTGACAGAGGAGATATCTATCAAGATGAAGCCAAAGAAACATTTTTGATTAAGTTCGTTTGAAAAATTAACAAAGAACACACACTAAGTCAATTCAAAATGGCGGCTTCTAAACCGCTCGAATTCCCTGCTTGAGCGGAAACGGATTTGCCAAAGACAAATGAAACTCGAAATTGTTAAAAGATTTCCTTCTCAACACAATTTTCATGGTTTCTAAAAGTTTAAACAAAGAGATTTCGAAAAATAAGATCATGAATCAAAGGTAAAACACGTTCCCGCCAATTT
The DNA here is from genome assembly GCA_016920875.1 of Columbicola columbae. Taxonomy (NCBI): domain Eukaryota; kingdom Metazoa; phylum Arthropoda; class Insecta; order Psocodea; family Philopteridae; genus Columbicola; species Columbicola columbae. The sequence goes on from JADMLL010000012.1 coordinate 3,898,780, forward strand.
TATAACTCGAAACGAAGAGAAATTTTAGGTTGGCAGACATGAATATTTATCCCAACGGTAAAGGGATAAGCCAGTGAATGAAATGGAAGTATTTTAAATCAATTTGTTTAATCCAGAATTTGAATCAAAATGCAAAAAGTTTTACACGATATTCAGGATTTTGATGGGGATGACAATTCAGATGACGATTATGACAAGGTAGATCTCAAGAAATTCCAGAAGAAATATCATGGAACGCTTTATTTGGTTGATGCCAGGAAAGAAATGTTTTTATCCTCTGATGAAGAAGAAAAATCACCCTTCCTTCGCTGTATGGAGGTGAGTTTATCTGTTTGTTCTTATTTAATTGCTGTGGAAATAATTCCGATAATATTCTGCTTAGGTATACGATATAATAGGTTTTGGACCAGTTTAGGTTAGGTGTTCACATTTGACTTTGTTTCAGTCTGTACGCAATGCCATCAGAAGCAAGATTTTTAGATGTGAGAAATGTTTTTGCAGTGTTATTCTTTTGGGTACAGAAACTAGTGAAAATATTTTAAAGTTAAATAACATTACTGCTCTCATAGATTTTAAATTACTTGAAGCGGAGCATGTTTTGAAAATTGATGAAGTTATTAAAGGTTAGTTCGAACTTCATTTTTTAATAATTTCTTTTGATATCTGATTTGTAACTAGTTTATAATTTAAGTAAAAAGTTGTTATCTCAATTTCTTGATGATTGAAATGTCTAATTTTTACAGCTGTTGAGGATTCATCTTATGAGAAAAAGTATGGCCATCATTCCTTTTCGTTGGGAGAAGCACTGTGGTTGGCATCTCATACACTTAATCAAAGGTGAAGACCTAAATATTTTTAAATGATGACACTTCAGGGGATAATTTTACTTAATGTTAATTCATGTTTAGGTCGAAACATCTCAACAAGTCTGTAATATTGGTGACGAATGATGACAATCCAGTATCCAGCCAAAACGACTTAAGAAGATCAATTAGTATTGCTCAAGATATGTTTGGTAGTTTCATATTTTTCAAATTAGTCCCAATAGGAAAAGATTTTGATATGGATAAACTTTTCAAGGTATTACAAAGTAAATTTGTTTATTTTGTTGTTGATGGAAGTCGAATTTTCTTTTTAATGAGAAAAAATTTTTCTTCAGAGCATACTTCAAGCTGCTCAGAATGATAAAAACTGCACCATTCCAGAGCCTGTTACAACATTAGATGAAATTTTAAAAATGCTCATAGAGGTTAGATATAAAATAGTCAATTTAGTTAAGCTTCCATTTTCCATTTCTGATAACTTTGAAATTGAGGTTATTGTCCATTATCTAGTCAGGTAGGGAGTTCAAAATTTTTCTCTTTCGAGGTATAAATTGTGTTATTGGTTGTAGCTGTATAATAAACTATAACTCTCTTTACAGAAAAGTAAAACCTCCGTTTAAAATAAAGCTAAGTAAGTCTACAAATGAAAGAGTGATTTCGAAAATGCAACTATTCAATGAGGAAACTGGTTCGTTAGTAAGAAATAATGATGTTATCAAGTCACAATTACTCGGATTGAAAGATGTCTTTTTTAGGCCTGTGAGTTAACATTGTATATAGTGAGTAAGCAATTCTTAAAGTAGATGTTATTAACTTGTTAATTATTTTTGTCTAGAAAGAGTTACAAGCTATTTACAGTGTTGGAGAAGTGGGGTTGAAACTTCTGGGATTCAAACCAGCTTCTTCTGTCAGGCTGGAAAATTTTGTGAAGCCTTGTGCGTTTATATACCCTGATGATTCAAAGTACAAAGGTACATATTCGAGTCTGTTTCGGAATTTAGTTTTAGTTGATGGCGTCACTAATGCTTTCGTTTTTGTCGTTAGGAAGTTCCGTGTTCTTCACTGCCTTGTTGAAACGTTGTATTGCCAAACAGGTCGTTCCGATTTGTACGTTCTGCCAAAAACAAAATTCGACTTGCAGATTTGTGGCTTTGATCGCCCAGGATGAATTCCTCGATTCTGATAAAAAGCCAGAAGTCTCCGCCTGGGTTCGTTGTCTTTTTCTTACCGTTTGCAGGTTGGTTTACTTCTAAAATATACATAGTCATGTGAGCTGTTTATTTTGAAAGTGAAACAAGTTCGTTTTTGGAGAAAAAAATTGGAGATAAATCTTGTTATGATTCTTTTTTGGGTAAACAGGATAAGAAAATTAGTCATATTTGGGAGATGCAAGTTACAGCTCTTAGTAGTGTGGAAAATATGTTCATTTTTAAAATGGTGTAAGTTCATCGTAGATTGAAATTATTTTTGATGAGATGTATTATGACAAAATTTAGCCTCGGTTGCTGTATTGTGAAGGAATATGGCTGTTTGGCATCATGTCTGAAATCTTGGGTGTTCTTGTCTACCTATCTATCTATCCCTGACCTTCTCTTATTTTAGTTATCTTTGGCTATCTTTGAATCGCGTTAGTTTCTACCATTTCTCTGTTTTCTTCTTTCTCCTTCTTTTCTGGACGTGATGTTTTCCTCTCTTCCGTCCATTTCGTTCCTGTTTTCAGCTTTGGTTTTGCATCCTGTTATACCCAAAATTGGTGAGATTCCACCACCATTTTCTTCTTTGTATGTCCTCTGTTGTGACCTCTGCTTCTCTTAGGTCTTTCTCAGTTTCCATGCGGCTTTGTTTATCTATTGATGAAGTGTTTGAAGATTTATCTGGTCAGTCTACTGTCTATTTTTTTTGTTTCTTACTTTCTTTCCTTTTCCTCTCTTCTTCCCTTTCTATCTTATTTTTCATTCCATTCTTCTCTTTATTCACTACCATTTTCATTTTTACTACTTTTCTTTTCCTCTGCATCGTATTCTGTCCTGTAGACTGTACCTTTAATCGCATTATCCAATTCCTGGGTAAAGATACTGGTCCGTTTCCCAAATATAAAGCCCCGTTAAAGCGTCCGGTGGCAGAAAGCATTGCGCATGCGTCGATGGCTGTATTGTGTATTCAAAGTTGTTGTTGCTTGTTGTGGTTAACCAACAGTAAATGAGAAAGTAGAAACTTTTTGTTTTCTTAAAAACCTTGCCCAAGGACATGAGAACTAACGATAAGATTAGTAAATAAGGCCCATGGGTCCTAGCAAAATTATTTTAGGTCAGTTTCGACACGAAAAATTGGATTAGACGTGCGGACGCCATAGTTTTAAAAAGGCTGATACACCTGTTGATGTACTGTTAGGAAAATTTTATTAATTTTGAAAGTGAGGCAAGTCCATTTGAATGTGATGAAACTTACACTCTTAATCAGCACTACCGAACAGTATTGGATTATAAACATCATCAGGTACCACCAAATATTAAAAATATTAATATATCCACTTACCGATTTATTGAAATGTAAATTTTTAATTGTCTCACTACAGTATAACAAAAAATGGATTTGGCCCATTTTCAAAATAAACGGCTCTTGTATCATTTGTAGTTCGGTGAAGTCTTTCTGTGTAATTTTGTTGCTGTAGGCTATGTCAAACTTTATGGGAGGTCCGTGACGTTTAATTATTGATATTAACATTCCAGAGGAACTTCGACCCATGGATGATATAGCCAAAAACCGGGCCGAACCAGAACAAGTTGAACTCGCACGAAAATTAGTCAAAAAATTAAAATTTAAGTACAAACCTGATTGCTTCCAAAACCCGAAGATCCGCGCTCATTGGGCTGCCATCGAAGCCCTCGCCCTCGACCTGAAAGAACCTGCGGAAGTGAATGATACCACCCGTAAGTCTTAGGTTAATTCGGAAATGGGTATTTGAATCCGTCAGGAATCTGATTAAATTTTCCATTTCAGTTCCCAATTATGATTTAATATCACAACGTACCGGAAAAATCGCCAGAGAATTTTTGAGTGCCGTGTATCCAGAGGACTACAAACCTGAATGTTTCGTTCGACCGAAGAAACGGAAAGTGGACAACGCCGAAGTCAACGTCGATAGCGTGGAGGAGACAGTCAGAAGTGGGAATGTAAGTAGGGACCTCAGTAATCGTTTAAAAATATGGAGACCAGTCATAAATAACTTCCGATAGTGATGAACAAATAGTGGAGACTTGAGTAAAGTGGTTGGATGATTGGTGAACGCTTATTTCTAAAACTTAAGATGGCTCTGTTTTAAACAAGTATTTCAGTGAAGTGACAATGTCTTTTTAGATTTCGCGGTAGTGAGGCAAATTAGAAAGATCAGGGAATGAGACGTGTGCATTAATTTTGAAATGAATTACTACTGAAAATTATGTATGGAATGGTGTGCACGCAATAGTGTGATAATTTTTATGTACTAAGATCTTTGTCTATGGGAGCATTAAATTTACGTGACTGTGCATTATTTATGGAATAAGCTCAAATTTGTGAAATATTTTTGAAATAATAACTTCACACAAGTGGACAGTCTGTAAGGGATGAAATCAGATTTTATAGAAGTGTGCATTACTTAAGAAATTACCTCTTAGTCGAATTGTGCACTATTTATGAAATGAAGAGTTCCCAGAAGTGTGCAGTATTTTTGAAATATGATTTTTAAAGGACAAAATTAGTTCTCTCTTAGAGTTGCAATATTTTGAAATGAGAGCTTGGCAAGTGTGCAATATTTTTGAAATGAGAGCTTGGGAACGGTGTGCAATACTTTTGAAAAAGTTTAGACTGCAGTGTGCAATATTTTTGAAATGAGAGCTTGGGAACGGTGTGCAATACTTTTGAAATGTTTAGACTGCAGTGTGCAGTATTTTTGAAATGGGAATGCAATATTTTGAAATGAGACTTGGGTGTGCAATATTTTGAAATGAGAGCTTAAACGGTGTGCAATATTTTGAAATATTGTGCAATATTTTGAGAGTTTAGCAGTGTATTTTGAAATGAGAGCCCGGCAATAGTGTGCAATATTTTGAAATAAGAATGTGGCCAGTACAGTAGTAGGCAATACTCTCAGTAGGGACAAATGGATTTGAAATGAGAGGTTGCCAAGGGTATGCACTACTTTTGAAATGAGACTTTGACTCTACAATATTTTAAAGATGGAAGCTTGGTTGGAGTGTGCAATACTTTTGAAATAATAGCTTGTTAAGGGCGTGCAATATTCATAAAATAAAATCTTCAGGAAAGTGTTGATTACCTATGAAATGACTTGCTTATACAAGTGTGCATTAATTATGAAATGAATTTCTCCTCAAAGTGCCCATCATTCCTGAATTATCATTTTGTCACGTCTCAAGTTTCTTATGAAACTTTTTTCTTTATTTTCAGGGTGAGAGACTATCCGTGGACGTTTTGAAAAGCTACCTCACTTCAGTCGGTCAGGGAAGAGGTTTATCCAAAGTGAGGAAAACGGATCTGCTGGAGAAAGTTCGCAAACACTTAGGATTGGATTAGTTCTAGCCAATGAGGATTCGCACTAAAAGATAAAAAATTTATTTCTTAAATTAAATTATTTATTTTAAATTTAAAAAAGAAAAAGAAAATTTTTTTCGTCCTAAAATGCAAATCCCATAATTTTTATCCCGAATTAAAAATTTTTTTACCACAGCCATCTTGAAAATGATGAATTTATCATTAGTGCAAGATCATCTCCTTCTGTCGTCTTCTGTATTGCTCACTGCAAAAGTATTAATCTCAGGTTTTCGATATTTCCATCCGTGTGGTGGGTACGACACGTCAGCAACTGTTATTTCTTTTTCTTGCTGCGATTGGCTGGTCGATTTGAAGTCCCTTTAGACACATCTGATGAGGAATGTTGTAAGGAAGATTCGAAATCGTCTTGATAGTTGGAGTTTGAAGCGAGAGTGACCTGAAACGTTAGAAATGGTAAGCGTTGAGGCTATCGTCTGTTCTTTGTGGTCTGTTTTTGTGGTAGCTGATTATTTGCTTATTTTTTAGGTCAGGGATGGACAAACTACGGCCCACCGGATGTTCAAGTTCTAAAGGAGCTGTTATGGATACTAAAAGTGGTTAGTAAAGTTTGATCGGTTGCTTTTGTCAGTGAGCTAACTGGTGGTATTGTTACGCTGTTGTTTGTCACGCCCCACTTGACTGTTTCGTGGGGTGGTGTGACCCGCTTGTGGTAGTGGTTTTGTGTATATACCCTTGGTACTCAAAATGTGGCCCAGTGGAAACCGATTCAGTGAAAATTTGTGAAAGGCCGATTGCTTATTGTTAAGTCTGAACTATAGTGCCTGACCAGTACAAAAATGTCTGGGCCTGTGCTCAGAAACTGTTTGCCTCAACATATCTTTATGAGGCAATTTACAGATACAGATTGACAGATATACATACAGATTATGAGGGTGGACTGTATGCGTCGAAAGCCGGACTTGTAAAATTTGATAAGTCGTGGCCCACTCGTAATGGTCACAATGGAAATTTGGTAAAAGCTTGAGTACCAAGGGTATATACCATGTCCATCCCTGATTGTAGTTGGCTTGAACTCACCTGAACTTTAGGTACAGAAAGTGGTCTCATCAACGATTTAACAGAAGGTGAAACACTCGACTGTAAGACAGGGCTACTGGCACATAGAGCAGCTGAAGTCAGCTGTGATACAACGGAAAATTGCTTCTCGCAGGCTTCTGAACCTGGATGCGACATGGTCCTGAAAGCTTTTCGTAGTCTGGATTTTATGCTCGATGAATTTTGATTTTGGATGGTCGAAGATGGCTGAAAAGGAAACGGAAGTTGTGATATCATAAGCTGACTACTTCTATCTCATGCATACAATCAGGAAGACTTCGTTTCATAAGTGTTGCACGTTTTTACCGACACTTTTACCAGATTTTGTGTCAAAATTGATGCACAAATGAGGACTGAGTGGTACGACAGTGTGCATTACTTTTGAAATGAGTGGTTGTAAATTTTATAAACCAAATGTCCACAAAAGCGTGCAATATTTATGAAATGAGAGGTTGACAAGGCCGTGCAATATTTATGAAATAAATTCTTCATAAAATTGTGACCTATTTATGGGATGAAGCCTTCTTTCTATCTTCTCTCATAAATATTGCACGGAAGAAGACGGGAGAAAAATGAAAAGTGTGCATTACTTTTGAAATGAGTTATTCGTCAAGCGTGCAAAATTTTTCAATAAACGCAAATCGCGAGAAAAGTGTGCAGTATTTATGAAATTATTGTGTCGTAGGAGTGTGCATCATTTAATAAGTGAAACTTTCGGAGAAGTGTGCAATATTTATGAAACGACTTCTTCATAAAAGTGTGTTCTGTTTATGAGATAAGACCTTTTGTTGCTCATTCCATAAATATTGCACACTCTGAGCACGAATTTTAGTTGTCGAAAGATGGATTATGTTACCGAGGAACTGATTTCATATATATTGCACGAAAGAAGACTGAGGGATGTGAAAAGTGTGCATTACTTTTGAAATGAGTTTTGGGTGTAGTGTGCAAGATTTATGTCGCCACAAAAGTCATGTATATTTGAGAAATTAGAATGACAAGTGAGTGTGCAACATTTTTGAAAGGAATCATCCCTTTTAAAAACGATATACAGACATGTGACATTGTATTTCATAAATATTGCACACTGGACCACGAAGTCATTTCGCAAATAGCCGTGAACTCCTTTAAAATGAATTCGAGTGTACATGGGTCGTGAGTGTGGAGTCTTTCCGATTGTGTGCATCATTTATGAAACGGGTGACGATACCTTGGAAGAATTGATGGCGGCCACTAATTCCGGTTCGCTTCCCCATCTTCCGTAAGATGTGTTTCTGTCGAGGAGCTTGTTTTTCGTAAATTTTTCAATGACGTCAGCGCAGACGTATCTCCCACAGAATTTGGCCCACTGTTCAGCTCTCAACCCCCTGCCTGAGTCTCTCAGCGTCGGAGACGCTCCTAAAACCAAGTCCAAGACGAAGCGTTAATCTCATCACTGAAACCGATGGATTTGGGGGCTGGGGGAGGGGTAGGTACCTGCGAAGAGAAGAAGTCTAGCACATTTGGTTCGGCCTTGTAAGGCAGCTTTCATTAGCGGCGTAAATCCCAAAGAATTTCTCGCGTCGACCTCCAAACCGGTACACACGGACAGCATGTAATTGATCACGTCGACATGTCCTAAAATTATTTATTTTTTAATTAATTAATTAATTAATTAACTTTCGACGATGTCGGAGAGGAGGTTCCGTGACAAGTTGTTACCTGCTTGGGCCGCGAAATGTAGAGGAGTGTTACCCTCGTTGTCTTGCTTGTTCACATCTATTTTGGGTAACTGAAGAATGGCTTTCAGGTTCGAGAGCGTTCCATTTGATGCGATGTAGCTTAGAGCAGTCTGAAAATCAATCGTTTGGATTCCTTTAATGGATCGAGCTCTTTCCAAACGTGTGTGCATTACTTTTGAAATGAATTTACCAGTGTGATTGTTGACATTTTGTGAAGTGTATGAGACCTGAGGTGATTGTGGAGTAGTTATGAAATGGATTCCTAGTTTAAGTGTGCAATATTATTGAAAGCTAGTCTTGAGTTTGAGTGTGCAATACTTATGAAATGAGCCCTTCATTACTTAAAGATTGGAGTGTGTTTATTTATGAAAAGGATTCGCCACACAAGTGTGCAATATTTATAAAATGAAATCTGACCTGAGGTGTGCACTATTTACGAAAGAAATATTTGTCAAAGTTGAGGGTTAAAAAATCGTTAAAGAATTATTTCTTTTGAAGACTGTGCAATACTTATGAAATGAGTTCTTACTATAATACTTAGGAAAGAAATGATTTGCACGAATGGACTTTATATGAAAAGGATTCGCTGCACAAGTGTGCATTATTTTTGAAATAAAATCTTCCCTAATATGGACAGTGTTTAAAGCCTTAACGTGTCTAGTGAATAAATCTTAACGTGTGCAGTATTTATGAAAAAAATATTTGGCGACATTGACAGTAAGAAATTGGTAAAAAAACTATCTCTTCTCAAGAGTGTGCAATAATTATGAAATGAGTTGTTGTTACTTAGAAAATAAATGATTCACAAGAATGTACAGGATTTATGAAAATGATTCGCCGCACAAACGTGCAATATTTATGAAATGAAAATTAGCAATGTACTGTGCAGTATTTATGGAAGAAAGTTTGTAGTGTAGTGTGCAATACTTATGAAATGGAATTCGTATGAAATCGTTCAATATTCAGGAAAGGTAATTCTTAACGAAGTGTGCAACATTTATGAAATGAAAATTAGCAGTGTACTGTGCAGTATTTATGGTAGAAAGTTTGTAGTGTAGTGTGCAATACTTATGAAATGAAATTAGTTTAGTTTAGTACTTAAGAAAGAGAATTCGTAACGAATTGTGCAGCATTTATGAAAAGAAGTTTATAGTGTAGTGTGCAATACTTATGAAATGGAATTTGTATGAAATCGTTCAATATTCAAGAAGAAATTCATAACGAAGTGTGCAATATTTATGAAAGGAAATTTGCAGTGTACCCTGCAGTATTGTAAAGGAAGTTTGTGTGTAAAAGTTTAGAAGGAAGTTTGTAGTGTAGTGTGCAATACTTATGAAATGGAATTCGTATGAAACCGTTCAATATTCAAAAAAGAAAATTCCTAACGAATTGTGCAACATTTATGAAAAGAAATTTGGAATGTAGTGTCCAGTATTTATGAAAGGAAACGCCTATTAAATTACGCAATAACTGTGCAATACTTATGAAATGAATTT
>JADMLL010000012.1:3908566-3982413 GCA_016920875.1 Columbicola columbae
TCTTTCGCCTCCTTCATCCTCATCTCCTCCTCCTCCTCCTTCTCTTCCTTCGCTTCTCTCCTTAAATCCGCCGAAGTCTGTTTTTGAAAATAAAAATTTTTGTTTGAAATTATAAATTCAAATGAATTCGATCATTTTATTAGTTCCCATTTGATTTATAATATAATCAATCAACCCCTGGAAAAGGTAAATTTAATTTTCATCCCCTACAGAATCAAACAAAAATTTTTCCTCCCTTTTTTGGGGGGGCTTATGATCAGCTCAAAATCAACGGAGGAAAATTCGTCATTTCCGGTTGGAACCTCAAATTCGGAATCTAAAATTTGGAAAAAGTAAAACTCAATTGAACCTTAACCCTAGACACCATTTCCACCATATTTTGAAGCCAACCCTTTTAAAGCCATTGAGGGGACGTTTATTACTGAGCCTTTTTGACTCATGTGACAATATCTACTGATGCGACTAAATTTTGGGTTTATACAAATAAAAATATTGCAAGTCGATTTATTAAAAGAAAATATCACCACAATACATAAATACGGATTATGTATTTTATTACGAAAATGAGTCAATCTGACTCACGCCGAGCCAATTTTACTTTTATAACTAATTTTTCTCGAGAAAGACATCTCTGAGACGATTTATTAATTGAAAATATGTCTATGGATGTTGATCATGTGTTTATTTTGATTGGAAATGAAAGAGTCAATTTGACTCACTTTTTGACGGAGGAAATCAATTTAGCTCAATAACTAAATTTAAAGGTAGAACGTTTTTTATTGGATATATTAATTAAAAATAACACACGAGTGCTGATTATGCATTCATTCGCGGTTGCAGACATGAGTCAATTTGACTCACCTTTTAGGAGACAGAAACAAATTTAACTCTTATAACAATTTTTGTAAGAAATACATTTCTGAGTCAATTTATTGATATAAAATTTAAAATATCCTCATATACATGAGTAGTGATTAAGAAGTCACTTGTGATTGCAAAAGAGTCAATTTGACTCACGCTAGAAGGAGAAACCGATTTAGCTCCTATAAGTAATTTTTTTGCAATAAATAAATTTCTGAGTCGATTTATTAATCGAAAATATGCCCATAACACATGGATGTTGATCATGTGTTCATTTAGGTTGGGAAAAAGAGTCAAATTGACTCGATTTAGAAGAAATGACTCGACTTAACTCACATTACTAAATTTAATTTTTGCAAGCAAAACACTTTGGAGTGGATTTATATTAATCGAAAAAATTGCTACAACACATGAGCAGTGATTATCAACTTTTATTTATTACTAAACGAGTCAGTTTGACTCACTGTAGATAAAATATGCCAGTTAAATTCTTATAACTAATTTTTGGCAAAAACATTGCTGAATCGATTTATTAATTATAAATATTATAACAGATTAGCGCTGAGTATGTATGTGTTTTTCATTCCAAAAAATGAGTCAGTTTGACTCACTTTAGAAGCCAATTTGGCTCTTATAACTAAATTTAAGTTTTTGAAAGTAAAACATTTTTGAGTCGATTTATTAATCGTAAATCTTACTCTAACACACGAATGTTTATGACGTGTTAATTTTTTATTGTAAAATGAGTCACTTTGACTCAGGTTTGTAAAAAGTAAGCCAACATAGCTCCTATAACTTAATTAAAAATTTTTATTGCAATTAAAACATTTTGAAGTGAATATATTTATTGAAAATATCACTATAACACGTGAATTTTGACTGAAAAATGAGCCATATTGACTCATCTTTAGATAAAGTAAGTCAACTTGTAATATAGTAAGTAAGTTGATTAGAGCTTTTTTCATTTAAAAATGATTCAGTTTGACTCATCATTACGACAGATTGGAGTCTATTTGACTCTCATAATTTAGGTTTGAAAAGTGAGGAACATTGCTTGGAATCGATTTAAATGACTGGTTACCGTTTATGTGTGACTTGTGGGTGTTATATATGAACTAGCTGTTCTCTAAATTGAGCCATTTTGACTCAAATAATTATAGACCTGAAATAATTTGACTAATTGCTAAATTATTATCCGATAAGAAAAATTTGCTGTGTCTATTAGGAGGAGGATGTTAACCATACACTTTATTTTTTATATTACTGAGCCATTTTGACTCAACTGAGTAGAAACAAGCCCGTTTAACTTATTTTAAATCAGTGTTGTATTGAAACAAATGATTACAGGTGGACTTAAATGAGAAATTCATTATCTGAACTGATATTTGGATGTTAATAGGCAGTCGCTTTTCCTAATGTGAGCCTATTTGACTCAAAAATAAACCAATTTGACTCAGATCATAAAATGTTTTTCGTCTCAACTAGCTGGACATCCACTCAGATAGAGATTTTATTATTGGTTTATCGCTTCTACGAGCTGTTTTTATCATTAAACTTTGATGAAAGTGAGTCAATTTGACTCATATGATAAAATACTAACGAATTAGATTGATAGCTAAGAGAGTTTTGATACAGTTTTAGGTATTTTGTCTGTTTTTGTATTTTTTTGAGGTAGCATTTGGATGTTGACTACATCAATTTGACTCACAGCATAAATAGAAGAATCGGTTTGATTCACAACAGTACAGCAACATCTCGAGAATCACAACATTTCAACCACGAGCTAATTTACTATTGCAGCGTATTGTAATACTCTTAACTGTGCTAATTAGTCTCAGAATACACAGAAAAGAGCCAGTTTGACTCGTGGAACTAAGCTCACCACTTTGGAAAGAGGACTTTGTACTATGGAACTCGTTATTAATCAATGTCTTCAGAAATAAATTGAACCTAAAGCCTGAAATTGTTTTTTAAAGTTTTTGGTCTCAACGGAGACCGACTTCGGAGAATCAAACTTGTGCGAAGTTTATATCATATTTCCAGCTCCCGAATATCAATTCAAATCAATTTATGTTCCTCCGCGTAACCAGATCTCTTTTAGAATGTTCCGCACGTATTCGAGTCAAACTTCTTTGTTCTCTTAAAACCCCTTCATTCCAGAAGTAATGCACACTTTTCATTCAAGAACTCGTTTCAGAATTAATTGCAGTCTCTTCGAGGCGCCTTTCGTTTCGAACAATAATCCAGACTTTCTAGGGTAGATTTCATTTCATAAGTAATGCACACTTTTGTCAGATACGTGGAGTGCGTTCCTGACTTGTGACCTTCAACTACAAAACGCTTAAAACGAGATCTGTGGAAGAATAATTTGATAATATGAAGCAGAACGTCAGCAATTTCCTTTTGAGAAAGTGCGAACATAAAACAAGTAAAGAAGTGTGCATTATTTATGAAACAATTGTGTTTAGGTGTGCAATACTTATGAAATAAAATCTGTCTTAAAGTGTGGAGTATTTATGAAATGAAATCTGCGTTAGGGTGTGCAATATGAAATTCGTTGAAATGAATACGTTGAAATGAAAATGTGCATTACTTTTGAAATAAATCCTTCTCCTAAGTGCGCATTATTTATGGCACAATTGTGTTTAGATGTGCAATACTTATGAAATGAATTCTCTAAGTGTGCATGCAATACTTTTGAAATAAATCCTTCTCTAAGTGCGCATTATTCCAATTGTTTAGATGTGCAATACTTATGAAATGAAATCTGCCTAAAGGTGTGCAATATTTATGAAATGAAATTGGTCTTAATGTGTGCAACACTTATGAAATGAAATCAAATCAATTTTAAGGTCTGCATTATTTTGAAATGAAATCGGTCTTACGGTGTGCAATATTTATGAAATAACATATCCGTATATTGATATCTTTATAAAACTTTGTTGATCGAGTTTTACCGAAAGTGTGCATTACTTTTGAAGAGGTTTTATCATAGTCGCATAAATTACTTCCGAAATGAAGTTCCTACAAACATGCGTATCACAAAAAACGCGTAAAAAAAGACCCCGAATTCTAAAACGATTTTAAAGGGTGGTTTCAGGAAATGGTGCGAGACGCGATTTGAAAGGAGCGGAGGAAAGGATTTTGAGAACAAAATCCGTTGAGATGTAGATCAGTCAAAAATGGCGGCCACGAAATCAGAGCGAATTTGATTAATGACGAACACGTAATGAGTTCAAAATATGAATATTAAAAAGAAGATTTGAATGATATAAAACAGATTCTGACGCACAAGAAGAAAAGTTCATCCTCCTTCAGGCACTCAGAATCGTTGGAGCTTTTAACTTTTCATCTCAATAAGCTCCACGTGTGTACGAAAAACGGAATTCGAGAGCCAGAAACTTTGTTTTAAATAAATATCCCTCCACTGCCAACTAAAAACCGAAACGAAACACTGCGGTTTGTTTAAACAATAAACAATGTCACGTGACCCGCGGGAAAAAGAAACAAAAGCTCACTCACCAGCAAAGGAATTACTCTTAGGCGGAAGCTCAGCAAAGTGTACTCGTCTCACCGGCTGCGGCGGTTCTCCGTAATAATCCGTCAAACTACTTCCGGTACAGTTTCCATGGATGGACGACGAACTACTTCCGTGTGTTTTCCGACACGTCAGTCCTTTCTTCTTGACGCTGCTGTCGGTGAAATTGTTTTCGTAGCTCACGCTGACTCTAAGCGGTCCGGATTCGCGAGCGCCGTAGGGTTTTTGGTTGGGGCTGAATCCGTACCTGAGGGATGGGAGTTCGGTACATCGGTGACTCACTGTCCGGGGTAGGAAAGCCTGAAATTTAAAATAATTTTGAGGATGATTGAATGGACACCTCCCCGCCGGGGCTAGTGTTTTGAATAAAAGCTCATAAAAGCTCGGCGGGCAGAAATAAATCCCTAAAATCTCACATGCATTCGTGGTGAAAGGAGGATTTTATTCCGTCGTAAATGACCTGAAGTCGAGCCAACAGAAATTATCGATTTTATCACGCGGAGAGCTTTCGTGGTCAAAAACCTCTTTCGAAAAGTTTATTACAGCTTTTGCCCGCCTCCAGATAAAGACTTTTCCGACGAAACAAAAAAATTCAGCGAGAGGTGGTGGTAAGCAGTCCGAGGAGGAGGAGGAGAGCGTGAGAAATCGTTAACAACCAAATTCGTTTCAAGGTTAATGTTAAGGTTGCTGTTGTTATTGCTGTTGTAATAAAATTTAAAAGGAAAACTCGTAAGGGGAAAAAAGTTGACAGGGTGCGTGTCATTAAGTGCACTCTGGTGACACGAACAAATGAAGGAAGTTTCTCATTTGAAACACGGCCTTCGAGTAGGTTTCCGTGTGCCGGCGGAGTTTTTCAGCAAAGCCAATCCGTGTCATCCAATTTAATTTTTTAAAAAAGTTTTTCTTTTTCATGTTAAATCCTTTTTTTTTTAGTATAAATTTTAAAGTTTACATAATTTTCTTCCGCTTGGCGTCTCCCCCAACCCCACCCCCAACCTTCCGTTCAACTTTCCTGCCAAAACGCTTTGGCAAAACATTTTTGAAGGAGACAGTTTTACAGCAAAGCAGAAGAAACTGAGCTCCAGTTTGTTTTAAATTTTCGTTCGAGTGTTAATGTATATATTAATTAAGTATAATAATATAACTATATACCCTTCTCGGGTGTTACATAATATCCAGTTGTATGCAACAACGTAGATAAATAAATTAACTATACACCTCGCCCTACGCAAAATAATAATTTCTTACTCCGTTGAGAGAGGTAGATAAGTAGATAAATAAGTGAAAATATATAACCGAATAGATAAATAAATATACAATCCCGTGCCATCTAGCTCGACGAAGCTCGGTCCCAAGTGTTACACATCAACGCGAGCCGAAATGTCTCTGACGTAGATATTGGATGATACTGCTGTTGTGGAAATATACTGTACTACGTCTTCCTTTTGTAGATATTATAAATATATTATATTTTGTTATCTGTTGATAATCCGCGTATTATCAGTGGATAGCTCCAACATTCTTAACCTTTCCAAACTTGTCGTATTTCCACTCGACCTTCCTCGTCCGCTGACTCCATTTCTTTCCTACCTACTTCCGAGTAGTCGTTTCCTTTTCTTCTTTCTATCTTCCGTTTATGGTCTCCCATGACGATGTCCACAGTGGACGAAGTGGACGAAACGTTGGTTTCTCGATACAGAAAGGCGCGATCGCGTACTTATTTGCGTAATTCGACAGGAATGATTTTTGTGGAGATGTCGACCACCTGCTGTCACTGGGTTTCTTACGTTGAGCGACTTCGAGAAACTATGAGAAACTCCGAGAGACTCCTAATGACTATGAAAGAGTACTCGAGACTATGAGAGACAGCCTGAGACATGATATACTGGGAGAGACTGAATGAGACTATGAATCACAACTTGAGACGACGAGAGACCCTCAATCATTGCTAGACAGCAGCGAACCTGTAAGCATTCAGCTCGCATGGCGAACGTTTTTGCGTATTCTCGCGACTCCGCCTACTTCCGGCACCTAATTCAGAAATTGGCGCAAAGTCAATTCAATTCGTCCAGTTAACCTAGTGGAGACCTGCGTATCTTAATTAATGTGACGTCATCTTTCTAAATATGAACCAGAATATAATGTCGGTTCTGTGCTTTACACCTAATAAACGTTACGGTAAAAGTGATAAATAGGTCGAATACATGTACCATTCCCGACGGTTATTCACAACCATCAACTAAGCGTGGTTGCTGTGACTAATTACTAAACATTTATCACATTTACCGGCTAGTATAGCTATAAATCTAAGCAAAATTTTTATAAAATTCCCAATTACACGTTGAAGGTTTTACAAACCATCCGGTAAATGTGATAAATATTAATTAATTTGACACACTTATTCAATCTCAGTTGGTGATTATGAATAATCGCCAGTCGATTCGGTAACATATATACGACATTTCTCTCCAGTCTAGATAATTAGTATCTGTCCAGGAGAAAAGGTTAGAGAAACCGTATGCCGGGTATTGAACCTTCTCTTGCCACACACCCACCCTCTGAATCGTGATGTCTTTCATCCCTTAAAAAATGTTAACCGAACGACGAACTTTAATAAAATCCGGCGGAAGACTGTAATCAGGAAGCGGTAAACAATGGTTCGCTGATTATACGACGAGAAAAAGTTTTTTTTTGTTTTTAATGGAAGAGAAAAGAACCCGGAAGTCATCGATGACGTAATTCAAACATTTTCCTCCTCCTCCTACCACCCATCCATCCTCCATTCCCGGCTCTTTTACTTCCATTCACAGATGAAAACAGGAAATTCGACGGGATCTGCACTATGACGTCATTAAGATAATCGGGGTGGGTGGGGGATTTTCCGGAAAATTTTTAAAAGTTTTTAAATTTTTATTTTGTTGGTGGTGGTGGGGGTGGGGGTGTTATCATTCTAAAAATAAGAAAGAAAAGTTTACAGTCTAACCTCTTTTATCAGGGGTTTCCTTGGTGCCGCCATCGCACTTTTCAATCCTGTCAGCGGCGTCTGCTTCAAATCTCTACCTAAAAGCAAAAAAAAAATGAAAAATTTACGACTTCGAAAGCTGCAGACAGGTTCAGAGTTCAAGCAACTCGTTAAAAGTTTTAGAAAAGCTCCGACTTTTTCTTATTTCTTTCTTCTGCTTTTCGTTCTAAATACTGATGGATAGATAAAAGTTAGATAAATAACAAAACTATAAATTGAGGTTAAAAGAAAAAGTTTCCTCCCCCGCCCCCATTCCTGTGGGTTCTTGGCCTCTTTTTGCTCGTGTTTGTCTAAACTTGAAGGAAATGCAGTTTCCCCACCTCCTCTTCCCCAACCTTTCTGAAAAACTTTTCGATTATCATCTCGGTTAGGACGAAGAGGGGGCAGGTAAATTTATGCTGTCGGGGGATGTCCATGTTTTTCCGGGGGGCTGCTCCTATAAAATCATCCTACAGTTTTGAAACAATCATATCACTCTTCGGCATCATCTTCGTGATGCTGTGCAATAGTTTTGAAATAAATTTTTCATATCGGCGTGCAGTATGTATGAGAAAGAGTAAGTCATCGTAGCGTGCAGTATTTATGAAATGAGTTTGTGATAAAAGTGTGCAATTTTTATGAAAGAAGTCTCCGATAAAAACTCAGATCTTGATTTACGCGTTTTGCTTTTATTCGTTGCGAATAACAAGAAAAATTGCCAAACGACCTATTTTTCAAAAATAATGCACACTCATACAGAGAACTTATTCGAGTAATATTACACACTTTCATCTCAATCTCATTTCAAAAGTAATGCACACTCGTTGACGGAATATAATGTCATAGACATCAAACACTTTCAAAGTTTCGGTTTGAAATGACTTCTTAGTGAATGTGTGCATTATTTATGAAAGAAGTCACCCGTTGTACTGTGCAATGTTTATGAAATAAGTTTCTGATAAAAGTGTGCAATATTTACGAAAAAAGTTACTCATCGTAGTGTGCAATTCTTATGAAAGAGGTTTCTGATAAAAACTCAGGTCTCGATTTATGCGTTTTTAAGCTAAAAACTAGGCGAATGACCTATTTTCAAAAATAATGCACACTTATACAGAGAACTCATTCCATTAATATTGCACACTTTCATCTTAATCTCATTTCGAAAGTAATGCACACGTTGACGGAATATAATATCATTGACAACAAGGTGTCAGTTTGAAATGACTTCTTAGTGAATGTGTGCATTATTTATGAAAGAAGTTACTCGTTGTAGTGTGCAATATTTATGAAATAAGATATTTATACAAGTGTGCAGTATTTTGAAAAACAGGAAGCCATTCGGCCGTGATTGTTACTTTCTAAACGTAAACGGTAGTCTCGTCGCTTATCAAGGAGGGATGCTGTGGGAAGGTTTAGATGAACCATCAGTCGAGAGGAACTACCGATCCCGACCAAATTCAAAATTTGATGATTAGACGTCCTCTCAAATTTTCCAAATCGAGAACATAAATAAATAAAAGACAGTCGGTCAAACATAACAAAACAAAATCAAAACCTCAACTTTTTACGACACAAAAAAAATGAGCGAAGAAAGTCCAACAGCAAATAAATTTTTAGAAAACACTTGTTTACGCGTCATAAAATAAATAAGAACAAAAAATAAATAAATAATTCTAAACAAGAAGGTCAATAAATAATAATAATGTCGGACATACACAAAAAAGGATCTTTAACAACACCTCAGTTAATTGTTGTTTATGTCTTTCTACAGGAAGTGTAGTATCAGAGCTGGAGTTAGTGCAACAGGAGAGCCGCTCCACCTCTCCTCCCCCCAACAGAAACAGAAAATATTTCTCGTTTTCGAAATGAGAAATAGAAACATTTAAATGTTTAGTATTGTTTTGAAAAGCTGTCATGCATAAATCAAGGCCCGAAGGAGCGTGTGCCAACAGCCTAATCTTAATTTATTTTATTTTTTGTGTTCGCGATGTCTGAAATATTTTTTCATTAACCATTTTCTAGAGCGGGGGGATGAAGTGGGGGTGAGGAGGGGTTGGTGGAAATTTTTTAATTTGTAATTTAAATTTAATTATTTTCAATGTCACACAAGATGGAGAGGGTGGTGGGTATAATCTAAGAGAAAGCAACGGTGGACGCCATTTTGGTGAAGCGACTGAAGCGCTCCGCACTCCGTTCCCCTTGGCGGCGAAAAGTTGAAACTTTTCAATATCCGATTCAGTATTATTGGCAATAAATAAATAAATGCATAAAAGCTAAACAATAAATAAATAAATAGAAATACATAATTGATGGAGAGACAGGAGGCATTCCGACAGGAAATAAATTTATTAACAGCAAACAGACTAAAACTTATGTATTTATACTAAGCATACGTATAATCGGTTCTTTTGACGATTATAAAGTGAATTTTTGAATAAATTGTGCAATATTTATGAAAGGAGGTCTCTTCAAAAGTGTGCAGTATCTTTGAAAAGTCTTCATGAAACTTTCATGAAAGTTTTGAAATGAACTCTTCATTCCTGTGTGCAATATTTATGAAATGAGTTCTGCTTACGTGTGCATTACTTATGAAATGGGCTATTTCTTGATGTGTTATTGAAGTGAGTTTCTGAATGCTGTGTGCAATACCACAGAAAAAACTGCTCATTTTAGTGTGCAATATTTATGAAAGGAGGTCTTTGAAATGTTAAAGTTAAATCTGTGTGAAACTGTGCAAGTTTTGAAATGAACTTTTCATTCCTGTGTGCAATATTTATGAAATGAGTTCTGTTTATGCATTACTTATCGAGGTATTCTTTCATAAATATTGCACACTTATCGAAATATCCTTTCATATGTTGTGAATTTAAAACATTGGTACTCAGGCACCATGAGAATCAGTTCCACCGACACCGACAGGAAAATAGTAGACATTAGACGTCCGGACGTCATACTGTTAAGTGTGCATTACTTATGAAACGAATTTTTCGTATGGACTTGTTTAAATTTTTTTTTATTTTCAATTTTAAAGGAAACCGGTTATACGAATCGAACTCTCAGACGATTGGATTTGAAAAATCAGCTAAATCAGCTTGTTATTTATAAATTTGAATTTGCTAAAAAATTTAAATTTGTGCGAAACGAATGGGTCAAACTGTTAGTGAAATCCTTTGATGTTGTTAATGTGGGATTTTCAATAAAAGAAACCTTGGAAGACGAAATGGATAAACCCAAGAAAAGCCAAATGTTTCAAATCAAGCATGAGGCGTAGTTGACCGCGTTGACTTTGTTTTTGTTTATATTATACTAAAGAAAAAGAAAATGAAAGACGCGTTCAAAAAACAAATACGACTGAAGAGATTATTATAAATCGTTTAGTATATTTAAATATAGGATTTGAATTTAACTCGACAAGCAAGGTTATCATTAATCGATGCCTGAGACATGACACAAAACAAAGTCAAATTGCTTCGTTCTAGTCAGTGTCAAACGTTTCCTGATTAATGGCGTTTCCGGTTTTATTGTATTTCCATTCGACTTATACTCTCCTCATTAGGACTCGGGGTCACGACGCCATTTTAACATTTTGCGTTGTTTCTGGGTACTTTTGAACACGATAGCTTACTTCGTTCGCCTATCTCACTTATAATCAGCAATATTTACGTTCATTTCGTTTCATCGTATTCTCAAGGTCGTCAGTTTGTACAAACTGGGGCCGCCATATTGGAAAAAAATTTTTCACAATGAAGACAACGAACATAGTACTATTGTACTACCCGGAAGTACTTTTAGAACCATAATCAAGCTCAGGTTGTTTTTATTCATACAAAATAAAGTATGGTCTTATATATTATATTAATATATTTTGTAATATAAGGAATAGACGGCGTTTGTGCTCTAGAGGGATTTTAGGCTGATTTTGTCAGTATATTTGTGCAGTTAACTGTGCAATATTTATGAAATCAGTTTTATATACCTGAACAATGCTTATATTATAGAATAATTGACACGAGTGTGCTTTATTATTTAAAGAGGATTCACAGCATAAGTGTGCATTATTTTTGAAATAAAATCCCCCTCCACGTGTGCAGAATTTATGAAATAAATGTCTGGCGAAATTGTAAGTTAAAAAGTCGGTAGCGCTATAATCGAGCTTAGGATTTTTATTTATACAAAAAAATATGGGTTTATATAATATATTATATTTAAATATTGTATAATACAAGGATTAGACTGAATTTTCGGAAGAATGTGTGCGTCAGAGGATTTTATACTCACTATAGTCAGTATAAAATCAGTAGTCCCTGAAGGTATTTATGAAATGTCCGGAATGATTCATGTGATTTATGAAATGAGATCACGTGCCCCATGTCCTCCCAAGTATGAGTGCACACAGTGTATGAAATGAGACCTCTCCTTCGTGTGCAGTATTTGATCTCCTCTTAGTCTCCTCTCAGTGTGCAGTATTTATGAAATGAGATCTCCCCTCACGTGTGCAGTATTTATGAAATGAGATCTCTTCTTCACGTGTGCAGTATTTATGAAATGAGATCTTCTCACGTGTGCAATATTTTTATGACTATTTATGAAATGAAATCCCACTTCAAGTGTGCAATATTTATGAAATAGCTTGTATTATAGCTGAATCTTTCGTTAAATAAATTACTGGGTTCAAAAGTATTCAGAAACGATCAGCAGGAGGTCTTCTTTTTATAACGCAAAGGTTAAAAGGAAAATCGTTTCAAATTTGGAGTCGAGGATGAACATTGTTTATCTTTTGTGTTGCCGACTTTAATTACTTTTGGCATGCGAAAGCTCGTTAATGAAATCATTTTTAAAATGTGTGTTTCCCCGAAAAATTAGGCGGGCTAACAAATGAACTGTCGAGAAAGGAACGATACAGTTTTAAAAATAAGATTTTGGGAGAGAGAAAAATTATTTATTTATTTATTTTTATTTTTATTTTACGCTTGCCTGCCCCAACTTCCTCATTTTCCTGTTGTTCCGGTTTCCTACTGTCTAGTCTGACCTGCTGGGAAATTTTTCGTTTTTGAACGGCGGTCAAAATATCAATTTGTCATCGGCGTAATTTTCCGCCCACGTTTGAGAGACTTTCAATCATCGTTTAACTCGAATTTTGTGTCCGGTATTTCGATATAATCGAAGTCGAGAGTTGATGAGCGAGGTGTCGAAGTAGGGACGCGAAACCTGGACGTTATCGCGAACAATATTAACAGATTCCGTGGTTGGGTAATGAAAAGGAGAACAAAATGAGATGAAACATCGACACGAATACCCTCGATTAGCGAGGACATAAATCCGTTCTTGTGCCACGACAAACTTGACCCACATTTATTTATTTATTTTTGTCGTGAAAAGTTAAATTCCGGTTTTTTATGGCTATTTAAAAATTTCTTTTGATGTTTCCGGGGGTGTTTCTTTCCTCTAGGATTTTCCTGTCCCAAAAATTCCCGGAATGGTTGAAGACATCGCCTCACGATCTTTTCCTTGTATTCTATCCCTCACCACCTCCCACGGCTACCATTACCGTTACCAACGCTTCACACAATCATTCAATTGATGAGGGCTATCAACCGTTGTTGACTACACAAAATCAAGAAAGTGTGCAGGATTTATGAAATGAAATGAGTTCTTTACAAGAGTGTGCAATAATTATGAAATGTATTCATAATCAGTGTGCATTATTTACGAAATTGTAACACCAAAAAGACGCGAAGTTTATTTAAAATTAAGCAACGATTTTAGTACCAGTTATCGCCACCAGGGGTGAATTCGTGGTTATGATTAACGAAACATGGGATGAACTTTGCCACTGGGAAATAAATTTTCTTTTTATTGTACGATTTTCCATCAGTGACTAGGCGGTGTCAGCACTGATAAGACACCCTTGTCGAAGAGGGTGGGGGGCGGGAAATAGAATCTAATCGAAAAATCCGAAAACAGTATCGATTCTCAAAAACATATCCCCAAATAGAAATGTTTTACATGTTTACCTACCACGTGGGGGATTGTATATTTATACAGTATAACACGAAAGTGTGTCAGTCGAGACACTAACTACAAAAAATAGATTAACTCCATTCAAGTTTCTCCCCAGTTTTAGATTGAAAATAATAAAAAAAAATGGAAAACCTCTTTCAGGATTATGTACGGTTCGTGTCAGCAGTAAAAGCGTTTCGAAATGCGTTTTCCGCTTTTATTATGTGAGTTTATTTATTTCTTTCTGGGCCGGGGGCTAGTCACAACTTGTAGGTCATCAGATTTTTGTCTAGAATCAAGGTCGTGTGATTTTCTCCTTTTCTTACTTAACACGCGTGTCGTGGGGAGGTGAATAGAACGGGAAGCCATATTGGTTGGTCAATCAGACATGAAGACGGAATTGGAGTCGTTCTGTGACCCTTTTTTATGCGGTTTATCATAAAACAATGAAAATTTCATAAATAGTGCACACTTTCATGAGGAATTAATTTCAAAGAGTAATGCACACTGATTATGAATTCATTTCATAATTATTGCACACTCTTATAAAGACCTCAGTCATCTCTTAAATATTACACAATTTATTGAGAATTAATTTCATAAATATTGCACACCTAGATGTATTCATTTCATAAATAATGCACATTCTCGTAATTCATTTTGTAAATAAGACAAGACTCATTCTACAATTAGACCTCTTTCCATTTCATAAATACTGCACACTTCCTTGAGGATCTCATTTCAAAAATAATGCACATTTTTAGGATGAATTCATTTCAAAAATACTGCACGCCTTTATGTATACATTTTATAAATAATGCACATTCTTGTGAATCATTTATTTTGTAAATAGAAAAGGACTCATTCCATAATTATTGCACACTTTTATAAAGACCTCATTTCATTTCATAAATACTGCACACTTTCTTGAGGATCTCATTTCAAAAATATTGCACATTTGGGTCATAAATAATGCACATTCTTGTGAATCATTCATTTCGTAAATAATATAGAACTCATTCCATAATTAGACCTCGTTTCATTTCAAAAATAATGCACACTTTGATGATGAATTAATTTCATGAATATTGCACATCTTGGTGTGGTAATTTCATAAATAATGCACATTCTTGTGAATCATTCATTTTGTAAGTAAAAAGTACTCATTTCATAAATACTGCACACCTTACTGTGTTAAGATTTGTATTTCATAATTCCTGCGTTCCGGTAAAAGTGATAAATCGTGTATTGTGTATGATTCCTCGGCGATTATTTATAATCACCGACTAGGCTTGGTGACATCGAGAACAAAGGTGTTGTTACCAAGAACAATATCCTTCAACTACCGACAGGAGATTCAGTGGTTAACTGAAACCATTGTTTGGTTGGGCTGGGGTTAGCTAAACACAATACACCGGAGATTAGACTCTAAGTCAACCTCCCAAAAAGTTGTAATAATACAAAAGAAAACCCCGAAAAAAGCCGTCAGCAAAAATAAATCATAAAGATGGCGCCCTCCCCGCCCCAATCGGAAAGCCTTCAGACGAAACATATACAAAAGAGAAGAAAAGGGATGTAACAACATGACAAGGTTAGGTTAAGTTATAATTAGAACTTAATAAACATTAATCCGAAAAAGCCTTCTCTCCCACGCCTGTTTGGATTTTAACATAGAAAACGGCATTGAATAAATAGAGAAAACAGTTTGGGACGGGAGAGGAGCCCCCGGGGCCTTGAAACACTTTAACCTAGATATCAGCTAAGTCTCAAGGACGGTTTTTGCTTATTTTTCTCCGTTGACGTTATTAATTTGTTTGCTCATCTTCCCTCCGAGTTGTCTAATAAAATGAAGCTTTTCGGTAATGTGTATCCGAGGTTTTGGGGGTGGTGGGCAAGGGGGTGGTAGTAACTCTTTTATTAGACCCAAAATTGATTTTTGTTGTTTTTTGCATTGCACGGCAGTGGTGGTTGGGGGGTCGTCACAGATTTCTCCTTTGGTGGTGTCACATCGAAAGGTCAACCAGTTTCGTGTTCTGTGATAATTCTTAGCCAGGTCGAAGGACCGGATCTGTTTTAATTAATTTTTTGTTTGGTTAATTAGCTTCAAAAATTTTTGGCGGTGGGTCGAGGTCGTGTAACCCACTCTAACCCTGACAATGGGTTGTTATGGCTGTGACTGAAATCATCTTTCTGAGTAAGGCGGTGTTGTCAAATTGTTCAGACGAGAAGAATATTCCCAGTGGAATGCTTGCTAAGCAGTCGGTGACAATTGTTACGGTCATTACATAGACTAACTCGTCATGATGGAATGTTACTCAGTTAATTCGCAGACTAACTAGGAAGGACCCATGGAAGTTACACGTATCAAATATCTTTTGCCCGACAATCTCGGACACAATGTTGTGTAGAATTTATAAGAGGGCTTTATTTCATAAGTAATGCACACTATCTTCAAGAATTCAGTTCAAAATACTGCACACTTTCTTGGTAAAATAAATTTGAAATGAATTCTTCATTTTTAGTGTGCAATATTTATGAAAGAAGTCATTCATAGTAGTGGGCAATGTTTTCTTAACGAGTTCTCTTCCAAGTGTGCAGTATTTTTGAAATTGAATATTCGTGAAACTATGCAATTGTTTTGGAAATGAATTTTTTAATTTAGTGTGCAATATTTATGAAATTGAACTGTCTTGAAACTGTGTAGTAGTTTTGAGATGAATTATTCAATTTAGTGTGCAGTATTTATGAAACGAATATTCTATGAAAGTGTGTACTTCAATTTACAAATAATAGATTTTAAAGGAAGCTAAACAAACAAAGACCAGCCAAGAACCGGACCACAAGGATTGATTCTAGAAAGCAGAGGCAGGTGGCAACACTGTCATACGCCTTATAAAACGGTTTATGAGACAAATAAAATTTACCCAGAACAGTAGTTAATGAGCAGGAAAAACATTATTTTAATGAGTCTAATCATTTATTAAAAAAGTAAATAAAATAAAAACTTGTTTACTTCGCGGCCCACATGCGTGCGGTCATGCTGTGGGAGTGTCTGTCACTAAATGTTAACAACAGAATTCATCCTACTCACCCTGTTTCATTATAGTTTTCCTTGTCGTTGTCTCCTTCATCTTGTATTCATTCGTGTTATCACTTTAACCGAGTCACTTAAATCAGGTTCGTTCAGAACTCATCACTAAAACTTCACGAAATTAATTTTTTGCTTAAATTGTCTTTGGAAACTTAAATTATAATTTAATTTTACAACCCAAAATTTGTTTGTTTAAGCCTTCGGATGAAAAGCCCGATAGTTGTCGCCCTGAAATTGTAACGAACATGAGAATCGTAACGAACGCGACCAAGTTATCACCTCATCCGAGTAATTTATGTCCGGTTCGTTCAGAACTCATCACCAAAACTTCACGAAATTAATGTTTTGTTTAAATTGTTTTGGGAACTTGTGTTTACAATTTTTAATCTAAAATTTAAGTTTGTTTGTTTAAAGCTTCGAAAAAGATCAAAACTGTTAGGTTGTTTTGAACAAATTACAGTTGTCACCCTGAAATGGTAACGAACACGCCAATCGTAACGAACGTAACCAAATTGTTACTTCACCCGAGACACATATCCGGTTCCTTCAGAACGCATCACTAAAACTTTACAAAATTGTTTTTTTTGTTTAAATTATCTTTGGAATTTAAATTTATCACCCCAAATTTAAATTTGTTTGTTTAAACCCTAAAGAAAAGCCCAAAATCGTTGTTTTGGACAAAGGGAAGTTGTCACCTTGAAACGGTAACGAACACGCTAATCGTAACGAACGTGACCAAAAATGACGTCACATGCATAAAAATCAAGTAGGCTGTGGTTGAGTTTTTGCATAAGCGTGGGCATATCTGTTGGATTGACAGACAAGTTGCTTATTTAAATCTTGGAATGATTAGACTTTTGTCTTTTGGGGGGAAAGAGGGGAAAGATAACAACAGCAAAACCTTTCATCGATCTTTTGAAATTAATTATTGTCGGTGTGGAGGAGATTTTGGAAAGCGGCCATGTTGAAAGTTTTAAAGGATTCCTTCTAGAGATCTGGTGTCGACAGATTGGTCTTGGTTTAGTGTTTTAATATTTTTTATACTAAATTTTTACGGCAATAGGTTTTTGACGTACATTCTGAACTAGCTCTTACTCCATGTTTTCACTTCCCACTGTCATAATTTTATTTATTTATGGACCGTCTATGGACAGTATTGTGGAAGGTGCTGGTTAGAGGATAAACAAGCTACCACTTCACTGATTGACGATACTATTCTAAGCTTTAGAGGGAATTTGTGAAGAAGTGCATACCCACATTGAGGTCTTATTTTACGCGTTTTGCTTTTATTCATTTCGAAAACAAGAAAAATTGTCAAACGACCTCCTATTTTTCAAAAATAATGCACACTTATACAGAGAACTTATTCTATTAATATTGCACACCTCTCAATCTCATATCAAAAGTAATGCACACTCGTTGACGGAATATATTGTCATAGACAACAAACCCTTTTAAGGTGTTAGTTTGAAGTGACTTCTTTATGAATGTGTGCAATATTTATGAAATGAGTTCGTTTTACATCTGCATTTTATGAGATGAAAATGAAGATGAAAGTGTGTGAAAGTGCTGGGATGAATTATATGTAGAAGTGTGCATTACTTTTGATAAATAGGTCGTTTGGCTGTTTTTCTCGTTATCGAAACGCATAAAACAAAACGCGTAAAACAAGACCTGAGGATACAGACACACAAATCACCTTCAAAGCTCACAGTTCTAAATTATTGTCATTCAACTAGTAGAAAGCTGACTCTGGGGTAAGTTTGTAAGTAAAAGTGTGCATTACTTATGAAACGATTTCTGTATAAATATTTCGTAAAAGGAATCGAGATCTAGCGATATACAACCGGAAGTTATCGATAGCTTTTCACAATAAATCAAAATTAGTATGTCTTGAAGAGCTTTCAGCACAACTTGGTGGAATTATTTTGGCAACAGCCATCAGCGAAAAAAAAAGTTTTCCAAATAGAAACTCGACCCCAATCTGTGTCATCTCAAGCATAAAAATTAGGTGAATCCTTGCTCCCAAAAAGCAAAGAAATGCCAAAGTAGGCGGTCCAAATTACCTCCATAAATAAAAGAAAAAAAAGTTTTTGAGGGAATTCAAAGATGGCGCCGACTAGACTAGTTGACCTAACCGAGGCAGAAAGCGAAATTTCTAGGCGTGAAAATGGATTTGGAAGACTTTTGGGCGTTGTTCCAAATCGTCAAAGGACAGGTGAAACGTGTAGGTTATGAAAATAAAAAGTCTCGAAGTTCCAAGGGCGACATCAACCCAAAAATTTTTCCTAATGAATTAAGCTGAGACCGAAACTCTTTAGCATTTCCCCCGACCCACCGCCTTTCCGCAAAAAAAATTTCCGTTTGAAAATGGCGCAAAGCAAAAACAAACAACGTAAATCGATTTCCGCGACGCGAAGCATAATGAAGTCATTCAGGTCAAATCCATCATCGTCCCCACCGCCTTCTCTTCTACACCCTCGGAAAATCTCTTTCGAGAAGGCTGACTTTCCTCTTCGCGATAACCGTTACGCCGGAAACACTTCCACTAAACTGTTGTCGTCTTATCCGGTTGGTAAGACAAAACAAGGAGGGGGTGGAAGGGGGTTGATGACGTCACGGATTTGAAAAGTAATTAACCGAAAATCTATCTCGGGAAATGGAGAAAGAAAATCGGTCGGGGGAGGGGGTGAGAGAGGGTTTGGGGGTTGTTGTTGCGTGACTGAAGAAGAAAACATTTTTCACTGTTTTATGGAGAAAGATGATGTTCACCCCCGATAAACTTCCAACCCCCGTGGCGTAGGGAAAAATTTTCGAAGTTCACGTAACAATACAAATTAGACTGGGGAGGTGGAGGGATGGGGGGGCGGAGCGGGGAGGAAGACGATTTGGCGTCCTAAACCGAGCTTATCCCCGCGATGGATTATACTAATCGGATGGGATTTGAATGGATTATCGGTTTCTTGAGCCTCGTGTGAAGTGTGTTGCATGTCTTACATGTTGCTTTTCTTGAATTAGGTCAGTTTTGAGTTTGGTTTATCGAAAGACTGTGGTTGTTTGCTGTTGCTGTTGGGTTGGGTTTGTGTTTTGGGTTGGTTTGGAGATTTCGTTTCTCTCCTTCTCTCTCTTTCTTATTCCTTTCTTTTCTCTCTTGCTCTTGCTTCTTTTCCTCTAACTATGATTCTCTGTTTTCCTTTCCCCTCCTTTTCCTTAATTTTGTGTGTCTCTATTTATCTTTTTCCTTCTTCATCCTCTTCTTTCTGTTTTTCCGGTCTCTCTTGCCCTCTGTCTCTTTTCTTTGTTCTTCTTCTCCTTTTGTTGCTTTTTCCTTTAATACGATTTTCATTTCACTTTTTCCTCTTTATTTCTTTTGTTTTCTGACTCTCTTTATCTTTTATCTATCATTTTCCTTTTTTCTTCTCTTTCTTTCTCTCTTTTACTTTTCTTTCTTGATTGGTTTGGTCCCTCTTTCTCTCTCCTCTCACTGTTTTTGTTTTTATATCTTTCTCATTCTTCTTTTTCTTTCTTCTTATCTATCCCCTTTTTGATCTTTTTCCTCTGTTTGCTTTCTACTATTCTTTATTCCTTCTTTCTGTTTTCCTTTCTCCTAATTTTTGCTTTTTTGTTTTACTATGACTCTTTCAGTCACTATTTTCGTTCTTCTTTTCTGGTTTCTATTTTTCTTTCATGTAACCTTATCCTCTCTTCTTTCTTTTCTTTTCTTTTCTTTTTCTTTTTATTGTCTCTTCTTTTTGTCTTTTCTCCATTATCTTTTCTCTCCTTCATTCTTTCTCTTCTCTTCTTCTTCTGTCTCTTCATCTTTTTCTACCTTCCTTTCATTCTTCCTCTTTTGTTCTCCTTATCAATTTAATTTTTGTTCTTTTTCTTTGATCTTTCCTCTCTCTCTTTCTGTGTCTTCTTTCATTTTCTTTTTCTCTCATTCTATTTTTTCTTTCATTTCTTTTCTCATCTCCTTCATTTCTTCTTCTCCTTTTCCTTTCTTTTTTTTTTCTCTTTTCCTTTTATTTTTATTTCCTATCTAAACTACTATAGATAAAATTCATTTCTTCTCTTCATCTCTTTATTCTATCTTTTAAATTAATTTTTCATTTTCCTTTTGACCCAGTGACACGCCTTCGCTGCCCCGATTCCCAGTTGTCAGCTATATCAATTTCACATTATCAAGTTGTCATTATCATGTTTCGTCTGTCTCACGTTTCGAAACTAATTTCTCAACAGAAATTGTTTATTTATCTGCTTCCATTTAGCAGAAGATAAATGTGGGATTGATGTTGTGAACGTCTTTTGTCTTTTCAATGACGAACGTTGTGGTTTATGACGGACAAATCGGTCTGCAACAGATTTCGTTTCGGTTTATGTCCACCCACACCATCCTGCTGTAAAATAACTTTCGTTTTTGTCATTAAACTTTCCTCTGGGTTTCTTTGTTCTTGTTCGTTTTGGGTGGTTGAGGATGAGAATGTTTGAACTGCCTCACCGCCATTTTGGATTTTCTGTTCTTAGGTTTTTTGGCTCTGTCGCGGTTGTTCTGTTTCTATTCTACAAAATCTGGATCGCTCAATCATGCACAAAAGGTAACACACACGTCGATAGGTGGTTCTCTTCATAAATATTGCACGATTCCGTAAGCATCAAGCTTCAAATAAAATAAAACCAAGATGGCGGAAGATTATCAAATAAGTCCATTGAAAGTTGGTGTGCAATATTTATGAAATGAATTACCAATGCGATCGGCAATATTTTTGAAATGAATTCCCCTTGAAATTGTGCATCATTCATGAAATGAACACGACATAAAAGTGTGCAATATTTATGAAACGAATATTATGTACGAGTCTGTAATACGTACAAAGTTAACTTCTTATAAGGGTGTGCAAAATTTATGGGATAACCTTTCACGGGGAAAAGTGTGCCATTTTTACGAATTGCAGATTCCAACAGACTGCATGTGACACCGTGGAGTATTTATGAAATGGATTTTGGGTGAATGTGTGCAGTATTTTTGAAATATGAATTCCCACCAAAGTGTGTCCTATTTATGAAGTGAGATTTGTAGGAAAGTGTGCATTATTTTTGAAAAATATTTCTTGTTCAAGTGTGCAATATTTTCGAAACAGATCACTTATAATACTGTGCAATATTTATGAAATGGATTTTATGTCTAAGCAATAACACTTTTGAGGAGGCTTTATGAGTGTGCTACACTTTCCAAATGAATTTCTCACAAGAGTGTGCAATATTTATGAAATGAACTTTCTGAGGGAGGTGTGCATTATTTTTGAAATATGATTCTCATAAGAGTGTGCAGAATTTTTGAATTTTAAATATAATACTGTGTTCTATTTATGAAATGAACTTTTGGTGAATGTGTGCAGTATTTTTGAAATATGATTCTCTTATTAGTGTGCAATATTTACGAAACAGAATACTCATGATACCGTACACTATTTATGAAGCGTATGCAGTATTTATGAAATTTATTCCTCATCAAAGTGTGCAGTATTTATGAAACATATCACTTATAACACTGTGACAAATTTATGACATGAATTCATTGGAAGTGTGTGTCATATGTATGAAGTGACCTTTTGGGAGGAAAGTGTGCATTATTTTTGAAATAGGATTTTCGTAAAACTGTGCAGTTTTTGAATTTCAAATATTATACTGTGCATTATTTATGAAATGAATTCTTTGCGAAAGTGTGAAATATTTATGAAGTAAACATTTGACCAAAGTATGCATTAGTTTTGAAATATAATTCTCATAAAGTGTGCAATGAAATGAGCTTTTGGTAAATGTGTGCAATATTTTTGAAACACGGTTCTCTTATTAGTGTGCAATATTTACGAACCAGATTACTTATGACACCGTGCACTATTTATGAAATAACTTCTTTGTGAAGGTGTGCATTACTTTTGAAATAAACTTGCGATGAAAGTGTGCAGTATTTATGAAGTGAGTTTGGGGTGCAAGTGTGCATTACTTTTGAAATGAGTTTGGGGTGCAAGTGTGCATTACTTTTGAAATAAGTTTGGGATGAAAGTGTGCAGTATTTTTGAAACACGGTTCCCTTATTAGTGTGCAATATTTACGAACCACATTACTTATGACACCGTGCAATATTTATGAAATAACTTCTTTGATATGGTGTGCAGTATTTATGAAATGAGTTTGGGGTGTAAGTGTGCATTACTTTTGAAATAAGTTTGGGATGAAAGTGTGCAGTATTTTAAAATATGATTCTCTTACGAACCAAATTACTTATGACACCGTGCACTATTTATGAAATGAATTCCTTTCGAACGTATTTATTCCTCATCAAAGTGTGCAGTATTTATGAAACGTATCGTTTTAATACACTGTGGGAAATTTATGAGATGAATTTTGAATGAGAGCGTGGAGTGTTTATAAATATGGAGTCAACACACACGGTCTACCACCCTCCGTTCCCGCCTCCCCACCACCACCACCACCACAATCAGCACTTCAGCACTTCTTTTGGTTCATAAAACCAACTAAAAATAAATAAAAATAAAAATCGCGCACCATAAAATAGAAATTAGCCGAAAATCAATTTCCGTTTTCACTCAATCTTTTGGTCACCTCATAAAAATTGAAGTGATCCCAGTTTCTTTTTTAATAAATCTAAAAATTACTTTTCTCTCTTTTTCTCTCTTTTCTTCTTTCTCTCTTTTTTTTCGAAAGAGAAACGTTCGATCACTCTATGCAAAAAGTTTTTAAAAATAGATTTTCGAAAGAAAGATCTCGAAATTGTTTTCTTGGCAGTCGTCACACAACACACCACCACCACGGCCCCGATTTAATTTAAAATAAATAATTTGAGCAGAACGATTAACAAACCTTGAAATCCGCCACTCGAACGCCCTTTCCGTTCTACCTCTTCGCAAAAATCCTTTTGAAAAATTCCAGCGAAAAAAAATTTCGAGTCGAAGGAAAAAGTTTCGCTGATGGAACGACCGTCAGCAACACCTCATTCAAGTCACCGTAGTCATCGATAAATGCAAATATGGAGAGAGAGAGACACGTTCGCTAAACCGGTTCAGTCAAATCCCGTACACGTACTGAACGGGTGTGAAAGGAAAAAATGCCGACGACAATTGTCAACACTTTGGTGGATAGTCAGGCAGTCGCCCTTGGTTACCGCCTAAAAGAAACTTTTTTTGGAGTTTTCCAAACGTCTCCAGATCATAAAAATTTATTCGAGTCGATTCATTAAATCCGGAATCGCTTGATTGTATCCACCCCCGCCTCCACTACCCTCTAACCTTCTACCCCTTACCCCCCGAACGCCTTTTTTGGAGCTTTGTGATCGTTTATCCTTTTTTTTGCTGCGGTACCAACACCAGTGACCAGTTAAGTGGATTCAGATTTATGAAATGGACTCTCGGAAGGTATTTCATAAGTATTGCACACTCTTGTAAGGAATTCAATTTGTAAGTACGGCTCACTTCCCTTGAGATTCATTTCGTAAATATTACACGCTCGGATGTGAAATTCATTTCATAAATATCGCACACCATCATGCGGAGTTCATTTCACTGTGCAATATTTATGAAATGAACTGTCGGTGAGGGTGGGCAGTAGAAAATACATTTCATAAGTATCGCACAGTTTCATGTGGAGTTCATTTCAGGAATTGTCGGCTACCATTGGAAATTCATTTCATAAATATTGCACAGTGTCGTGAGGAGCCTTTTTCATAAGTA
Source organism: Columbicola columbae (assembly GCA_016920875.1). Lineage (NCBI taxonomy): Eukaryota > Metazoa > Arthropoda > Insecta > Psocodea > Philopteridae > Columbicola > Columbicola columbae. The sequence continues at coordinate 3,932,806 of JADMLL010000012.1, forward strand.
TTGCACACTCTCCTTCAAAATTCATTTCATAAGTATTGCACAGTGTCGTGAGGAACCATTTCATAAGTATTGCACACTCTCCTTCAAAATTCATTTCATAAATATTGCACAGTGTCGTGAGGAGCCTTTTCATAAGTATTGCACACTCTCCTCAAAGTTCATTTCATAAGTATTGCACAGTGTCGTGAGGAACCTATTTCATAAGTATTGCACACTCCCCTTCAAAATTCATTTCATAAATATTGCACGATTGCAGGTAAAGTTCATTTCAGGAATTGATGAAATGGGTTCCTCATGACACTGTGCAATATTTATGAAATGAATTTTATGCGATCGCACAGCCTTAGCGGAATGAATTGTGTACGAAGGCGTGCAATGGTAACGAAATGAATTCCTTACAAGAGTGTGCAGTATTTATGAAATGAACTTCCACTGAAAGAACGCATAGTTTTGTGAGTGTTGATGGAAGAAACTCCTCCTCAGTAAAGTGTGCATTATTTTTGAAATGAAATCTTCCTAAGAAGTTTGCATTACTTACGACACGAGATCAAGACAAAAGTGGACGTTTCTTATCTAATAGGCACATCTTAAGTGTGCAATATTTATGAAATGAGTGGGCTTAGAGTATTTAACGAAATTAAATCTCTTCCTGTGGAATGAATTCTACATTCGAGCGTGCATTATTTATGAAATGGATGCGTTTCCGGATGTTCGGCATTTTTTGTCGCCATCATTTGGACCTGTACAAATGACAACCGACCATTTTGGATTCTTATAGAACACCACCCACAGTCTATTACACTCACAACCCCACAAATCCAAACCTTTTTCAGGTACTAAGGAAATCGTCTTCAGGGGTTTCAAACAAATCAACACAACACAAATAATTTTAAATATTTATTTATTAATTTATTTATTTACAATTAACAATTGAATCTAATAATTTATTGAATAACAGGTTTTTGAGTAACTCTAACCTAACTTCAAATTCATTTACAAGATGGTCATTTGTGCCACAACATAAATTAAATAAAACAAACAAACAAACCAAAAAAACACAGACTTTTAGGAACAGGCCCGAAACCGAGGGAAAACAAACCCAAAACTCAAATCCAAAGCCCAAATTCATTCCCTTCCCTACATCACTAATATAAAATTTAAGTTCCAATAGCAATTTTCCACCCCCTCACACCCCCATCACCCACCCCCCGTCAAAGCCTATAATAATAATCGGCAAGAAGGCATAAAAGACATTCGACTTGGCAACACTGTCTGATTCCAAGCTACTTTTCAACTCATCCAGGCTCAGTTTGAATGACCCTAGAATGCACGACCTGAGACCCAAAAGGGCCAGCACCATGAATGATCCTCAGTACCTACTTCCATGACGTCATGTCTCATTTTTGTGACGTCATAGGTAGGACGGTACAAAAAATTTTCGACGAAACACACAATTTCGTCATATTTAGTTCACAGCTTCCACAGTTTCACTGCGAACTCTTCATTTTGTCATATTATATTAATATAATATTTTATATTATAATGTAGACCAGCACCATGAATGATCCTCAGTCCTTACTTCCATGACGTCATAGGTAGGACGATAAAAAAAATTTTCGAAGCACATGACTTCGTAATATTTAGTTCAAAGTTCCCATTTTCACTGCAAACTCTTCATTTTCTCATATATTAATATATCTTATATTATAATTTTATATTTTATGTCTCATTTTTGTGACGTCATAAGTAGGACGGTAAAAATTACGACGAATCACACAACTTCGTCATAGTCAGTCCACAGCTTCCACAGTTTCACTACGAACTCTTCATTTTCTCATATTATTTTAATATAGTATATTATAATTTGGGCTAACACCATGAATGATTCTCAGTGCCTACTTCCATGACGTCATAGGTAGGACGATAAAAAAAATTTTTCGACGAAGCACACGATTTCGTCTTATTTAGTTCACAGTTTCCACTTTCACTGCGAACCCTACACTTTTCCCCTACACAAGATATATTATATAATATATCTTATATTATAATTTTATATATTTATATATTGTATATCTCGTCCCTTAATAAAAGTCACGGCCCATCAGAGTAGCACTGAGCAGGAGAACACGATCGAGTCAAGACGGTTGTATCTTGGCACTGGTTTCGATTTACCGACAGTAGATAGACCAAGATGCTGACTCTGTGAATTCTTTCCTCCAGCAGAAAATGGAAAGCAAGATGGCGTGATGAGCTGTTACCATATTCAGAGAAAAGATAAGAACCCACGAAAAGAGGTTTCTACCCTTTTGGGCCTTCCTGATTCGCTTTACAAATTTTTTTATTTAAATCTCATAAATATTGGGTTATATACAAAATCAATTAATATATAACTTCAGTATAAGTAGTATAATAAAAGTCAAAGAGGAAGCGATTGTTATTATTATTTGTGATTCTCAGACCGTTAGAGACCGTAAGTGAAACATAGGAATTGACGAGTACTAGCTCATGTTTTGGGCAAAAATTTAATTTCACCAAAACCTCAAAGGTTCTTAAGAAAAGGAGGAACCAAGAAAGGTACCACCTCTAGTGAGGAGTGATGTCCTCGATGGGCTATGATTAGTTTGTATCAGGTCCTAAGGTTAAACACGGAAGGGAAGCAAGTTTTGAAGTACCTAACCCGCAGTCCTCTTTGTGGATAGAGTTACAGTCCCAAAAGTTTCCGGAATGGGTTTTATACCACTCAAAGCCAACCTGAAGCCTCATCAATGAATCGTACGAAAGGTTCTCACTCCGGGAACTTTTGGGACAGATCCCCAGACCAAATTTGAACTTTCAAACGGAGGAAAGGAGAGGATATGCCCCAGAACTAGAACTCATCTCCCCAACCGGTCAAAGTCCGTTCGATCGGACTTGGCCGGTACGTCTTGCTCGCAAAGCACTTCTTCGGTGTATATATATACACACCCGCTTGTTTAGGTGTAAACAAACGCGAGCAAGATACGACCGTGCATTCTAGGGTCACCACCAAAACAACAACCAAAAGTCAAAACTCAGCAGTAAGCAGTCGATCACGTGTACGATCATAATCCTCTCTAAGTGTGATGCGAATTATAAACAAACGATCAAAGAACACAGTATAAATATATTCATTTTGAGGTATATCACTTTTCGTAGGTGCAAAATAAAATATCAAAATTATCTAGCTGATTATCTACTCCCCCCGCCCCAAAAACCAAATCAGGAAGACGATCCAAACCAAAGACAAAAAGGACAAAACCAAAAAATTCGAAAAACGGTGCAGAGAACACAACTTCCCCGTGATCAAAATATAATTATATACTATAAACACGTTCGTGGCTGATTATCTATGACCGTCCGACAGCCATTTTGTTTGTTCGCGACCAAAACCAGATCAGCAAAAAAGAAAAGGGTCGTGGGCTATACGAAAACCAATCTACTAAAAGGCAACGAATTATCTGCGACTAATTTACACCAACACGTAATTAACGGGTTCGAATTTATCTATTTATCTATCTATTTATTAATTAGTAGTCGAAAATAGAAAAAGTCCTTTGTATAGACTTCTTTCAGAAGGCAACTGATTAAACACATTTCTTCTGGGTGTTAACACCCCAGTGAGCTATAATATAACCCCCGACACACCAGTGTACTTTTATACTATATATCATATATCGATCATCTTTATCTGTATGAGTATGTCTAGCTCTCCTACTAGTAGAACGATACGACGAGTCCGATTTACGTTTCCTTAGACTGGCGATCTCCCTTCCGGTTTTCGTTTCGAGAAGAAGTCACGGCGACCGAGTTGTATCGAAGCCGTTAAACACTACACCTGACGTGGATGACAAGATGGCAGGTCATCATGGATGTGAATCACTTCTGATTAGCACGGATCCACAGTTTCACTTTTGGGGATGTAGGAGGAGACTTCAACTCTTGACTACCATCTTGGTAGTTAGAGAAACTGACGACTGGACCAGAGTTTTTGATTAATACAGCTTAACGGTAAGCTGAGAAAGAGGTTCTATTTCAAAAGTAATGCACACTCGTTGACAGAATATGATGTCATAAACAAGAAAACACTTTCGGAGAGGTTTCACGGTGAAATGGAAGCGTGTGTCATATGTATGAAATCACCTTTTGGGTGGAAGGTGTGCATTATTTTTGAAATATGATTTTCATAAAGGTGTGCGGAATTTTTGAATTTCAAATATTATACTGTGTATTATTTGTGAAATGAGATTCCTTGAGAAAGTGTGCAATATTTATGAAATGAACTTTTGGGAGACTACCACCTCGCCAGTTAGTGAAACTGGAGGGAAGACGACTGGAAGAGTTTTTGATTAAAAGTGTGGACAGCTTAACGGCAAGCTGAGAAAGAGGTTCTATTTCAAAAGTAATGCACACTCGTTGACAGAATATGATGTCATAAACAAGAAAACACTTTCGGAGAGGCTTCATCTTGAAGTGATTTCTTTATGAAGGTGTGCAGTATTTATGAAATAAGTTTGGGGTGTAAGTGTGCAGTATTTTTGAAATGAGACTGTGGTAAAATTGTGCACTACTTTTGAAATGAATTTGTGGTGGAAGTATGCCTTAATTTTGAAATGACTTTGTGGTACAAGTGTGCATTAATTTTGAAATGAGTCTGTAGTAAAACTGTGCAGTATTTATGACACGAGACTGTAGTGAAAGTGCGCACTACTTTTGAAATGAGTCAGCGGCGCGTGTGTGCATTATTTTTGAAATATCTTTGTGGTACCAGTGTGGATTACTTTTGAAATGAATTTTGGGCAAAAGTGTGCACTACTTTTGAAATGAGTTTGTGATAAAAATGCGCATTCATAAAATAAAATTGAGTGCCAGTGTGCATTACTTCTGAAATGACTTTGGGATAAAAGTGCGCAGTATTTATGAGATGGGTCTGTAACAAAAGTGAGCAGCATTCATAAAATAAATTTGTGGTGCCAGTGTGCATTACTTCTGAAATGAATTCGTATTAAAAATCTCCATTAACCACGGAATGAGTGTTTGATAGACGCGTGCATTACTTTTGAAATGAATCTGAGATAAAACAGTGCATAATGCACACACACATCGACAGAATTACTGTCACAAACCCAAAACACTTCCAAGGGAATTTCGTTTGAAACAAGACGATTAAAACTGTGCAATACTTTTGAAATGAACTACATCCTCAACATCATCTACTGAATTCTTCTTCTTTAACAGTTCGAGTCGTTGTGGTACTGACAAACACAACAACGGAAACGAAAACCGGAAATCACACAAAAGAAATCTCGTTAACAGGGAATACTGTGCGAGACAACAATACACCAGGGGTAAGTCACACTCCTTAATAAATCAACAACTTAAAATATATAAAAGTAATAATAATATGATACTGATAATAATATTTAAGCACTTATTCGAGAAGTGATTACAAAAACAAAAAGAAAAGAAAAATTTTCTTCGTTTCACATTTGTTTCATGATTGTTTTCATTATATAAAGGAGATCATTATATCATATAAAATTGTCATGGGATATACAGAAATGATAGAGGAGGAGGGGGTAGTTATACAGATAAAAATTTAAAACGGTGGGCTGACTCCCCTCCAGTGCCCTCGCGCCAAAATTTTCTCCAACTCGAATTATCTCCCTCAGCTCGAAAACTATCCTATGATTCTAAAATTTGTCAAGCACTTATAATTTTATAATATAATTCATTAAAGCGACTTAACAACGAACTTAATAGTATAAATAAAAAAGAAAATACTGTTGTTGATAATATGATAATAATAATAATAGTAGTAGAAGGAGAATAAAACGAAATTGTATAAATATTTTGATCTTATACAAATCGACTTATACGAACAAATAAATACTTAAACGCCTAATGTTGGGTTTATACTTCGTAGCTATACTAATCATCACCGCGAACACTATCCCCACCAATCCTTAGCAAATTCTTCATGAGTATGAATGTGAGTGTAGACTTTATGTTCAGTTTTTCGATTTTGAGTATAAACAGAATTCGGGAGGGGGCTCAAATCCCGAGTGTTTTAGGGGTATAAGCATCCCACCCCTTCGCTCCCAACCCTTAAAACCAACACAAAGTGGCGCGATACTGATGATAATATTTCCAACAGGAAACGTTTTTTGGGGAGCCTGAAACCAAAACAACTCGAACTCAAATCCAAAGCCCAAACTCTACAGCATTAAATATACTTTAAGTTCCAACAGCAATTTTCCACCCCCCTCACATCCCCATCACCCACCCCCGTCAAAGCCTATAATAATAATCGGCAAGAAGGCATAAAAGACATTCGACTTGGCAACGCTGTCTGAATCCAAGCTACTTTTCAACTCATCCAGGCTCAGTTTGAATGACCCTTGAATGCACGACCTGAGACCCAAAGGGGCCAGCACCATGAATGATCCTCAGTACCTACTTCCATGACGTCATGTCTCATTTTTGTGACGTCATAGATAGAACGGTACAAAAAATTTTCGACGAAGCACACAACTTCGTCATATTTAGTTCACAGCTCCCACTTTCACTGCGAACTCCTCATTTTGTCATATTATATTATAATTTTATATATTTATATAATGTATATCTCGTCCCTTAATAAAACTCACGACCCATCAGGGTAGCACTGAGCAGGAGAACAGAATAGAGTGAATCGAGTCAAGACGGATGTATCTTGGCACTGGTTTCGATCTACCGACAGTAGATAGACCAAGATGCTGACTCTGTGAATTCTTTCCTCCAGCAGAAAATGGAAAGCAAGATGGCGCGACGAGATGTTCCTACGTTCTTACAGGAGAGAAGTTGTTCAATTTGGCAGCACAGCCTGAGTCCAAACTAAATTCGATCTCACCCCAGTTTGGCTAACCCTAAAATGTAAGAATGGAGCTCTAATTTGGGCCTGCACCATGAAAGGTCCTCGTAGTCTACTTCTATGACGTCATGCCTCATTTTTGTGACGTCACCCTATTCTAATAACAAAACTCACGACCCATGCATACTTGCACAGGTTTCCATCTACCTACAGTAGACAGACCACGATTCTGACTTTACTGTATTAATTAGGCTCACTTTCCATAGAGAACCAGCACCATGAATGATCCTCGCGGTCTACTTTCATGACGTCATGTCTCATGTGACGTCATAAGACCAAAAAAAGAGAAATCTTCGACGAAGAACACGACTTCGTCAATTATTAGTTCACAATATCCACTTTTACCCCAAACCGTTCACTCCCACTGATTATATAATATCATATACTATTATAAATTTTATAATTATATGATGTAAGCTTATAATTCCCTCCAAAACCATGAACTGATTCACCTCTGACCACTTCCCCTCCTCTCAACCAGTTTTTCGATTCTCTTACACCCCAAACCCTTCATACAGTTACTTCTCCCCCTCCACCAAATTTTGTATAAAAACGAACATATACAGACCCCCACAAACACCTCCTCTACTCTCCCACTGATGATCAAATCCATCAAATCAAAGCTACTAAACCAAACCAAAACAAAAATCAATTTGACCGTTGAAAACATTCCGAACCTCGAGTATATATACATAATCGTTTAACACTTATACTCTTCTTTAAAAATAAATCCTTATTTATTCAATAAATAAAAATGTATAAATTGAAATTTGTACTTTACTACATAATGACGTCATTAACCTGCCATCGAATACTGTCTCGGATAATAAGAAACAAAAACAAAACACAAACGACCTAATAATACTGATAAACTGTATAGATTGAAGATGATGGATAAACCGGTTGTGAGAAAATTTTGGCGCCAAATATAAATAAACGAAAACAAAAAAAAAATTCTTCGACGAGTTTTTGTAACGAAACAAATCCCCAACGCTTCCCGACAAATTGCTGACAGATGACAAATCGATTGGTGTGTTATCTATAATACTAGATCATCAATATGTTGTGTGTATATATATACTAAATTTCCATCCCTCGATCTCAGTCAGAAACTCGAATCCTGATTGCTTGAGTATAGATTGTAACCCATCTCAAAACCATTATTGCTGATTACAAAATTGACGGTTTCTTTTCCATTTGACCTTGAAAACTGGAAACTCATACTAAAAACGTTGCGTTTATATTATACTAAGACTCTATATAAATAAATAAATAAAAATTCCGTGATGTGAAACGAAGAGGCGAAACAAACATGTCCGACTCTGAGAGTTCGGGGGCGGGAGTCTGTGTGACGACATCTTTGTTTACGCTCGGAAAAATCAAAAAGACGAGAGAAATAGAAAGACAAATGGAAAAAAAAACGAAAAACCAAATGAGATATATGACATCTAAATTATCTTCACTGGACCCAGGATGCTGGGACCCAGAGCGGATCCGTTTCGACCCGGCGCACGATCCTGAGAAGGTTTTCGAAGGCAGTGGACAGATCCGAGTTGACTATGACTTCGTCGAACAGGTGACCGTACAGGAATTCGATTCGCTCGCTGCTCCTGATTATGTCGTGAAATTCATCGTCCTGAAAGGAGAAAGACAAGGAAGCGTTCGGATGGTGTTCTAATCAGAGACGTGTTTGCTGGAGTTGAAAAACCCTTTGCACTCGAGAGGTGACTCACACTCGCCAATTTAGGAGATATGCGAATTCGATGAGATTTTTATTCCATGACTATAGTATAATTGTATATCTTAGAATATAATATAATCTTGTCTTAAATCATTCCGCAATCATATGTCTGACTGCACTTTGGCATTATTTCGGGCCTGAAAGTTGTGCTAATAGAACGATTTAATTTTCATAAATACTGCCCACTCTTGAAAGAAATCAGTTTCATAAATATTGCACAATTGGATAAGGACCCTCCTTCAAAAATAATGCACGCTCCTAAATAAAATTCATTTCATAAATATTGCACACTCCTGTACAAATTTCAATAAATAAATTGACAAACGCTAAACTTGACCAGGAATCTCTTTCAAAACTAATGCACACTCCCATTCATGATTCATTTCATAATTATTGCACACTCAAATCCAAAACACATTTCATAAATATTGCACATTTCCATTCAAAGACATTTCATAAATACTGCACACTCTTATGCAAAATCTGTCTCATGGATTTGCACAGTTTGATAAGGAATGACTTTCAAAAATAATGCACACTCCTATAAATAAAATTCATTTCATAAATACAGCACAACTTGAGCAGGAGGAATCTCTTTCAAAATTAATGCACACTCCCATTCAAAAGACATTTCATAAATACTGAACACACCAATTTAAAATTAATTTCATAAATTTTGCACAATTTGTCCAGGAACCTATTTCAAAAATAATGCACAGTTTTCTGAAAAAAATCATTTCAAAAATATTGCACATCCCCATTTAAAATTCATCTCATAAATATTGCACAACTTGACCAAGAATCTAATTCAAAAAATAATGCACACATTCATCAAAAGTTCATTTCATAAATACTGCACATACATAGAGGACTCATTCCATAAATAATGCACAAACTTTCGGGGTTAGACGTCACATTTACCAAAGGAATAAGAGAACAGCTTTAACCATTCCCCGTCGTCTTGCCAATTGTTATAATTTTATAAATATACTAATTAAATATTATAATTATATGTTACGACTAATGAATTCATGAAAGGTCTCGAGTGCAAAAGGGTTACAACTAAAAAAAAAATTTTTTTGTTACAAACCGTAAAGCCTCTAGAATTGGTTTCGTCGAACGTGGACCTGGCGTGAGCGGCCGTTCGCGTTTCTTTGAGCTCTTCGAACGGAGGCGGTTTGATGTATATAATAAAAGGCTTGAGCTGAGGCGTTCTCAACATCTTCAGAGCTTGATAATGAGGATTCAATATACAGACATAACCGGCGTTGATCAAAGACTTCACGCTTTCCGTCGACGTCCCATAAAAGTTTCCTTTGTACTCTCCGAACTCTATGAACTTCCCATCTTCGATATCCTTTTCCATTTCGTCTCTCGCCACGAAGAAATATTCTTTGCCGTTCACTTCGCCGGGTCGAATCGAACGTGACGTGTCTACGACCAAATCCAAACACGTTAGTACGACAGAGGGAAGGAAGGGAATCCAGGAGAGGCGAGTAACATGGCGGGCACTTACATGGTGTTGGTGTTTTGTACTTTTCCACATCCGTGGCGATGAGTCGCCTTTTGAGTTCGTTCCGGCCGATTCCGGGAGGACCGATGAGAACGATCGGCCGATTCAAACCCGTCCGGGGATATAATTTGGCCACTTCCTCGTATGTGGGTATTTCCTCTCGATCGAAATCGTCATTCTCTGAAGTGTCATACATAATGGTTTTAGTTTTGGAGTGGGACGTGAGGGTGCAACGAGGTGATTTGGGGGACTGGCAGCCAGGGAGGGGTATCGAGACTAACGCTGAAACAGAACACAGACCTACGCACAATTAGTAACCAAAATTAAAAAAAACAAAAAGAACAACATCCAACAGAAAAAAAGCGGATGCGACAGTAATCATAAAAACAAAAAAACAAAAAACAAAACAAAACGAGGTCAACTCATCCACAGATCAATTTCGGGTGTTTCATCGACAAACATAAAAACTGTGCATTTGAGTTCATTACAGTCAGTTCACAAACAGTACAGTGCTTTTACACATAACTTTACACTTTACAGACTAATTTCCTTAAACGATAATCATACACAAGGCAAACCTTCCACATGCCATGCACTCACACACTCATTTCATAGTTTTACAAAGGCGATTACAATAAATATTATATGAACCGGATTGTAATATCGTTTATATGTTGCGGTAAAAGTGATAAATCCCGGCGATTATTCATAATTACCAACTAAGCTTGGCAAATGTACCAAATTAATTGATATTTATCACATTTACCGGCTAGTTTATAATATCTCCTAGCTCGTAATGGTGGATTTAATAAAATTTTGCTCAGATCACGAGTTGAATATTTTATAAACTAGCCGGTAAATGTGATAAATATTAATTAATTTCTCACATTAATCAAGCTTCATTGACGATGATTAACCACCAGCAATCATATATATATTTACCTAATTGATCACGTTTACCGGCTAGTTTATAAAACTTTCCACTCGTAATGGCGAATTTAATAAATTAGGTCAATATACCATAAGCTAGCCGGTAACAGTGATTAATCAGCCGAAGATACATATTTCCTCGGAAATTGTCAATAATGTTTTATTATTGCTTGGTAAATGTGACAAATTGTTCAATATTTATCACTTTTACCGGCTAATAACTCGCAATCCAAGCAACATTTTATTAAATTCCCCATTACCAGCTGATTTTATTATAAACTAGCCGGCGAATGTGATAATTACTAACTAATTTGTCATATTAACCAAGCTTAGTTAGTGGTTATGGATAATCGTCGGAAATTATACACATTCCTCTGATTTATCACTTTTACCGAACACACATATTAGGGTAAAGCATAAAACCGATATTATTTTCCAGTTCACCGGATATATATTGCCCGGTGATTATTCATAATCGCCAACTAAACTTGGTAAATGGGACAAATAATTGAGTATTCATCACTTTTACCGGGTAGTTTATAAAATACTCAATTCGTATTGGGGCGTTTAAATCAAAGTTTGCTCAAATGCCTTTGCCATGTATTCTACAATAAGTACCATTCCGGGAACTTTAGGAACAGACTCTGGCCAGGACTAACTATTACATCTGATATATATATGTTACGGTAAAAGTGAGAAATCAGGCGAATGTATACATATAATACCAGGCGATTATTCAAAATCACCAACTAAACTTGGAAAATGTGATAAATTAACGAATATTTATCACATTTGCCGGCTAGTTTATAATATCTCTAGTTTGTATTGGTAAATTCGATAAAAGTTTGCTAAGAATGCGAGTTACTAGCCGGTAAAAGTGATAAATATTGAGTAATTTGTCCCATTTACCAAGCTCATTTGGTGATTTTTAATAATGCAGAGGTGTTATATATCTTCGGCTCATTTATCACTTTTACCGTGACATGTACATTAGGTGTAACGAACAGAACCGATATTACTTTCCAGTCTATCTAAAACGTACATTTTTAATATTTAACCCTTTGCGGTTCGCTGTCCAGTACAACTGGACGTCAAATTCGCTTCAACAAGTTCACTGTCTAGACTTTTACTAACAACAATTTTCCCCAAGCTGTTGGACATGCCAGCAACAGAACAGGAACAGATCCTACTGATGTGTTTCTCTGGCAAACTCTGTGCTTAATTCATTAAATCGAATCTCAGAGATATGTGGTAAGAATGTGCAGTATTTATGAAAAGAATTGTTGGGTTAATGGTGCATAAAGTGTTTAACGAATATCTCTTAAGAGGGAGCACATTAGGTACAAGTGTGCATCATTTTTGAAAGAAGTAAGAGATTACTGATACACAAATGAATAACTGTGCATTACTTATGAAATGGAATATTCCTAATAGTGTGCAGTATTTATGAAATGAGATACTGGAAGAAGTGTGTATTAATTATGAGATGAAATCCTCTTAAGAGTGTGCAGTATTTTTGAAATGGAATATTCCTAATAGTGTGCAGTATTTATGAAATGATACCTAAATAGTGTGCATGAAATTAGATATGTGTATTTATGAAATTAATGTGTGCTTGAAATGTACAGAGAAATGAGATACCCCGCAAGTATTATGAAATGAAATACCCTTAAGTGTGCGCAAATTTATGAAACGAATTCTCCATAAATCGTGCAATATTTTTGAAATAGACCCTGACGAAAGAGCGTGTCACTCAAATAAAATGTCAGCGAACCACAAAGGGTAAGTATTCTCTCAAAATTACAAATTCAAATTGAGGATTTGTAAACTAAAATTTGGTAAAAAGGGCTCTCAAAGCTCAGACTCGATCATGCAACGTAAAAACAGACAAATGCGGATCAATCACCTCGTTAAAAATAAATTTCATAAATCACATAAATACGGATTTAAAAACTATTTGAAGCCTAAATTTGAATTCTAAACTCTCCTTACATTCAAATGTGACTCAATTTCAAATTGAAATCTGTCGAGAGAGTGATAACTTGCAAAAGCCTACCGAGACCGAAGAACTTTCAAGCAGGGATAAGCACCTTCGGTATCCTCTTTCTCTTACAGACACAAACTGACAGTAAATAGTTTTTGTATATGTTACCAAGCCAGCTCGGTGGAGAGATTATCATCCCTTAAGCTCTTTCTCACTCACAATAACAAAACGTGACGTCCTCTCTCGAAAAGGGGACGGAAGTCAGGTGTATGTTGTAGGTGATATATACCTTCCTCATTTTCCGTTTGAGTGCGATCGTGCAGAATCCGTCTCTCTTGCAAAGCTCTGCTCGGTATTAGACCTGCCCGCGTGTTCTTGTCTCCTTCCCGCCTTGCCTGCCACCAATAAGCATCATCTTGACTTACTACGTGGAGAACATCCCCTTTTCTAAAATCTAATCCTGCTTCTTTACAGGGGATGTAAGGATCCGAGATTGAGTTATAGTCGAAGAAAGCTCTCACTCTCACCTTACTCTCTCTGATGTTGTGCTTGCTATCCGCTGGGACTAGTTTCAGGGTGATGGTTCCTTCCGAGTTTTGCTGTTGGGTTAAATTATACATTTTTAAAAATTTTAAATTGAAATTTTGGTGTTTGAGCAATTTAACCCTTTGCGGTCGTTAGTCGGAATTTGTTTCTTTCAAGATTAAGGAGATTTGAGAGATAAAGATCAAGGCAAACTCTTCATCCAAAAGAGCCAAACGTGCTACTACTCCTTGGCGCTACGGCTAGAGAACATCCTTAGCCTTCCCAGTTCCCAGTTCCAAACCCCTAAGAGCCAAATGTCCTTTTCCAGTGTGCTCTGCTTCGCTCATCAGGGCAACAGCTTTTCGGGATGCCATTTTGCTCTGAGTGCGCGACTGGTTATTGGTATCAGTTTTGTGTGGTATCCATCAGTATAAATGGTACAAAAAAATTTTCACAAGAATCAGAAGGTTTCAAATTGGCTCCGAGAGCCAAATGTAACCCATACAGATTTGAAATTTAGTCAAACAGCCATTTGACTTATTTAGAGAGACATTTTTAAAGCTTTCCTGTAGAGACAAACTTTGCTGAGACATTTTTAACAAGATAATTAGGGTTGAAAGTACAGTCTCGAGCTTTCCTTTGCTAAATACTTAACTAACTCATTAAATACACCTATACTTATATGTACTACTTATAACTTATGTATACTATATAACCTATACTTATGTACGGTAATATTTAGTTAATATTCTGGGCCTGCACTAAACATTTTGTGGAAGAGCCATAGCCAAGGAGTAGAGCCACACAGCTCCGGAGTCGCACTTTGCCGACCTCTGCCCTAAAGTATTCAAATTGATTTCCGCTTTATCTAAGTCGACGGGTTTCTTGGTACTTCTCCATCACGAAAATCACCTAAAAGCTGTTTCATCAATTTCCTGTGTCAGGGGTGACAGCTTTTGTTAATAGTCTACATAAAAGGGGATAAATTCCTCAGACACCCAGAAAAAGTGCAAATATATACAGGAATGAATACAGTACAGTTCCTTGTGGTGGTTGATGGCATGCATACGACCGCAAACAGTTACAACTTAACAGTTAAAACAAAAGCTAACCAATATTTTGAGAACGTCGTTTGGTGTTTTCCCTTCAACGTTTATTCCATTCACTTCAACGACTTCATCTCCGACGTGAATGAGACCACTTCTATCAGCTGCCCCTCCATGCATTATCCTCGCAACAATGATCTTCCCGCTCTCTTCGTCAGATTTTATGGTCGCTCCCTGCAAGAATACAATCAATCAATCAATCAAACACAATATTCCAAACCTCGATATTAGTACAACAAAAACCAAAGAGCGTGCAAAAATACAACGCTTCGGCAATGGAAAAGAAGCATAAGATAGTAACATAGAAGTTTATTTCTCTGTTGTTGGTATCACTAAACTAAACGCAACTTCCTATGTTGCAAACCTTGCCAAAGACCTTCCCTCACTAAAAAAAACCAAAACTAAAACCCCTGTGACAGGTGACAATTATTTTTATACTCAATCACAAACACCAATTGTCTAAAGGCATATATGTACATATTTAAAGTGAGAGAGGGATGAGAGAGAGGTATGTGAGTGACCAGAGTACCGGATATCACCAACAGTGAGGCACTGAATATACAATCATCCGAGGAGGCTAAAATTTTTAGTTACTTTAATACTCACCACGATGGGCTCTAAATTCTGTCCGCCAGCCTTTGACAGCATAAATTTAAAAATTACACGTAAATTTTAAATAATTCGAGACTTAAGTATGAATCTGGTGTATGAGAATGAAGATGAGCGTTGTCCTAAAGCCAAGCGTTGATATTTTTGCAAACTATTTTTAATATAATCATTCAGAGATCTCTTTCAAACTCGATTAGTACCTCATCACCTTAGCATGACTCAAAAAGTTAACTAATCACAGGCAGTATAGTTCAAAACATCAATCACAACTAATTATCGTTCTTTTTATAAAAACAATGCTTCGATCAATGAGCTTTCAACACCAGTATTTGAATCGATTCAAAAACTTTCATGTAGAAAGAATTTAATCTCGAATCCAAGTTGAAATTTTAGATATATTAACTAATGAAGACATGGATGCTCTACCAGTTGTCATTTAAGTATATCTTCAAATAACATTCAGACAGGAAGCATTTTTCTCAAAATCAGACCAACACTTTCTACTAAGAACTCAAGCAAACAGTGCATGTCATTAAAATTTTTTTACCAAACACTAATAAAAACCTTAAAATTCCACAAACTTAAAAAACTGAATTTCAAATGTTAAAAATATCAAACAACAATGAACTCAAACTAAAAAAGCAGAAATTCAAAAGAGTGAAGTGATATGAAAGATGGTGAAAAAACCTTTCAGAAACAAAACACATAACAAGTCATAAAACCATTTTCAAATGCTAATGCATTCAACAGTTTCGAGTAACTTATGCTGTAGTAAAAAATTGTTAGAATCTCGAGATGGGTTGTAGTTACTCACCAAAGGTTCATTGCTCTTGACGAGTTGAACAATTTTAATTGTCTCTTCATCTTCATCAACTTCTAATGGAATTTCTGGCAATCTTGGAAAGTAGTCTTTCTGTGCGACAGCATCGTGTGCACAAAGCAATCCTTGCACATGAGGTTTCTGAAGTATCAAAAAAACTTCTTTCGCATCTTCTACAAGAAGAGTTTTAGGCGCCATGACATCTAGGACTTCAAGAGCAATCTGCATTGCATTCGATAGAGTAGGATGAAATTTATCATCTTTCCCATTGTTCATAATAATATTATGAACTTTAACTAAAGCATGGAGTTCTTTAGATTGTAGGAGTTCACTTAGAAACCCAAATTCTTCTTCCGTCGTGGACAAATCCGTTTTGGCTTCCTCTAATGACGACAACAATTTCGACAGGGCTGGTTCCCAGTCTCCAATTGGCATCGCCATAATTTCTAGCATTCTAAGATCCGGGAGTGCTAACACTGAGTCATCTTATTCTGTAAATAAATTATTTTCTTTCCATATTAACTCACCATTATCATGTTAGTCTAAATCAGAATTAGTAAAAAAAATTTTGAAACCAAGAAATCTGCAGAGATCTTCGATCAAAAAAGCGGGAGTAACGATCTAATTATAGACTGCTTGTTTTTCATTTCTCCTGAAGCAAGAAAATTTCTACTGATAGAGAAAAATATTCAAAACAACTGTAATACTTCATAAAAACCGTTTTCACTTTGTTAGACAAATTAAAAACTTTTTCATGAACAAGAGAAACCAGTTAACCTAAGTTGTGCCTTTTGTCGCAGTCTGTAATTTATTGAAGTAAATCAAAAACGAAAATCCAAATTCAACGAAAATCAATAAACGTTATGAGAATGATCTTATTATAGTATATAATTTCCTCCATAGTTGAGAAAAGGGAAATTTCAATATCACAACCCAAAATACTTTTCGTAATTTCTTTTCGCAAATTTTTTTCTCCTCCAAACGATTTCAAAACTAGAAACGAATCTCTTAATGGATGAAGTTTAAGAAATGGGGAGAAGAAAATCAAATTTTCCAGTAATCTACCGGGGGAGTAATAAAAAACCTTTATAATTATAATGCAAACTCACCTAAATATTGGCTCTATGAAATTAAATAAATTAATATTATCACAATTCTTTCTATCCTAAGAAACCATAATCGCCATGTTTGGAAAAATCCACAAGCACTGAAAATTCTCCCCGTTGTTAATGATTTCCAATTTTTGCCGGTAGAGTCCGACCTTTTTGTCCCAAAATAAAATTTAAAAAATTGCCCTCGATTTTATTATCGTTTTTTTGTTAAATACAAAAACCCCCTTCTCGGATTTTGCTTTGTTGTTTTTACCTTTTTTCTGTTTTAAATAAAACCTGTTCCAATGATTAGTGCATTTACCTTTCGGCCTGGAATTTGAATTAAACCTGAGCTTTCCAAAATGGCGGGAATATTTAAAATCCATTTGATGTCCTTTCTCGATTTTTTTATTATTTTATCCTCATGAATTTTATACTCATTTCGTGCCTTTTGGTACTTTATGCTTGAATTTAATCTTTTCGTTTATCTAGATTTATTGTTTATACTTTAATGAGTATTGATTAAAATTCGACCAAAATTAAAAGTGGGATCAAATGCAGTTTTTAATTTTCTCTAAGCCCAAAATTGATTAGAAATTTTTAATTATAAAAAAAATTATATGAATAATTTGAATAATTTTTTATCGTTTTCGTGACTTTTTATGAAAAAGAAAGATATTTTAAACATTTTTGGTCAACTGACATGGTCATGATGTAAAAAAGGCAAAATGCGGCAAACTTGAGGACGCCATTTTGGATTTCGGCGAGACGAATTACTTCCTGAAATTATTAGACTTGCTGCCTAGAAATAGCGTGATGTAAGTATGTCATTGTTGTTTTTTTTTATGAAAAAAGATAAGGAAAACCTTTCTCGATAATTAGTTTATACTTTTAAAGGAGTTTATTGTAAATGCCGTGTGATTACTAACTTTTTTTATTGGCTTGTACGGGGGGGACAAAGATTTAGCTTTGTTCCCCAACATCTGCTGTCATGTCTTCCATCTTTTTTTCTCTCTCTTTTTTTTAATGGATTTGAATTAACTTTTTTCTTTAACCAATTATTCCAGAGAAGAAAAATGTCGAGACATCGCGAGTGGGATTTATCATGCAAAGTTTACGTCGGGAATTTGGGCAATAACGGCTCGAAATACGAGTTGGAGTCTATATTCAGCAAATATGGTCCTTTGAGAAACGTGTGGGTAGCTAGAAATCCCCCCGGATTTGCATTCATCGAATTCGAAGATCCAAGGGATGCAGAAGACGCAGTGAGAGGTCTCGATGGCAGTAGAATGTGTGGGACAAGAGCCAGGGTGGAAATGTCCTCTGGACGCACCCGACGAAATGGTGGTGGTGGAGGCCCAGGTGGTGGTGGAAGTAGCCGTCGTGGCGGAAGGTAAGGCCTTTATAACGTAACGATGATAGTGGAAAAATTATTTCTTAGTCCTGTGGCAGTAATAGTAATTAGTTATTTGTGGGTATAACATTTTAAAGGCTTATGTAAAAGGAAGAAGTGCTAGATCACATATCTTGCACTAATTTTTATGAACATTTGATTATGTTTGTTTCGCTTAAAGAAAAATTTTATATTATTATTCACAATTTATTTTTCTGATTGTGAAATGCTATTACAGGGCTCTTACATTCCTAAAACTTCTCATCACCCCCAACAGCATCTTTTCACTGCCAACTTAAAAATCGGGGAAAATTTTGCTTAATCTTACAAGCATGAAAAATCAATTGAAAAGTTGAGTGATTAAGCAAAATAAATGCATCACATCCCTCTGCAATTTAAATCAACAGTCAACACTCCAATATCTTCCCTTCCCATCGTACTCTAATGCCAGCTCAACAGGACTTCTCTTCTTACTCCAAAATCTGCTTACAAGAAAATGTTCATCTTTCCTCATTGCTTAGACTTGTAGCTAATCAGGCTAAAATGTAAAGGGGAAGGAAGACAGACTCACACGCCCTGTTGATGAAGTACTCATCTTTGTCTTCTCAGAATGCAGTTGCTTCTGGTATGACCCTCTGAAATGTGATTGTTACATGGTATGATCATAGTTTCAAACAAAAAAAAAATTTGTTTTTAAATTTTTCTTACGAAAGCAAACAGAAATTTTTAAGGTAAAAATTCAGGAATATTTTTATTTATTCATAGATATAAATGAAAAGTTCTCCACAGCTAGTTTTAGAGATATTAGAAATAACTTTTTTTTTCTGTTTTATTTTGAGTGTATTTACCGATTAATATTTGTTTTAGGTTTGGTTGTTTTTATTGATTAGTCCCGTTTAAAGAATAATTGATAACACTTTATTGTTTAGGGACCGCTCACGATCTCCTAGACGACGCTCGTTTAGCCGGTCAAGGTCAAGGAGCAGAGATAATCGAAGATCGCCATTTGATCGCCGTTCTCCACGAGATTACAGATCTCTGTCTCGCGATTAAAAAAGTGAGTTTGTTATGTTATCCATTTTTTTCTCTAATTAAAACCATTCCCCCTCTCCTCCATGAGTACTTGAACACTAATGACCTCCTCAAATCCATTCAGATTGACTTTTAATTGCTCATTCAACTAGCTCAATGAAGTTTAATTATCGAGTGTACAAACAAAATCACTCACTAAGCTTTGTTTTATGAATGACAGTTTAATTGCTTATTTATTTGTTTCAGGAGAATGGAGTCCTTGCTGACGGTCTGAACGTTTCCTTTTAAAACGTTTATATTGATAACTGAAGAAGAAAATTTTTATTCGACTTGAGGTACTCTATCAGTTTTATGTGGTCTCAGTTATGTGCAAATATGATGGAATATTGTGATGTTTTAGTTGGAACCAATAATTCCTTAATTAATGATTTATGATTTTGATCGAGATGTAAAATTATTATTTAAAGGTTTTCCAGAATGACTATAGCAGTTCGAAAAGGAAAAAGTCAGAGCAATGTTAACTCCATCATTTCAGTGAACAGTTCTAAATGGGTTTATTTTTTTTCCTTCATTTTTATTAAGACTAATTTCTTGAATGTTTTTTGCTTGAGAACATTATATTATAATATTATATTAGTGAATTTAAAATTAACGTAATTTTGAAAGTGCTTGACCTTGAAAAGTTCTAGAAATTTTCTTATTTTTCGTTCTCTCTCAGAATCGATTTCTCTTGAAAGCTGACTTGTCATGTTTGGCTTTGATATTTATTATCTTTCCTAAATGTTTTTAGTTTTTAATTTTAATTATAAAATCTTATGTTTAACGTAAACAATATAATTGACGATTACATTTAGGAGAAAATGCGTCGATATTTAATATAATTTATTTCAATTTTAATCAATCGAGCCTGATGACTTTATTAATCTGATTAATAAAGTTTCATAGAACAAGTTCAGAAAGGACTCGTGTACCTTCCTCCCCCCTGATAAGGGTAAACAACTTTCTAGAACTTTCTCGAGCACTCCTAGATGTTAGTGCACTGATTTAATTTTTAAATGTTGCAATCACTTGCTTCTTCTTTTTAAATGATACTGCCCCTTATTTTTCAGCGAACGAGTATTTAGAGAAGTTAATTTGAAATTTTCATTTAGGAATTAATTGATAGTTAATTTTTCATCAGTGATGATAGCCTAATCTATATATTTAGGCTAAAGTGCCAATTGAAGAGAAACTTGGACACAAATCAAGCAGTGAATTGTGAACGGTTTTCTTTTTACATGGGTGATCTGTAAATTGGCATTTATCATACTGTCAAGTGGTCAAATTATTAAAAGTATTTCTTAAAACAATTATAGGTAGCTGTTAGCAGTAATGTAAGACCAAGTATAAGTATTTAAGATGACATAATGCTGTCATTTTTTTTTTAAATGGACGTTTTTAAACTGTTTAATTTTTGTAATTGTAGGAATTAATTTGTAGTCTATAATAAATGTCAATCTTGTGGACTCATTATATGAGATTTAAATATTCAAATTAAATAAATTTAATTGATTAATTAATTACCCTTCATTTTGTTTAATTTTATACAATTATTTGGGATGAAATTGAAAAGGAAAAATAAAATCAAAAATGGAAGCCATTTCCGGTTTAACGATAATTTTCGTTATTATGTTGGCAGTGCTTGTAATGATGGCGCACCTCTCATGGAAATAGTTTCGAATGGGTTTGGTAAAATCTAAAAATTTCTCGTCGGAATCGCTTTTAAATTTATTTTCTTTCTCTGGTTAGTAGAAGTTTGTGTTCCGTACGTCCCAGACTGTTTCCGATTGTATAGAAGTATTTACTCTCTGAAGAAAGTAGTTTGAAGAGAACCTATCAAAGACTTGCTTTGCTTGTGGTGTACCAGGCATTATCAGTATTTTTCGTTATTGGATGACAACTTCGGTTTGATTTCATAAACGGTTTAGTTTTTCTTGGAATTAGTTTGTATTGTTTTCAGACACATTCTCATCGTGATTAACTGTAATCAAAGAATGCTCTATCGTCTGATTAGAAATAATGGAGATCGTGAGTTTTAGTTTGTGACCTAAATTTGTCGTTAAAAATCTTTGTTGAAATTATCTTCTAAAAATTATTATTTTAGTTGAAATGTTTTTTCTCTTTATTAAACTATAAAAAAAAGTTTTAGGAATGTGTTTAATTAAAAAACTGGTAAGATTTTTAAATAAGGATAACAGCTTTCGAGGTCATAATTAAGCTTTTAAATAACCATTTGCTATTTAGGCTTTTTTAATTTTTTGTGTAGGTTATTCTTGACTTTAATCTTTGTTAACTCAAATTCAGTATTTGCTTTTATACTTAACTCAAAGTATTGTTCATGGGGTATCAAATACTGATAAGTGTATTACAAAAATCAGGAAGGCAATAGTTCATTTCGAATTGTTTTAATTTCCAGTTTCTGATAAATTTTTATTTGTGTGTTTAAAAATGAACTGATTAAATTCTGTCGAGAGAATTTTAATATGCATCTCATTAAAGTGAATTTCATGAAAGGGCAGAGAGACAAATTGTAAATTTTGAATCAGCAATGAAATTAATTAATAGGAAAGTAGTTTGCACTTGATTAGTTATGTCTGGAACGTTACAGATGAGAATTTTTTTGTTTCAGGTAAAGATTTCATAATCCTGAAGTAGAAGACATAATCAAAAATGAAGTTCCAGATAAACAAAAAGCTGTTGCCCGTGAAGGGCTTTTATTTTTTATTTAATGCAGGTGAGTTGAATGTTGTCATGTAGCTAGTCTGTGTCATATCAGCTTTGTAATAATCCTTGTGTTGATCTTTGGATATGCTTTATCGTAAGTTGGGAGTTGTTAATTCTAGTGTCATGAGTTAGAGGGTGATGAAAGTTTTTCGGGCAGTTGGGATTCTGAATATCTATCAGCCTTGGGGGTGAAGGATTATGGCAAAGGTTAAAACCCATGAGTTAAGATCCTGTGATGAATTGTAGGGGATCAGGAAAGTCGTTTAGGTTGAGCCCTTTTCTATGCCTTGTTACACCAGTATCACAAAATCGAATAACAGCCCAACCCAAAATGATTGTTGGGAGTTACGACTTTTATTTAGTTCACACTTGGATACAGGTTATTGATTCGTTTTGTTTTATTCATCCTTGAACTTCACCTTTCTTGGAGGTATTTCCAAATCCATATTTAGCCAGTTTAAAGAATTTTCCTCATTCTGTATTATGTCATGTCCAATTATTCCATTTTTTTGAATACCTGTATGTCGTGTAAAACCCAACATCCTTATTCAAATTAGGTCACACCTTGCTTTTGTAGAGTGATGACATTTAGCTGGGGGATATTAGGAGTTGGGACATAACAATTCATCCGATAGCAATGTTTTAAAATTTTGACCTAATGTTTGGAAGCCTTCTGTGGAGCTTGAGTCAATGCCCCCGAAATGAAACAGTTTTATGAGCACCTTTTTAAAAAACTTTATAGATAACAAGCCGTTTTTTTAATGTCTTTAGTTTTAAAAAGAAAACTTTATCAAAGCTTGCAACTATTTAATATCAAATTAACATTTTTATTATCTTGTTTAAAGATATTTGCTGTGTGTGCATATCAAACAGACTTTACTCTTATCTTGCAAAATTTTTTGTTTTGATGTCTTGTTCTCAGGGATCAAATTACCTCGGCTGTAACAATTCAAATTTCAGTCTAGAACTATAGATTATGTTTACTCTTTGCTAAGTTTTCTAAAGAACTATTTGCTGACAATTAAAATTTTTCATACTCAATGAAATAGAAAGTTGCACTCATTCCCATTCCAACTTCCTTTTTGGTTTTTTCCTAAGAAAATTATGTTATTAAGTTTTGTTATTAACTTAAAAACTGTTATTAAACTGTTATGTTTTTGGAATTATGTAACTTTTGAATGTTATGTTGATAGTTTCTTTAGAACCAAGACAAATGAAATTGACTTGTTAATGTTAGATCGATAAATATCGGACACCTGTTGCTTAAATCCATTTTAAAAGTAGTGCACACTTTCAAGTTGATCTCTTTCAAAAGTAGTGCACACCTCGTGGATCTCATTTCAAAAGTATTGCACACCTCGTGGATCTCGTTTCAAAAGTGTGGGTTTCAAAATATTGCACACTCAAAAGTATTGCACACTGTCAAGGATCTCGTTTCAAAAGTATTGCACACTTTCAAGTTGATCTCGTTTCAAAAGTATTGCACACTTTCAAGTTGATCTCGTTTCAAAAGTATTGCACACTTTCAAGTTGATCTGGTTTCAAAAGTATTGCACACTTTCAAGTTGATCTGGTTTCAAAAGTATTGCACGCCTCCATGAAGAACTCATTTCGCAGGTTGTGGTGACTTTCATGAGAAATTCATTCCAGATATCTATCACGTTCCACGACTTTATTTCAAAAGTAATGCACACCCTTTTGGATTCGATAATTATTTGTGATTTACGACACCTATGGCACGAGCTCTTAAAATGAGTTCTTGATAGTAGTGTGCAATAATAATGAAACGAATTCATCATAAACGTGTCGTTTATTCATACAACTTCATCGGAAGTTATTTATGATTCACCTGAATAATAATTAAATGGTGGAATAAGGATTTAATCATAAGTTTGAAGGTGTATTTTAATGTTATTTATTTATTATTTAAATTTGTAGGTGTTGCTCCTGTTCAGCCGTTCATGCCCGTGATTGCCAAGGACCTAAATATTCCGAGTAACGCTTTTGGAATAGTTAACGGGATTCTACCGTTCACGGGAATGCTTGTGAAACCTCTTTTCGGCGCCATTGCTGATCGATTTAGGTTACATAAATTTATATTTATACTATTTCAAATCCTCACGATAATCGGGTTTTTCAACCTTCAGTTTATTACAAAATTAGAGACAGGAAGTGGGACTAAAGTGAAATTGGTTTGTGGTCCGGAAACGAATTTCAACCTTTGTTTTGACTCACCGAGTAAAAATGTGGATTGTTTAATCGCAGACTTTTTAAAAGAGACAGTTTCAAACAGAACGGTTAAATGTTCACTGAGATGTGATCTATCCACCGAGTTTCGTACCGAATTGTGTGGACCCTGGCAAGCCAATCCAAAAATCTGCACGGAGGACATCGTGCCGGAAACGGATCTTACGGAATACACACATGTCAGCGACGGAAAGACAAATCACGTTAACGGAAATCATTCCTCTTCGCCTTTAGATGATGTCAAGGTGGATTTCGTGGCTTCGATCCCCCTACAGCACACACTAAAGGTCTGTAACGGTCGAAATCGGATTGGTGTCACGTGATACAATGGCGTCAGGTGGTTGTTGTGTTTTTAGGTTTCCAATTGTTTGTATTTTCGAGTAGCCGATGCTCAGCTCAACGATGAGACTCACCACATTCCATTTTGTAAGAAGGAAGTCTACACCAGTTGTCAAATTCACTGCTCGGATCAGAAGCTGTCGCAACTATTAGAGGAACACGAAGGGAGTAATGAGAACATCGATTTCGTGCATTACTATCAATTCTGGTTGTTCTTAGCCTTGGCCATCGTCAGCTGGGTGGGAATGGCCGTGGTGGTGTCTGTTGCTGATGCTGTTTGCTTTGAGGTTTTGGGTATGTATCTGTTGAACTGGAAGTGTGATCTAAAATGAATAGATGTTTGACTGTTGGAATATGTTTTGCAGGAGATAAACCAGGTCATTATGGCAGGCAGCGACTTTGGGGATCTGTCGGTTGGGGATGTTTAGCTTTTGTCAGTGGTTTACTTGTTGACCATTTCAGCACAAATGGTGAAACCAACTACACTCCTTCATTTTACTTAATGCTTGTCGTACTAATTTGTAGTGTTATTTGCTCATACAATTTGAAGGTAATTAATTTATACTTTTGTATTTATAAATCATAGGTTTGATTGTCTTTGAGATAAATCATTTTGTGGCGTCTTTATTGTTATCATCTGCTGGTTACAATCACCAAAATCGATGATGAGAAGCTAGTGCTGGAGAAGAAAGATAATAATATAATAGCAGAGTTTTGAGTGTAGTTTCTCACAATTGACAAAATGACATCAGAATCAATTTATTTATTTTTGATCACTTACCCTAAACTTTTATCTCAGGGACATTTTGACCTCATCCAAATGAACCATGACCTCCACTGTTTGACAGGAACCATCCACATGACTTCCATTGTTTGAAGTTGGTCACTTGGGTTACATATTTGAAGTTTATTGTATTGTTTACTAATTTCTTTGTCAAACTGAGTTTGGCTTAGTTTCAGTTGTTTGTTTCTTCTTGATCTGCAAAAACCTGCCTTCTTTTAACTCCTATGAATTTTCTCAAATCAATTCTCCCAGGCAATTTGTCTTAGGTTCTTATGATTGCTTTCTTTTGAATATTCATTTCTTCCAAGCTTCTTTCTCGATATAAATTATTGAACACCATCTTTGCAGAAGAAAAGTTTATTTACATATCCTTGATTTAGGCTATTGGGATGCAGTACAGAATATTATAGAAATGTTATTGTAATAATAGTCCTGTAACGTCTGAGGTAGAAGAATCTAAGAATATGTAATTGTCTTTGTGTGTTTGCATTTTGATACATGGCTCCTTGGTTAGTTATGATTGTACGATTCTATTGTAAGGGTTACTTAAAAACTTTTGTGTTGTGTATTGTTTAAACATAAATTCTCACACTGCTTGGTGATATTTTACAGCCTCAGCAACTTATCAAAATCCAGTTTTTTAAACAATTCCTGCTTTCTTTTTTATCTTAACTATTTTGTGACTCACAGACTTTTGTGTTAGTTTGGACTTTGTTTTGACTCTTCTGATTTTCTCTCTATAACCTTTTGTTTTTGAATGTCTTGGAAATTAGTTGTGGTCTTAATAATATAATATGGATTGACCAAAATTGGTTTGAATGTTCTTTGTATTAAACCTCTTGTCATGGAGACCGCCATTTTTTAAGATTTCAATTTTCACTTTGATTTATTGATCTTAGTAACGTGTTTTAAGTGGTTACAAAGACAAATTCATATCAAGATCAAATTAAGTGTGGTCTACTGTAAATTTTTCTTTGTTTTTAGTATGAACAAACCAAAGTTTCGACAAACATAGTAAAAAATGTTGGAAAGCTTCTGGCCAATGTTTGGATCGACATGTTTTTAATTTGGTGTGTGGTTTTAGGGATGTGTGTCGGTGTTCAATGGAGTTTTCTGCTTTGGTAAGTCCTGATACAATTTCAATAATGGTATATGTAAATGTATAAAAAATTGACTTCTCCAGTGAATAACAATTTTCCTTTTAGGCATTTACAAGAATTGGTCAAACAATGTGATTACTCAGAGAATATAAAAACCCTGTTGGGTTTAGTCAGCACCGTTCAGTGTTTCCTAGGAGAACTACCCTCGTTCTTTTTATTCGGTTGGATCGTCAAAAGAGTAGAACACATACATTTGATGACGATAATTCCATTCGTGGTAGGAATTCGTTTCATTCTCTACTCGATACTGACTGATCCTTGGTGGGTTTTGCCAATTGAGTTGCTTCAGTGTTCAGTAGGTTTAACATTTGCAACAATGGCGTCTTATGCGAGTATCGTGGCACCGCCTGGTGCCGAAGCTACGGTACAGGGTCTTGTAGGAGCTGTTTTTGAAGGAATCGGTAGGTTTTTGATTTTGTATTTAAATCTGATTGTTCATTCTCAAATAGTATACGAATCAAGTTTTATGGATTTTGGTGTTCAGGTGTCTCACTCGGTGGTTACGTAGGAGGACTGATAATTAAGAATTATGGAGGACCAATATTGTTTCAAATATTTTCATCAATTGCATTCGGATTGGGAATCATACATGGACTAGTTCATTATTTTCTTGGAAAGAGTTCACAAACCCATGTCCAGGGAAAAGGTATGTTTAGGTTTCTTTTAAGCCTTTGAAGAGGAAACAGCAGGGAGTATAGAGTAGCTGTTGTTGCTATAGATTTCTTAGACGTTTTGGAGGGTAGAATTGCATGCAATAATTCAATTAATTATCTATTTGCATGATTTTTATTAACTAATTATTTAAACATAGTTAAATTTTTTAAATAATATTTTACAAGGATACAACCAAATTTATGGGTAGTTACAGTTTTAGAAGGTTTATTTCTCTTTTAGAAAAGTGAAAACAGGATTTTGTCACACTCATAAAACAGCAGCAGAAATTTTATTACAGTGGTACCTCGATAAATAACTTTGACTTCTTCATAATAGTTGAAAAATTTTTCTTTTGTCGAGGAATTTATTTTATAATTAATGCACATTGGTCTGAAGGCCTTATGTATGTGAAGTATACTGTCAATTTATTTCATAAATATTGCACACTCTTATCATGGATTAGATAATCATTTGTTTATTATTTGAGGTCAGACTAAACGATGAAAATATTGATTTTAGGTTCACTACATCACTCGAAACAGTCTTGGCTTGGTTATCTACTACCCTTCTCTCTTCCCACTTTTGTTCTCTACTTTCCTCCTCTCCTACTGTTCTCCTTCCCCTACAATACATCTAATGACTATTGCTTCTTGTTATTTACATTTTATTCCTACTCCTTATCTCTTCTTGGTACACATTCATTAGTCCAAACATCTGGAAGAGATTTTTGTTGAATACCGAGGTACTGCTGTAGTCAAATTCTGAATTTTCGGGATAAAGTTGGGTGTTCAGTTGTTAATAATAATTTTCTTCAGTTTAAGTGGTAGATAAATTTTCTCAAGCGACTATTCGTTTCTCTGCCTTTTCTTTTTTTTTTTTTGAAGAAGTAATCAAACTTTTTCAGAATCAACTGACGATGAAGGAATGACAAGCGATTCCTCAATGGAGACCAGTTACTGAGTAAGATTTAAAGAATAAAAAAAAAAAAAAATTTGTGAATCATGTCCAGTACGGGGATATTTCGTTTTTCGTTATCGTTGTTGTTGAATTGGTTTCACGAATTGGAGTCGGATTGTGCACAAAATGGCCGGTCGATATGTCAAAAAAAAATTATGTAAAGGGGATGTGTATGTGAAAAAATCGTTAGACGAGCCTTTTTTGTTAGCAGCCATATTGGACGGATTATTGTGTCTGTCTAGTTCTTGAAAGAAGCTTGAATTAAATAAATGTCGACGTCTAAAGCTTAGATATTAGTTTTGGAAGACAGCATCCCATGGCTCTTCGTGTTTTGTATCGTGATGCTTGCTTTTTAATCCTCCTGGCTTTGAATCTGTTCTGTTTCGTTTCTGTTCTTAGTAATTTGTCTTATGTTCTTGCTCCTCTGAACTTGGTGTTGGTTTGTATGTATGGATCTCATCAATAACCATAGGCTACTCTTATTAACACGTTGAATGCCACAGAACTTGTCATTGTCACGGTCTGAGACGCCAGACCTTAAATTAATCATACGAGATAACTCGTAGGCAAGTAAGCAGCCTATGAGCTATCTCGCAGTTGACGATCAACGTGTTGATTTTATAAATTTATACTCTGTTTATTACTTGCTTAACTCTAATTTATTTATTTTTTAAATGCACACTTTTGTGAAGAGAGGACTTTTTTATCATGAACTTTTGATAAATATTGAAAAACTTAATAATCATGTAAATGCATTATGTATATACATTGATATATTTTATTTATTTATTTATTTGACATGTCTCCTATAGGAGGCTAATTAAGAAATTTTATCTTATTAATCTTTTGCAAATCAGAAATAGACAAAACAAATTTCACATTAAAAAGACAAAAAAGAAGGTATGTACACTGTGTATATACACAATATATAAATATATACTCATATGAACATCTTTATCATGAATTTTCATAAATATTTTTTAAAAAATTTGATCAAGAGTTCAAGCCATAGGTTTTATATTATATTTATACACTTTTATAGTATTTTTTATAGCATTAAAAACTGTTATGTTTTTGTATTATATACTTTCTTATAGTCTTACTTCTTTTGGTTTAGTATATTTATCAATTTTTTGGCTATATATGTAGCCTACTATAGCTAGACTGTATTTTTTAATTGTATACCCTTTTCGGGTGTTACAATAAAATGTATTATACACTTTACGAAATACAGTAATGGCTTTTTCGGCTAACTATACTTTTTGCATTAACAATTTTTGTCAATACCCATCTTAATATTAAGAGAACATTATTTATACACATACTTTACGACCCAGTGCTCTTCAATTTCTAGCTGTCCGTTAGGCTAGCTGACTTATCCTGCAGGAGATCTTGGTTTAGTGTATTTATTAATTTTCACATATACAACATCTATAATATATATAGATTTTAATATAATATCATCACATTATTTTGTTATATAATATACAATCTAGGTATAGCGTGTGTATAATGTATATACACCACGATTGGCTGTATAATATATACGTATATGTCATTTACAGTATATATACTGTGACTGATGTGTACTGTATATAGTATACAGCCGGTCGTGGTGTATTTATACAATATAGCTAGATCATATATAGTCTATATGGATTATATATATACTGTAACTGATATATACGTATATATACACAACTGTAGTAGGCTGTGTATATAGCCGGGAAATTAGTAAATATACTAAACCAAGATCTCCAGCAGGATAGGTCAGCTAGGCCTGAGAGACTGTTGTATATATACACTGTATACGCACTATAGCAAAACTATATATAGTAATAAATACATCAATGCAAAAATTAATAAGTATATTAAACCAATATAAGTAAAATTAAGCAAATAACTCAACAGTTAATAAGATGACAGCGTTAAGAGATTAGGCATTTGACAGAACCTCAGGAGGCTTTAACGCCCTCTTCACTCTTAACCAAAATTAATTAATAAAATCAGACAAAAGTTGTGGGTTAGTAACTCAGTCTTCTCACTTCCAAAGAATTCCGACTAACTTTCCACAAAATTGATTTCAGATTTCAACGGGATCGCCAAATACGCAACGCCTAACGAAGCCGTTTCCATGTTGGAAGACACGTAAAACCGTTTTCACGTTTAGTTCCGATTCTTGTTGCGGTTCTCCCCCTTACCCTCCCCTCTCCTCCCCTACCGCCCCCTCTCCGTTGGAGTATCTAGTAACACGTTACACATAAGAGAAGAATAGAAGACAAAAAACCAAAGCATTAGGAAGAAGAAGAGGAAAAGTTATAAGAAATAATGTGATAATCAGAATAATTAAGAAAGAAATTCTTAAATAATGTTATGTTTGAGGCAGACATTTATATTTTTATAACTTAATTTTAAAATAGTTATAATGGATGTATTTAATATTTTATATTGATACGAGAAAAACGGTTTTAATTATTATTTATGTTCACTCCGAATTCATTTTTCTTTTTTTTTATTTATTTGTTATTGTTATTTAAAAAAAATTTTTATTTTTGGGGGTTTAGAGTTATCACTGTTATAGTATTCCTTGGTTAGGTCACAAATTCTTTTATCATTCTGGTTTATTTATTTATTTATTTATGTTTTATTTAGAAGGAGAGTTTGAAAGGGAATAAATAAATAAACGTTGAATATCATTTCGAATTTGGAGTTTGGTATCAGGGTAACGTATATCAGGGATCGATTGTCTGCCTTTTTATTTTAATCGAGGGAATTGTTTTTATTGTATTATTGAGTTTCTCTTGAAGAAACGATAAATCCGATGATATCGATAATCGAAGACGAGATATTATTAATCAGGAGTATTTAACTATAATTTATCTGTATCTATGTATAAATGGAACGAGTCGATATACTGGCGATGTAATTAATTTATTCAGTGATGTTACTTATTCTGAAATGTGGTATGAACAAAGAAAATTGTGGTTTGGTTGAGTGTGTGTGTTTGCCTGGACAATATGCAAAATGACTGAATCGGTTTTAACGAATGTTTTTATGTTTTATTGGGGAATTAGTGTAGTTTGTACGTAAATTTGTTTGTCGTAAGGTTTAAAGTGTCTCTCAATAACGTTATCATTAATAATCTTGCCAGACGTGTTGTCGTTATTTATTTCATAAATGATGCACACGTGTTTTTGAAATTGATTTTGATGGTAATAACAGATTTCTTGCCTCACTTTTGTCGGGTTGAGTTTTGGTTATTAATCTTGCTAACTGACAACCTTTGTGGTTGATTTTCTAACGTGTGGTTATTTCATAAATACTGCACACTTTGTTCAGTTCCTAGCCACTTGGTCTGGTTCCATGATGGCGTGGAATGCAGTCGGTTAGTCTTAGTTTATTGAATTGGAACGACGCCTTTAGGTGTTGTTGTCGTGTCTGTTTGATTTCCTGTATCAGGTGTCTTCTTTCCCTGCGAGAAGCCTTCAAATATGTTTCTTTTGACTGTCATTGGTGTCATTTTCTCTGCCACCTGATAAACTCTTTCTAGTTTACTCTTCCTCTACCTTTACCCCCTTTAATTCTTAGACTCTTGGTGGGACCAAGTTGTTTCTTCTCGCCTGGTTTTCCAGACAGTCTAACTTGTCCTCCATATCGGCCATTTTAATCTTGAGGGCTTCATTTCCCATCTCAACCAACTGCAGCTTGGTCCCTGCCTCCTGAGATTTCTTTAGCATTTCATCTACCTTTGAGGAAATGCTTGTAACTGCTTGAGGTGAATAATGGACGCCTATTTTGTGATTGATTATTATCTCCCAACAGATTATCTGTTTCATTAACAATTTTCATCTACTTAAGTTTTGTTACTATTCATCCCAACCCTAATTTCATAAGTGCTGCACACTTTTATCAAGAACTTGATCCTCAAGTAGTGGATTCTGATATTAATTTTGACGCTGTTTAATATTCTTATTGTGAGACACTTTGTATCCTGGACAGTTTTGATTTTCTGTTGGTAGTTTGTACTATTCGCCAACTTTGTTCAAACTTGACTGTTCCGTTTTTGAGTTTTACCAGCACACACTCAAACAAACCTACTTACAATTTCAAATCTACTTATATTTTTAAGGGGTTTGACTCCTCGCTCAGGTTCAATTAATTGCCAAATTTATTTTTTTGATTTTTATTATTTTTTCATGCACTCGCCTTGTCATCTTACCATATTGCTCAACTAGATAATTTTATTTAGGGTTAATATAAATAGATGGATGAAGAAGTTTTATGTTCAGTTTTATTCTAGAGATGAGAGAAGTTATTAATGTTATTAACTTACCTTTTTTATCTTTTCTCGACCATTGAGAAACTACTTAAATTGAAATGTAATTTTCTTGTATTTAAAATTTATACTTCTTGAGCGCTCAAATGTTTGACGATTTCGATGAGTTCTCTAATATTTTTGTCTTTTAGCCTATGAATAATTATGTATTTAATCAAAAGTCAAATTCTTCTTTTATTTTTATTTATTTTTTTTGTCAAGAGACCTTAAATAACGATTCACTCTTACGTTTAGGCATCTACTTCGATACAGTATTTACAAATCGATAACCGAATTTGTTAATTTCATTAATTACCATTTTTAACTTAATTTTTTTAATTGATATTTTTACTTGTCCAGATTTACTTAATTATATAAATTAGTTTTTAAGTGATTAATATTTTATAAACGGTCATTATTTACGGAAAACAAAACTTAAAATAAAACAAAAATTGTCGTTTAGCAACGTAGTTACTGGTTTGGTGAGTGCCCACCGCCTTGGTGATGGAGACTGAAATGAAATCCGTTAAAATGGCGAACGTTTCGTATTTGCGATTTGAAAGAAATCAAATTTAGACTTGGAAAAGTTGATGTAATTATTAAATCGGTACTATCGTGTTTTAATACTTATTAATAATTAACAATCTGGCAGGTCCAGGCTTTAGATTATGTGATTATTAGTCTGTTTACGAACTATTTTTGAGTTCGTTTGAATTAATCGAAAATGTTTTATGGAAATGATATGATTAATTCGATTTTGGAAAAACTACTGGGTGAGTTAGTTGATTGATTTAGGAGAATTGTTTTTTGGAAACGTAGTAAAGATAAAGTAATCGTTTTGGGTTGTTGTAATTAAAATCTTGAGACTAATTAATTAATTGTTTAATCACTGTAGGCAGCTACTTATGAAGTGTTGTGTTGTTTGGTTATTGTGATTTGTAGTGGGCAGAAAAGTGAATTTTTAGTTAGAGAAAAAAATAAAAATTTAAATAATAGCTGTTGGATTTTTTTTTATCTAAAATGTTGCGATAGTATCAAATTTTTAGGGTTCTTAGTTTTTTCTTGAATGTGGGATTAGAAATTAAAATATTGCGTTTCCGGTTTAGCGATACCTCGGTTCTCGAGCACGTATACAATTGCTGGTATAGTGTGAAATTAATTTTGTTTTGGCGGATACACCGCCTTTTTAAAATTTTGTTTTCTTGTCTGTTTTAATGATTTAAGAACCTTCCTGTTTCAACCGCCATTTTGTATTTGTTGTTATTTCATCTTTATATTTCTTTATTCGGTTTTTTAATACTTTTTTCTCTTCTTTCGTACGTTTTTCGTCAATTTGTAGTTTGTGTTTCTTTTGGAAGACTATTTCTTCTATTTTCTTTTTTGGGTTATGACGCATTTGTAGGTATTTTTTTCTGCATTTTTAATCCATTTATAACTTGTTTAAATTTAGGGTATCGATGTTCTGATACAGTTAAATCTTGTTTTACGGTTTGGGAAAATTAGCAAAGGATTTGAACGAACTTCTACTCGTTTTAAAAGTAGTGGTTTGTGGAAAGAACTCATTTCAAGAGTACATTTTCGTGAATTCGCCACAACTTCAAGAATTCTTTCCAAAGGCAGTGCTTATTTCATACAAAATTTGTAAATGCACGTTTATAAAATGAATTCAAGTCATAAGTAATGTAGACCTTAAGTATTCCTTCCATAAATAGTGCACAATTTTGAGACAAAAAATGGTTTATTAAGTAATGTACACTTTTTAAGTATTTCAAGTACGATTTTTAAAGACTTAATTTCAAAATTAATGCACACTTGTTTGAGGAATTCATTTTATAAATAATGCACACCTAAAGCTATACGGTCTTTAAAAGCATTATTTTGAACTCGACGTATTTAAATTGACGGCATTTTGAAAAATCTGATTTGTAGTCAAAAATGGATTATGTTCTGAACCGAGGTATCGCATAACGTCCTAATTATAGGTAATTAACGTCCTTTAATACAGACAACTTATTCCTTCTACGTAATAAATTTATTGATTGAAAAGAGTAAAAATTCAACAAAAAAAAACAAGCAATAAGACTTAAAAATATTTGACTAGTAAAGTTGTACAAAGGCCCATTCTTGATTGAAGTGGAAAATAGTCCACAAGTGGAACCAATAAAAATTGAGATTCAGCCAATGTCATCGACAAAAAAAATTGATTAACAAATTAATTCAAAGGATTAGAAACGTGGACTAGTGGGGAAGGTCCCGATTTCATGTGATGTCTGTTCGTGTGAACTCTCAAAGCGCTCCATGTTTTGCAAACTTTTTTACAAATCTGACAAGACCAAGATCTGAAAATCCCCGAATGCTGATCAGCTATGTGAGTTTGTAAATTCTTCTTGTGTTGTAAAATTCTCCCGCAAATGGTGCAAAGACCCTGATTTTTGGTTAACAGAGGACAATACTTCAAACCTGGAAATAAAGAAAATAATATTAAATAGAGCAAAATTTAGGGGAAAAATTTCAATCAAATTTTGTTTCCTGTCTTCAGATACGAATGATGCCATCAGACTTTTACCTTAACCAGAGTCTTTTATGTTTAATGTTTCTCTGCTAATTTGTTTTCAGTTTCTTGAACCTTGGGCTACAAGAGCCACGAACTTACTCCTACAGACTTCTACATTTGATGGTAACAGGATGTGAATTTGGAAAATGTTTAACACTCAAGGTAAGCTCTTACCATTCTGGTTCTAAGCCCTTCTATTAAAAATTTCAAACCTCTTAATCATCAACAACACAAAAACGAAAACTTTACATAAATCAACTTTAAAACCCTTTCTTAAGGAATGATCAAAAGTCTACAAAACTTATTTTTCTAAAAATTAATTTTTATTAGTTTTATTTGTATCTATTACAAAAATTCTGGTCAATTTTTAATGCTTTCAGCATGTCACTTATTATATAAAAACAAAAACAATTAATTATAATGGTAATAAACTTTTAGGTATCATCTTTGTACGGCAACAACAAAAAGAAAATTTTTCACATTTTCTACTGTAAGTACTTTATGACGTCATAAGCACTCTTCAACTCGATGGGAAAGTAACTTGGATCCACGTTCGGACCGTGTTGATGGTACGTGTTCCTCTTGAGCCTCAATTTAAAGCAGGTTTGTATGCATCTAGCCTTGCAGGTGATGTCTTTACATCTCCAATAAATAGTTTTCGGTTGACCCGGCGACGCCACTCCGACGTGATCTTTTATGTAAAGGTAATTGTTGAACACTAAACAAGGCCTCATTCTAGGTGACATAACAAATCGAACTTCTGAAAAATTTTAAAACTTTAATTAAGATACTGATCTGGAAAGCAAACGAAAACTTCTCTCAAACATGCTTGATAACGCAATCACGTGCTAACACTTTAGTGAGACACTGTGTCATCCAAAAAGAAATTTGGAAACCGTAACGCACACCCAAACGTAATTAGAATACATCAAAGCCAAACCTTTACAATTTGAGTTAGTTGACTAACAGCAGATGAATTCTACCCATCACACTGTTAAGGTTTAAAACTCAAATCGTGACTTGATAGCCCATGCGATTAGATGCAACCACACAAAAAGCGTTATTTTAAGCAAAAGGCATCAACTTTAAAAAATTATCCCCATCCATCAGGATAAATAAATAAAACACACAGGAGATAATTTCTCTTAAATCAGTTAACTGTACACATTTCAAAAGTCCCAATCATCACACTTGACATCAAAAATTGTACTTACGTTAAAACTTTTTGTTTTATTTATTTTATTTAACGAAAAAAAAACCCACTCGAAGCTCCGGTAACCACTAATTGGATGCACTAACACCAAAATACACAAAATATGAAACAGTTTTTATCCATGGTTTTGATCATGCTCTTATAATCGACTTGATTTTAATTATTTATTTATTTGATTGTTGAATTTTACAAATGTGTACCACCACCACCACCAAATGTAGTAAAGTCCCGATTTCTTTTATTATTTATAACCTACTAACAGCATTTAGACAGAAAGTTTTGATTTTATACTGATATCCCAGTTAGTAGCGACAAAACTAATCTATGCTGTTGAGGTTGATATCATCTTTATAGAAAGGCTGAATCAAATTATTTGACACTCAAAACTGTTTTGTTGTTAAACCAACAGCTTTCTCTTTTAACACCTAACAGACAGGTTTATGGTTTTGAACACAATTTATGGTTAAAATTGTACAGTTATTTGTCCACTGGTATTTCTTACAGGTCAACAGTTAAAACATTCACCCTTTGTTAAGCATCTTGACAGCTAACAGCAACAACTTTAAGCAATCAGAATAAATTGTAATTCATATTCTTATGATTTCTTGACACAAAACCCAATACCGAATGATATTATAAATCCACATGGCCTGTCTGTTAAGTGTTAAACATCACAACAGCACTAAAACTTCTTTTCCTTCAATGCCACCATTGAAAATTTACAATAACTGATCCACCTAGAATCTAACTTGCTTTCAAATTTACTTATATTTTCTATAATTTATTTATATGAAATCTAAGATGAATTATAAAAAGAAATTTGTACCTTTATTACCATCAGTCATTACAAAAGGTTCATTAGAAAATCCTTGGACACCAGTTAAACCATCTTGAGGTTGACCTGGAAGAAAAATTTTTAAAAATTCTTACTCGATTTTGGGAAGTTAGGTATCGAATTTAGCCTGTGGATAGTGTTTATGATGATAGGTTAATCCTCCTCCCATGAAACTCACCCCTTAACTCTAAACCAATCACCTGATAATGTTACTGTTGCTAAAGACTTCTTTGCTGATACAAAATCTAAGCAAGGAATATGAATCAGGTAAAGGGAGATGAGTCAAACGAAGTGTTAATGAATTTTAGTGATTTAACAAGTGTTTGATAACATTAGTACTAGTAATGAATCAATTTGGAGCATTTATAAGATGACTATTAACAAATGAATAAGTAAAAATAAATTTTAGTCAAAACTTACCTGATGAGTTGTGGTTATTTGTAGACGCATCATTTCTAACATCTGAAATATTGTCTGACAACTCCAAAAACGATTCACTCACACTAACACTTTCATCTTTTAATGAAATCTTATCACTTTCAACATCGGATAGTTCTAATTCTGAAGACCCATTCTTGGAAGCAATGGTGGAATTATAATGATTGTCTATTTCGATCTCTAACTCTTTATCTACAGGTGATGACTGACCACTGCTTTTAACTATCTCATTTACCGAACTGAGTTTCAACTTTTTTGCACTAGGTTCCCTTTCAGATAAGTCCATATCGACTAATATAGTATTATTTGGATGGTGACTTCTGTATTTTTCCTCAACTGTTTCTTCTTCTGTGTCTTCTTTAACATCACTATAATCATCTGTCAAACCTTTTATTTGTAAAGCTTCGCTGTTTTTAAAAACCTTCCTAACTCCTCTTGCTGAATACTAACTTCTCCTAAATACATAAACTGAAGGATACCAGAAAGTTCTTTATGTGTAACATCCTTCAAGAATATAACTGGATGCTGGCAGGGATTAGTTTTGAAAATGTTTTTAAAATATGGGCTACACACTGAGAGAACCATTTTGTGGGCTTGGATTAACTTCCCCTCTGCCGCAATGGTAACATCAACGAAGTCTTCGGTTCGTAGCAAATCGTGAAAACCACTTTTCATGTTATCGTTAAAATTATTCCATCTCAGCGAGAAATGCTCCATTTCATTACCGTAATTCATTTTTGCCTGAAATAATAAAAAATCAGTTGGTGGGTGAGTTAAAGTCGGGTGAAAATAATTTGTAGAGTTTGAAAACGAGCTTGTAGACCTTGACATTGAGAACACTGGGGTGAAAAACAGACGCCATTCTTAGAAAATGACCTGAAATCCCATGTGAAAACTCAAACGTATTAGCGACAGGAACAAATTTAAAGGTTTTAAATTCATGAAAAAGACAACCAGTTTCTTTATTCTCTTTAAATTAATACCCCCATGCCGAAAATCCTTACCTTAATAGAGAATTTAAAAGAGAAAACTTTATTAACAAACTAAGAACCTTGAATTTTTTATAATACGGTATTGCCAACTGCGGGATTCGAAAACTGCGAAAAAAATATTTTTGAACTTTCCAAAATAGAAATGTCCACAAGGAAACTATTCAAATACTATCTTCACCAACATCTTTTATTTATCCGCTGAAGTCAGATTTCAAAATTACGATTCAAATTATTCAGAATCGAAAACATATTTTTAGATTTGAAATTAGAGAAAGTTCAAACATTGTACAAAACCGCCATTTTTATTATCTATCAAAAAATCACAGCCAAATACGGATGGTAGATAATAATTATTGAAAAATCATTATTTAAGTATTTCTTCTTCAAAATCTTATTTGAAAATTAATTAGACCGTTAATTAACCCGGGTTGGTGTTGTCTCATTGGTCAAATTTTCCGAAAGGTTAACGATCTCCAATTTCTCGTGTCTGCTGTTTGCTGATATTTTTCATAGAAATATTTGTTTCAAATTGAACCAGTATCATTTCTTATATAGATATTTTTTTTAAACTTGAAAAATTAAATCGTTAGTTGTAGTGAAATTGTAGAGTTCTTGATAAAATCTAACAAAGCAGTTAAGCGCACAAAGCCGCTGTCGTCAGATTCTGGCTATGTAAATATTCACAGTCCTCTCTTTCATTATACCCTTCAGGAAGTTTAGTGGCTGAAATTTTTGTTTTTGGCAACCAGTCAGCAAAAATAATGTAAACCGCATAAAATGTCAGATATTCTATTTAAAAGGAAAAAAATGAATTTTGAGAAACAAAATACTCATTCTCATTGGCTTAAATCGACAATTGTTATATTCACAACAACAAATATTAATATATTCACATTATGTGAACTCACATTACAGAAATATTTTTAATCCATGTGATCGGATTTTTGTCATTGTGTTCGTTAAATGTGTGAATGCTGTTTGGAAATAGACAACTGTGTTTCTGTAATTAAGTAAAGATGGCAAGCAAACCGCGTCTTATTGTTTTCGATTTAGATTTCACTCTCTGGCCCTTTTACGTTGACTGTGAAGTAATGCCACCTTTTAGACGAGCAACGTGAGTGTTATGCTGATTTTTGTTAATGTTCGACAGCCACTTATTTCAGCTGTGAACGTTTTTGATATCCTTGTTTAAATTTATTTTCAGTCGAGGTGACATACTTGACAGTCGTCAAAGGACCATCAATTGCTACAAAGATGTTCCAGCGATTTTGGAAGACTTACATTCGTCCGGTTATCAGTTAGCCATAGCTTCGAGAACAGGAGAAACGGAGGGAGCAAATCAGTTGATACATTTATTTGGTTGGGATAAATATTTCTCGTACAAAGAAATTTATCCGGGATGCAAAATAGAGCATTTCAAATGTTTTCATGAGAAATCGGGAATCGATTATAAGGACATGCTCTTCTTCGATGATGAAAATCGAAACATCACTGACGTTCGATCTTTGGGAGTGACTTGTGTTTGGGTTGAAAATGGAATTAACAAATCTTTAGTTCAACAAGGACTGAGACGGTTTCACGGACGATGAGTTTTTATTATTTTATTTGCAAACAGATTTTATTTGGTTTTTATTGTTAAAAAAAAAAATATTCCACCATTAATATCTGAGAACGATATATCGAAATCTCGAACGCTATTGCCACTTCGATTGGCTTGGAAGTAGTGTTTCCGGTTGTCTACCAATTATTACGTCAAATTTGGCTTTGAGTGTTCTCTGGAAATTCTTTTTAATCTTAAGCAATCCGTTTAAACCGTGCAAATTTTTTGCATCCGTCAAGTGTCTGTCACAAAGTTGTATCTTCTGTTTATCGTATGTCCATCCAGAACCTTAACACATTTGGTAAGAATATTGAAAATTGTAAATTTTTTCTAGTCATGTAAATATAAGAACAAAAATGGCGTTCTATTTTCTTTCTTCTTGAATCGTAATTGTAATTTTTCGTTTTGGTATCCTTATAACGTTTATCAAATCTTTTGATGTAATTATATTTGTGTAAAATTTTTTGGAAATGAATTCTTTTTTTAAATTTTAAAGTAAGATTTTGATTTTGATTTGACCTACTTTTGTTGTGATGTCGCAATAATGACTAATTTTCTTTATGTTTCTAATTTTCCCCAATCTTTAGTTTTTATTACGTTTTCTTTTTATATTGCTAGAGATATTAACTCCTTTCTGTTTATAATAAAATATTTGATTAAATTTCTTTATAAAGCATATGTTTAATTAGGTCTATTTAAATGGAATTTTTTAAAATTTAAAACGCAGTAATCCTGGAAGCGTTATACTGACGCATCATCCATAGCAACTTTCAGTTCCCAACTTCTTTTAAAATGGCGGAGTAACATAAATACATTTAATAAAACTCCATTCTAAATTTAGTTGTGTATAGATAACTTCAATTAGAGGAGTGTTAAGTAGTAAAAGAGTAGAAGTAAATGAGGAAGTTGTCATTAATCAAACACTTGTTTTGAGTTGTGTTGCTCAAGGTTTTAACATTGAATTTGGATATAGGTAGTAATTGAGTTGTTCTTCCCTTTTTAGACCCCTTTGCAGATGCAATTAAGGGTGCAGATGATGATGTTCAAGACGGTCTTGTTCATATAAGAATTCAACAGCGTAATGGTCGTAAAACATTGACAACAGTGCAGGGCCTATCATCTGAATATGACCTGAAGAAAATTGTTCGAGCATGTAAAAAGGTAGTGTAAAGTTTTACTTTGTTATAATTTTGTGAATGTATAGTGGTAGATGTCATGATTTTTATATGCTAGTATGTACTTATTACAATTTTTTTTGCAATTGTGGGTTGTACTGGTTTAGGTATATTTCGAGAAGTGAATGTTGATTTTGTTTTATGGTTTTTATTTCAGGAATTTGCGTGCAATGGCACTGTGATTGAGCACCCAGAATACGGAGAAGTTCTTCAACTCCAGGGTGACCAACGTGAGAACATCTGCCAGTGGCTGACCAAGTCAGGGTTGGCCAAACCTGATCAGCTTAAGGTTCACGGTTTTTAAACTAACACTTATTTAAAATCTCAAATCTTATTATTTTATTTTTTTTCCTTTCATGTGGATAAAGAATTTAGCTTGATTTCTTACTAATCACACATTTTTCTTAATGTAAATTTTAATAGTAATCATTTTGAATTGTCACTAAGTTATTATTTCTGCATCAGAAAAGAAACCGAAAGCAAAATAATCTTGCTGTGCCAGAGTAAAAATTTTTCCCCTTTTTGTTTAAAGTTAATTTATTTCTTTTTCAATTTTTAAATTTAAATTTTCATCAAATAAATATAATCACGAAATGATTTTAAATTGTAAAAGGTAAATCATGTATTTGGGCGCCATCGATATTTTTAGAGAATTTCAATTATTTCCTAGCTGACAATTTTTGTTTCTCATTTGTATGTCCTATTTTCCCTTTCCCCTCTTTTTTTTGTTTTATCTTTTTTTTTTATAATGTTCTTAGTATTCATCCTCATGTGATTCATTATTATTGGATTAATGTGGTTTGTGTATGTTTGAATTCTTTCTTATTATAGACATGTAACACACTTCAATTGATCGATTGGTGTTTTTTTATTTATTTATTTTATTCATCTTTCCTTCTTGTGGTATGAATTTGAAAGGTTTCAATTGAATGATGATGAAAGTTGAGAGAGTTCTACCAAATTTGCTCTGTAATTGGGTTCGATGAACTTATATGAGTGTGTTTGGGTTTTGGTGAGAATTTTCTCGATTGGATTAATAAAATTATTTTCTTTGCTGGAGTTGTGGTAAAAATTTATTCATACATGACTTTGAAGGAAGGAGAGTTTACTGATTAATTAAATTTTTTTCAAGGCCCAGTGTTGACTTAATCAATTAATTTATTTTTTTAATTTTTCATAATCTAACAAAATTCGTTTGAGAGAAGCCAAATGCTCTTGACCGCATGGGATAATGAATTTCGGTGGAAGAACGAAACCATAATTTCCGGTGTCTCTCATTTCGTAGACGAAAGAAACGGTTCCGTTGAATTCTTGATAGTACCATTCGATACTGGTTCCACTCGTCGGATCTGGAAACGAGTTTAAGTGAGTATAGGGTTTTGATTGATTTCAAAAACATCCAAAATCGACTCTCATACTTACAGATAACTGTGGCGATGGGTCCAACCTTAAATTGGGTTCCGTGAACTGCGGCCAAGTCCTTACCAGCAGCCACACCGATTTGTCTCTGAAATAATTAAGCGTGTCATCAAAAGTTGTTATGATCATATAAATTTTGATGGTCGGTTATGAACTTACAAATATCTTGTCGTTCTGTGATGGAGTCGTTGTGTATCCCCATGGGTAGAGAATCATCTGACCGTAGCTGTGGTAGGACAAGAATATGTCTTGTTTCCTTTTCTGTGAAACTGATTTCACGTACTCAGACGTGGATTTGGTTTCGACTTCGGAGAAGGCCTTGGGTCCGGCATAGGTCTCGGAGCATGGGTCTCTTGAAGCTCCAACCTCTGAAAATTTATATTAGACTTATGTATCTCCTTTTAGATGTTCTTGTAGGGGGTGAAGGAGTAAAATGTGAGGTTACCATTCCAGTGACAAGCCCAGTTTCTGTTGGGATCAGCTCCGTAACATGTTCTAGCTCCGGATTTGTAAGGAGTTCTCGTTTTTCTCCACATCCGATTCTGGAAATTGAGAACCAAATTTTAAGAAGGTAATGGAGCTTTGGGTGGTGTAAATTTGAAAACTCTAATCCCACCTACCGTCGTCCATGAATAAATGTAACCGTCTGGATTATAAACTGGGAAGTATAGGTAGTTGAACCTTTTGAAAACAGGATCGGCTTTTCCGCTGAGGATTTGATCAATCATCCAACTGGATCCAGCTGGTGCTATCCATTCTCTAGCATGGATACCTGAAATTTAGTGATTTGTTAGAAATCTGTACCTGATGATCAAGCAAAACTTTGGTTTATTGCTTACCTGATTCGATGAATATTCCCGTCAGGTTGGTTCCAAAGTTGATTTCGATTCCTTTGATTTGTCTTCCTTCGTAGGTTTTACCACCCACGACTACTTTGACGATTTTGGGATACTTGCTGGCCAGTTCATCCAACCATTTGTAAATCTGAAAGGTTAATCCTTGGGGTAAGTGTGAACTATACCTAAAGGTTGAAACTAGTTGCTGAAACTCACCTCATCTAAGTTGTGGTAGTTGGACCATTCCATACTCGAAGCTCGGGTGGTGATGGTTGATTCTTCATCATCGATTAGGCTAAAGAAAGGTTTGGGTTAGGTTACACTTATAAATTTTGAAAGGGCTGCAAGTTTTTGTATATTTTTGTCTTGTTTTATACATATACCTTTGAACGTTTTCAATCTTAATCTCCTCCTGGATACCGTGTCCCTTCACAAACTCATCGAATTCAGGTCTTGTGTGGCGGAACCATAATATCAACAGGTGATTCAACATTCCTGGCTTCAGTCCAGAAATTATACTAAACACATACAAATATACTTTTATAAATATGAAAGATAGCTTTAATTGTATTCGCTTATACACAAAAAATGAAAAACTCACTTCATTGGTCAATTCAAGGCTTCTTAAAGCTTGAACCTGAATTTCATTTTTAGGAAACAAACGATGAACCTGATAGTTGTCGAATCTTGCTTTCTCGGCACCAGCCGACAGAGCCAATGCGAAAATCACCGCGAGAAACTTCATCTGAAACGAATACCACCCCCGAAATTGTATAACTTCTCACTGAAGTAAGAAAACTCAGAAACCGGAAGTACAAACCGGAAACTCACACGAATCATG
This sequence comes from Columbicola columbae, assembly GCA_016920875.1. Lineage (NCBI taxonomy): Eukaryota > Metazoa > Arthropoda > Insecta > Psocodea > Philopteridae > Columbicola > Columbicola columbae. The sequence continues at coordinate 3,977,600 of JADMLL010000012.1, forward strand.
TGGAGAAGTACCAGGTAACTGTTACATTTGTTTTCCCCAACTTTGCCTGACCAACCTTTTGGTATATAGAGCTATCAGTTGTGTTGTGAGAACATAACTTCCGGTTGGTACTTGAATTATCTAAACTATCAATCAGGATCCAAATACCCACCAAAAATTTTGTTACTCAATGTTCTCAGTTAAAATCAAATGAAACTTGAGATTAGTCTGTTACTCTGTCTACAAACATAACCGGAAACGGTTGGCTCTAATCACTAAACAGTGGGATGAAAATGAAAAAAAAAAGTGAAAACAAAACACTTACTATGACGAGATGAGACCAGTTAATCTATCAGATAGATTGTTACCGAGAGCCATTGTACAAGGTTTTATATTAGTTTGTCCTTATCTATCTAATTGTTATGCAAGTTACAATTATCTGAAATTCAAGTGATTTGTCTAGTCTGATAATCTACGATTTGGTTAATTTGACTTTGTCCTAAATTCAAATGAGTTATTTTGTCTAGAATGATTATCTGGGTTTGAAAAAAAAAATGTTTTTGAGATGGTAGATAATTTGTGAAAGATGAGATGGTTTGGAAAAACAAGATGGCGGCACGGTAACAGTTTTATTGAAGGAGGGGGAGGAAAATTTGAATTTACTTTGTTCACCTAGTTACAAATTAGATCGGTTTAGAGCAGAAGATAAAAGTTATCTGTCTTTGTATCTTTGAAATGATTATTAGTCAATCTGATTAGTGAATTATCAAAATGGCTTCCATGGTGAGGAAAAATCAAAAGCATTCAAATATACTTGATAATAGTGAGTTGAGCTTTATCTGTACATAATCTGAGAAATAGATAAAAGAATTTTATTGTATAAGCAGTTATGTAAGCAACAACCTTCATGTTGGGTTGATTGAAATGAAAGCTGTGGAGTATTGGGAGAGTTGGTAGTTTTATGTCCTTACCTGTTGGTGTTAATTAGAATTTTGATTATGTCTGGGAGTTGGAAAAATAAGAGCGGTTGGAAGAAGTAGAATAAAGCATAATAGACTAAGCTGATGTAGAATGAAGAGAGGAAGAAGGTGATACTTGTAGGGGGAATAGAGAGTAGAATGCAGAAAACTGACATGGAATGAAGGAGGAGAAGAATTTGAGAGAAGGGAACTTGAAATGGTTTATGACAGTAAAGGAAAATGTAAAAAGTGTGAAGGAAACAGAAGTTGAGTGAAGAGGAAGAAGAAAACAGGTAATAAGGAAGGAAAATGATGGAACACAATCTAACCCTAAAAGAGAAAGATACAAATATGAGGTAGAAGGAACAGTTACCAAGAATAAGTATAGTTAGCAGAACTTTAAGGTTTACAAAGAAGGTGTATGCGAGAGAAAAAATGATGTGAAGGAACATAAAGCAGAAAGAAGGTGAATGGAACAGAGAAGATAAAGAGAGGAAAGCAAAAGAACATAGTAAACAAACCGAGCAAAAAAGAAAAGACAAACCAGATAACAGGAGTTGGATGAAATGGAAGTATGGAATGAGGAAGTAAGAAGAAAACAGTTTACAGGGAACTAAAAAGGAAGGGAAGAAATGTAAGATAGGAAGAAGTAAATGACAGTTGATTTGGAAGTAGAGAATGAGAAAGAAAATGGAAATTAAATAAGGAAGAAAAAGTATAGAGCAGAACGGAAAGATTTACAAAGAAGTTGTATGCAGGACAAAAATAAAATGAAAGAATGCAAAACACAATAGAAAGAAGTAAGATGACCTGAGAACATAGAAAGAGAAAGGAAGGCAGAAAGGAGATGTAATGGAAATGAATAAACTGTGGAAAAAGGAAATAATGAATTACAATGGAATAAAATATAGACATAAAGCAAATAACACCTAGATTGAAATGGAAGTATGGAATGAGGAAGGAAGAAGAAGACAGTTAATACGGAACTAACAGGAAGTGAAAATGAATACAGGACAAAAAAATGAGATGGAAGGAATATAAAACAGAAAATGGATGGAATGGAAATGTAGAAACAGGAAAGCAAAAGTAAATTGTAAATAGATAGAATAAAAAGAATGAGAGCCAGAATGGAGTAGAATGAATTAGAATGTAACAGAAGTTGAATTAGATTGAGCTATAGAATGAGAAAGGAACTAATAGAAAAAGATGAAAAGAGAAGAAAAAGATATAAAAGGAAGAAAGAAAAATATAGGAATGAAATAGAATAGAATCAATTAAAAAGAAGTATAGTGAAGAACAAAAATGTGAATTGAGGAAGGAGGATGGGGATTAAGTAGAAGAAAAGAAGTAAAACTGAAATAGAATCAATAAAGAAGTGTAGTGAAGGGAGAAGAAATAAAACAAAAAGTAAATGAAATGAAGTACAATAAAGCAGAAAGAAGTAGATAGAAAGTGAATGAAGTGGAAGTATATAATGAAAAAGGCAAAAGAACAATGAATAAGGAAGTAAGATAATGAAAACAAAGTGAAAATGGACCAGAATGAAGTAGAGGCACTCAGGAATACGACAATTGTCACTGAGGAAGTAACAGAAGTAACAGAATCAGGAAGAAGTGGAAAAGAGTGAACAGGAATCAGGAATATAAGAAGAGGGAGAAAAGAAGTACAAAGACTCAGAAGTGGAAAATGGAGGAAGAGTAGAAGGAAGTTGGGTAAAATTGAGAAAGAAAATAAAAATAACAAAGAGAGAAGTAAGAAAAACTGAAGAAAACCAAGAATCAGAAGAAGAGGAGTAGAATATAATAGAATATAGTTTACCAACATATATTTTATATAAATTTATATTTTTTATACATCACTCAACAATTTAAACTTATTTATACTTTGGTGGGAGTTTTCCATATTCGATTAACATCCTTTGAACGCCAGCGAAGAGTTCTTTCCCCGATGGTAAGATGAACTGAGGAGGAAGGAGGAATCCATACTTTCCTGTATCCCTCAATTCTATACAGTAGGTAATAGTGGAGTTGAAATTGGCATAGAACCATTCCTCACTGCATCCACTCGTCGGATCTAAGATCAATAGCAAAGTTATTTATCGATAACCCCAATCATCGTTCAAAATAGTTACATAACTCTCACTTACAAATTATGTGGTAGCTGTCTCCAACACGGAAAACAGTTTTGTCAACAGCGGCTAAGTCTTTGGCAGCAGCATCACCAATTCTTTGCTGGAATTTGAAAATGAAATCCGCTTTAATTAGGTCAAATCAGATGACCTGACTCACCAACAATGTCACTGTCACTCACCCAGACATTTTTCAACGGGGCAGGGTTAGGAGTGTATCCCCACGGGTACATAATCAATTGTGAGTAGCTGTGGAATGCCAGGTACACATCGATTTTCTTGGCTTTGGCGTTGGATTTTAGGTACTCGGAAACAGTTCTGGTTTCTACTTCGGAGAAAGCTTTAGGCCCTGGATAAATCTCGCTGCATGGGTCTTTTGAGCAACCGATCTCTATAAAATAAATAATATTTGGATTAAGCTTCTCTCATCCGTCTGTGGTTGTTATTAATAAATAAATAAATAAATAACTTGCCGCCCCAGTGGAAATCCCAGTTTCTGTTTGGATCAGCTCCGTAACAAGTTCTGCTGCCTGATTTGTAAGGAGTCCTCGTTTTTCTCCACATCCGATTCTAAAAAGATTTTTGATTATATATACATAAACGACAAATTATAAACTTAAGAAGGATTTAAGTATAAGTAACACTAACTGTGGTCCAGGTGAAGACGTAACCATCTGGATTGTAAAACGGAACGTAGATGTAGTTAAATTTACGCCAAACGGAATCAGCTGGAGATTTCAAGAGTTCATTAACGACATAGGAGCTGGCAGCTGGTGCTATCCATTCACGTGCGTGGATACCTAGGTACGAGAAACATCCAAATTTGTCACTTGAGCAGGTTTAGAGCTCGAAATTTTCCGCTGGAAGTTTTTTGGTACCTGATTCGAGGAAGACTGTTGGGAATTTCTTATCGAATATGATTTCTATTCCGACGATCTCTCGGTCTTCGTAGGTTTTCCCGAGGACAATCTTCTTGACGTTTTTGTACGTTTTCGTCAAACTATCCAACCAAGCGAGGAACTAAAAATAAAAATGAAAATGACAATTCAAAAGCTCTCCTCTGGTGATTCTAGTGGTACAGAAGGATTTTTATGTTTACTTCGGCATAATTGTGATAAGTGTTCCAATCCATGGCTCTTGTGTCACGGGTTCCAAGATTGGCTTCCTCGTCGTTGATTAATCTTAAATAAATAAAAAGATGGAGTTTTAATAACTTCTATTAAGCAATTTATGTTTAATAAATTTTGTTATCTCCCCAGCCACCTGTCTATGGAAGATTGGGTGTTTGTATCTGGAGAACGAAAAACCACGTTGGTTCAAAGAAAAGCTGTTTTGAAACCCAAAATTTGACTTTGAATGGGTCACCGCCTTGTAAAAGTTCATAAAGAAGTAGTGACAGCATGAATAAAAAGTTTTTTAAATTCTGTAGGCTCTTGATTATGCTGAGAGGAGAGGAGAAAGAAGAAAGGTAGAGAAGAAGTTGAATGAAATAGGAGTAGGAAATGAGTGGGGATGTCAATATTTATAGGGTAGTAAGAGGGGAGAGGAGAAGAAGAAGGAAGAACAGAGCAGAAAGATTTAAAAAGAAGTTGAATGCAGGACAAAACAGAAAGATAAATGAACTGGAAGTATAGAATCAGAAAGACAAAGGATAAGAAAGGGTGAACAAGTATAATGAACCAAAATGGAGCGGAATGAAATAGAAAGAATCAGAAAGAACTTGTGTTCTAGCAGTACAGATGCCAAAA